>VZSF01010874.1:10691-69223 GCA_013398295.1 Chionis minor | reverse complement strand
CCCCCGCCCCGGGAGGGCGGAGGAGGTGCCCGGGCAGCGACACGGAGCGCCTCGGCGTGGCCGCTCCGGAGGCTGCAAGACCCGGGATGCTGCCCGGAGCCGCGGGAGTGACCAAAAGACCAGGGAACCGGGGATGCTGCAAGCCCCGGGGATGATAAATAAAGCACCGGGATCCAAGGATGCTGCAGGTCGCAAGGATGCCCGAGCACCGGGATCTGGGGATGCTATAAGCCCCAGGATGGTAAATCACCAAGACACCAGGGATGTTGCAAGCCCTGGAAGATGGTAAATAAATTACCGGGATGTGGGGTGCTTCGGGGATGCCCGAGCACAGGGATCCGGGGATGCCTGAGCACAGGGACCCAGGGATGCTGCAAGCCCCAAGGATGCCCCAGCACCAGGGTCCNCGGGTCCTGTTCTTTGTCGGGGCTCACCCTTGTTACCCCATCACTTTCAGATGCTGTGACACTGCACGAGCAGGTGGCAGCACTAAATGACCGTCCCCAAATCCTTCCCCTGGGAAAAAATCCCTGAAGTAACAGGATTTCTCACTGTCCCCCACGACCCCGTGCACCCAAAAATCACAGAGGAAGAGCGATAAAATTCACAGCCCACCCCAGGGACCCTTGGAGACACCGGTGTCAGGTGCGTGAGCGCGGCATGGGGATGCATCAGAGGCTGGGCTACGGTGCATTTGGTGGATGGATGCAGAGAGGGAATTTTGCAAGGATTTCGGATAAGGATGGAGCTTAGCAAAGCCGGGCTTTGTTGGAGGGGGCTGTAAATGCAGACAAAAGTCTGGCAAAGCAATAACCCTGCCCACCCCAGCCCAGATTTGGGGTCCCCTCACCTCGGAAAGTCAGGCTGGCCACCGGGTCGCTTTGCTTGTCCCCCTTCTCCAAGTTGGGGAGATGGCTGGCTCGTTGGAGCAAGCAACGCAGCATGGCTGGGCGATGGAGCGAGGNCGGGGATGCCCGAGCACAGGGATCCGGGGATGCCTGAGCACAGGGACCCAGGGATGCTGCAAGCCCCAAGGATGCCCCAGCACCAGGGTCCAGGGATGCTGCAAGCCCTGGGGATGGTAAATAAATCACCAGGACCCAGGTATGCCCTGTGGATGGTAAATCACCGGGACTGGGGATGCTGCGAGCTTGGGGTGCTGCAAGCCCTGTGGGGGTACCTAAGTATGGGGCTGCTGTGAGTTGAGGGTGCCTGAACACGTGGCTCTAGGGATGCTGCAAGCCCTGGGGATGTCAGATCCCTAGGATTCAGGGATGCTGCAAGGATGAAAAAGCATAGTGACCTGCTGCAAGTTTGGGGTGACCAAGTGCCTGGATCCAGGCATGCTGTGAGCTGCAGGGATGCCCAAGCAGCAGACCCCAGGGATGAAATACCACCAGGGATGCCGGAGCAGCAGGATGTGGGTATGCCATGCCAGTGACATGGGAGCACCAGGACCCCAGAGGTGACACACCACAGTGCTGCAGAGCATCAGCACCCCAGGGATGGTGGAAGCTGGGGAGCTCACAGACCTGGGGGTGCCACAGCACTGGGGACATCTGCATGGGGGCCAGGGAGTGGTCCTGCTGCCAGGCGGGGGCTCGGAGCGCCCCACAGCATCGGAGCCCCGGCTGGGCTCTCACCACAAACCCATCTCCCAGGCAAGGCACAGCCAGCACGCACTCCAAGCCCCCCGCACCCCAGGGCCCAGTTGATACCAGTGGCTGGCAGGGGCACACTCCCACTGCCACCCCTTCCCTGTCCCCTAGAGCAGAGGTGGGGGCTGTCCCCTTGTCACGGTCCCTGTGTGCTACCGGCTGGTGAGGACCAGGGCATACAGGAAGGAAGAAGCAGCTTGCTGCTCAGGCCCAGAGGGTGAGGGTCTTCCCACAGGCGTGACCAGGCATGGGGACACCGTGACAGTGGGACAGGGACATCCGTGCCCTCAGGAAGGCAGCCTCAGCCGCAGAGCCAGGCAGGACTGCAAGAGATGCAGGCGCAAGCACAGGAGTGCTGACACACAGCCTCTCTTCTCCTGCTCATTCACCCTGCTCAGCAAGCCCCGAAAATATGCGTTTTCATCCCAAGGATGCCCAGAGCGCTGCAAACAAGCTGCAATACGTTACATGCTGCCTCAGTTCTCCTGCCATCCCTCGGGTAAAGGATTTGGGACCCAGGATGGATTCCGGGAACTCCCAGTCTGGTTGCCCCATGGCCATGGTCACCACCCAGGGGACTGGGGACCCCCCCACGCCCTGCCCAGCCTCAGGCACTGTCTTCTCGTGGGGAGACACGGTGGAGCCCCTGGGGCCAGCAGAGCAACGGCTCATCCGTGGGGTGCAGCCGAAGGGGGGCCCCTCGATGCCGGGAGGGGTGAAAATAAATCCCCAGCCGAAGGAAACCTCCGCCAGCCGAATGCACACGGCTGGGGTGGGGGGGTGTCAGGGCTGTTGGGGTGCAGACAGCAGGGCGGGGGGCTGGGGAAGGGAACGTCCGGCAGGTCCCCGACACGCAACCAGCCCCTCTGGCCCACGGGGAAGCCAGGCGGTGTCCCGCCCACCGCCTCCCCTGGTGCGGGGGCCCCCGGCCATCGCCGTCCCCCCGGAGCGGAGCAGAGGCCAGAAATAGCCCGGGCTGCCGCGGGTGCTGTCACCGCTCAGCTATGCCCCTCCCGGCCCCCCCGCCCCGGCATCGGCCTCCCCTCCGGGAAGGAGGGAGGCTGGTGGGGGGGAGCGCAGGGGGCTCCCCAGACACCCACTGCCAGCGGGGAGGGGGCGGCAACAGGACCCTCGGGTTGGAAAGGCTGCGTGGGAAACGCACATCATCTGGGGGGGGGCGCATGGGATAGAGCTGGGACCCCTCGGAGGAGGAGGAGGGACACAGGGGGCGGATGAGAGAGGGGGGCTGGAGATGCAGGAGAACCTCTCCCGGCTTTCAGCGCCTTCCCTGCCGCGGGGGCAGAGCCCGGTGCNCGCCGGTACCCGCCTCTCTTAAAGGGGAACGGCTGTAGCCGCCGCTGGATGCGGCCGCGGGGCTGGATACGGCCCCGCAGGCGGGACGGGAGGTGGGAGAGACAGACACACACCCCGACACCCTGGCCTTGAAGGCGGCTGGCGAAGCCCCGGTGGGGGGTGTTTGAGGGCTGCCCCCCCACCCCTGCAACAAGGGCAGGTGAGTGCACCCCACGGGGACCCCGCAGGAGAGGGGTGCTGGGGTCCAAACACCCGCAATGGGGCAGGAAAGCTCTGCTCCCCCGCGGGAGGGGCACGGCAGACCGTGCCACGCTCGTACCTTTTCTCACTTCCCACGGGTGGGGGCTGCTGTAGGAGCGAGAAACGCCATCCCCCTTCCCATCCCAGGACCCCAAATGCAGTTTGGCCTATGCTGGGGTGAGCACCGCAGCGGTGGGAAGGTGCCGGAGACCCCCAGGGTGCAGCCCCAGCCCCTCACCATGGTGACAGCAGGGTCAGACTTGGGGAGGGCCAACATCACCTCCAAGGTGGGGAAAACAGGGGTCTGGGGGAGCTGAGCCACGCATGGGTGAACCCCACGGCACCCCTCGACACGGCACAAAGCAGGGTCCCCCACAAAGAGCCAAGCACACGCAAACCCCCGCCCCGGAGATCCCACCAGGACCAGCCCATCCCTGTGCTGAGCAGCACCGGTGGGTGCGTGGGGCTGGTCCTGATGGGCTCCCCTGGGCTCCCAGGGGCCACCTCCTTCCCTGCCTCAGTTTCCCCAGCTGGGGGTTGGGAGGCCGCCTCTCACTTTGGCACAGCCGTGACCAACCATGCGGTGACAGGTGGGGACGGCCACAGTGCCTGGCTATTTCGGGGAGGTTATTTTTACCCCTGGGTTTCCCAGCAAGCGGCTCAGTGAGGTCCCTCCCTCCCAGCCAGGGACCCCTTTTCCTCACCCCGCACCCCTCCGGCTGCTCGGGGCTGCCCCGCTCCCACAATCACCCTGTCACTCTCACTTACCCTCTTTGGCTTTATCTAAACCTGTTTCCCACTCCTCCTCCCCGGCACTAACCCACTGCACCAAAAACCGATGGCTGCTGTGACCAGCACAGGGATCTGCCACTGAAGCGGAAACTCTCCAGAAGCAGCAGCGTAATTGCATTTGGGTGAAACATAATTGCTGGTGAGATTAAAACAGAGGGCACGGGGTCCCCCACACACCTCTATTCCCCCTCCCATGGCTCCATCCCCTTCGCTCCCCATGTGTCCTTTGGATATTTAGCACAATTTCCCTTGAAAAAGCCTGTTTGTCCCTTGTCCCTCCATCTCTCAGCTCACCAGGAGCATCCACGTCCCCATCACGTTGCACCAAGAGTCCCCGCAGACCCCGCGATCTCAGCCCTACGCGGACTATTTCTTTTGCAAGACCCTTCAATAAGAAGCTCGGGCCCCGCGGCCGCCTGGCCGAGCTCCACACGAGGCACAGGCGCTGCCCAGGTTGACCTCAGCGATGCACAGGGGGAGGGAAAAAAAAAAACTCCTGCAAGAGCAGAGGAAAAGCTGTTGGAAAAGCTCCATGGATTCTACTTAAACCACCACATCTGCAGCCAGACGCTGCCAGAAGCCAGCGGCAGCGTCCCTGTGGATGTGCCAAGGCGACAGGGCACACAGCATGTGGCCATTTTAATTACCAGCAGCTCCAAAATAAACTCAATTTGCCGCACCGTTAGTCACAGGGGGAACTGAAGCGCAGCACCATACATTTTGGGGAGCAACATTCAGAAAATCAGTAACAGATCATTCTGTAATGGTGCCTGGGGTTTCTTTTACCCTGTTTTTCCTAGATTTCATTTTTTCCACACCACGCTAGGGAGACAGGACATTATTTTCCTGAAATGCCCCAGTTAAGTGGCCCCCACAGCTCCTGCATCTTTTTTCTGGAGCCACTGCAGCACTTACCTAGTTTTATGCAAGTTGTTCTGGTGTCTCAAAGCGCAGGGCCAGGCACAAGAAGGGTCCACGCAGTCACGAGCAGAGGGGAAGTGGATGCAGAGCAGAAACAGGATTTACTCACCAAGTCCCCGTCCGCAGACCTCGACATCCTCCAGGGCCACACTCTTCCTCACAGCTGCACAGGAGATGATGCTGGATCCCTTCGTCCCAGCCACAGGAAGCCTCCGGCAGTGCCGTGACTCTGGGCTGGGAGCAGACAGGCAACCAAGCAGGCATCAGGGCTTCAGCCAAGATGAAGCCCCCGAGCTGCCAGGCCAAGCACCGCCTTAGTCACCTGCAGCCGCCCCAAACACTGTGTACCTGGGGAGGCCGCCCAGGGCAGGGCTGTGAGCAATCCCATTAAAAACCAAATTGTTTCCACAGAATCATGGAGTGGTTTGGGTTGGAAGGGACCTTTAAAGGTCATCTAGTCCAACCCCTCTGTCATGGGCAGGGACCTCTTCCACTAGAGCAGGTTGCTCAGAGCTCCGTTCAACCTGGCCTTGAATGTTTCCAGGGATCCACAACTTCTCAGAGAAAACTGTTCCAGTGTTTCAGCACCCTCACCATAAAAAATTTCTTCTATCTAGTCTGAATCTGCCGTCTTTTAGTTTAAAACTATTACCCCTTGTCCTGTGGCGACAGGTCCTGCTAAAGTGTTTGTCTCTGTCTTTCTTATAAGCTCCCTTTAGGTACTGGAAGGCTGCTAGAAGGTCTCCCCAGAGCCTTCTCTTCTCCAGGCTGAACAACCCCAGCTCTCTCAGCCTGTCCTCATAGGAGAGGGGCTCCAACCCTCTGATCGTTTTTGTGGCCCCCTCTGGACCTGCTCCAACAGGGCCATGTCTTTCCTGTACTAAGTGCAGGGAAGTACTGGTTTCTTCATCTGCCAACGCCTCCCCCTTGGGGAAGCCTTCAAAACCGCTGAACTGCCGGATGATTTCTCAGCATCTCTCTAGGAAAAGCTGTTTCTTTTAAAGGAAGGAGAACAATGTCAGAGCTCGAGGTTTGGGAAGGACAGATTGTTATTCCCCAATGCGTTCAGCGGCATGTGTGCAAGACGGGGAGGCAGAGCAGGGAGAGGGGAGCACCGGGAGGGATGAGCTGCTTCCACCACCCCTGACCCCACAGGTCTGGTCCTGCACGGCAGCGGAGCACGGCATGGGCATCACAGGCCAGCCCACCAGCAGGCAAGGCAGAGGACCCAAACAGACCATCGGTCCCCAGGGCGCAGGGTGCTCATCTCTCCCTCAGCCCTCCGTGCACTCAGCAGAGGCAAATTTGGACTGAAGCTTGTGTGGCTTCAGTTGTTGAAGAACAACATTGTTTTCTCACCCTCTGTGCAACAAAGGGAAACCAGGGCAAGAAATCGCCTTCCTGACTCCACAGAAGGACTCTGAAAATTCAGAAACATGAACACATAAAGCTGCATTGTAAAAAGACAGGACTAACAAGGACTGAAAGCCACGTCCCGCGCTCTGGTGAGACTGGGGAAAAAAAAGCTGCAAAGCTCCTGAGGCTCAGCTGGGGAGCAGAGGACACTGCGGGCAGCTCCCTCCAGAGCCACCAGACTCTCCCAGCTGCAGGGCAGCCTGCTGTGCCTCCCTGCAGGCTCTTCACACCAAATTCCAGTTTGTATCCCATTATTTCAGGCAAGATTTTTAAATTCTTTTGCATATGAATTGCTGCTAACCCAACTGGATAACTGAGAGTAACTAAACAGTTAAATAACATCATACCAATCTCAACTGTACTGCTCACTACTTTGGAGTAGGGGATGGCTCCTGCTAGCAGTCTGTGGAGAGAGGAGATGGACGCGCATGTGCACTCACTCACACACACAGACATTCTTACCCTGAATCATGATCCCTGACTAGCCAAGTATTTGCCGGTCTAAATCCCTCATGCACATTTTTGAGACGTTCATCTGTTCACAGGGGGCTGGAATGTGCCAGCACAGAGCAGCACAATGACTCGCCAGCACACACGGCCAGCACGTTCACCCACAGCAGCGTTCTTTACAGAGGNAAAAAAAAACAAAAAAACACCCAAACAACAGTCATTTACGAAGTTCTGTACCCTGCCTGTCAGGCAGCACAACTGCTGTGTCACCCACATGAACAGCCCGAAGTAAAGTCTTGTTTTTGGAGCCTTCCGAGCAGGCTTTGTCCTCTCTGCACATACAGAGCATGGACTTCAGGCAGCAGGCAGGTAAAGATGTTTACCAGCTCAGGATCATTCAACAACTTCAACACATGAAATACAACTACCTTTTTCTGCAAAGGCTTGCTCTTGAAGAAGGAAGGTCCTCCCAGTCTGAGGGACTTCATGGGATCATCACCCATAAAGGAACACGTTTCACAACAACTACATGCAGGTGCTTGCATTGCTAAACTGTAAGTTTAGTTTATTTTGGAGCTTTACTGATCGGCGGCCTGAAGATTCATGGATTTTTGTACCAGCTATGGCACAGGTATGACTTGTGATATCCCCACCAGGTAGAACCATGGCATTGTCTCCCATTTTCCTTGGATATGCAGGAACACTTCTTTACTCCTCCTCCAGGAACATAATTCAGCCAAAGTCAACTACTCAAGTTTGAAGGATTGCAGAGACAATGGAGGGTTTTAAAAAACAGTATTTTAAATAAATGCAAGGCGGCTAGCTGAAAAAGAAAAGCTCAAAGCAAAATCAGTCACAATCCAGACTGCGATGCCCCGTTACGAGCACGCTGGCCATGGATGTAGCAGTGAGCAATGTTCAAGAGCAAATTACAAAGTTCAGCCGCGCTGCTGAGTGCTCCACAGGCTTTGACCTACAGGCTGGAAAAATCTAGGGAAAAGCAACCCAAAACAAACAAGCTAACTCAGTCACCAAGGAGAAACAGCAAGGGGACAGTGACCTCCCTGGCTGACCGCAGTAACGACAGGCACGCTACGGCAGTGCTGCAATAGGCTTTGCTCCCCCTGATGGCCTCGATTTAATCTTCCCGAGACTACGATGAGACTTCAGAGGCCACAGGAAAAAGAAGGCTAGAGGGAGCATAACAACCCACAAGATCACTGGAATCTTTACCACGAGGATCACTGCTTTGGGGAAGTATGGAGCGTATGTAGCACATGAAATTTAACCCACTGAGAGTTCTCAGCAGCACCAGAGACAGATCCTGGAACGAATTCCCTGTGATCCAGGGTTAACAAAACACAATAAATCACACCAAACACAATCCCCTAGGTGTTAACTATACAGTAAGAACATTTATTTTATGTCAACACTTGTAAAAGAAGTCTTTTCCAAGTCAGATGATTTGATATACAAACCAAAGCCACCATACATTTTTCTTTTAGTCTGTCTATACTGAACTCAAATTTATACAACATGAATGCCTGTTTCTGAAACAAAATTACAAATTAAATCATAACAAAATACACAAAATTGACTGGACCCTAAGTTTAATTCACTGAAAGAATTCTTCTTTCCTCCGATCACCTTGAATTCTGCTCTTCACCATCATTATGCTCATCCTTCTGCTTGGCCATGAACTTCTGTAGAAATAAGGGTAGCCAGTGAAAAGATACCGCTACATCATTCCTCAGTCCGCAACAAGATCATGCTCTAAAAACAGTGCAGGTTTCATAAACGTATTGGCCAAAAGTCAGCCTACTACTGATAATGGTATTGTGTGACCTGTACCAAAAAACACTCAAAAGTTTTGCTCACAAACTGCCACATGCACAGTCATCAAGTGGTGAAGCTCCTGAGTGGAATGTGGCAAAATAACTAGGTATCAGGATTTCAGATGATGACGGGCACATGTGTCATGAAATATAAAATAGTTATTCAATATCCACCACAGGCTGTGTGTCCATTACGCCCACCTTACAAAAATCAACGTTGATAAATATCTTCCCAGTTTTCCACCCCTCACATCAGCACAGGAGGGGGCTGCCTCTCCCCTCAGCTGGGTACTCGCTGTGTCCCTGCCAGCCGGGTGCACCGGCAAGACGTATTGCTGAAGGATGGGGAAATTTTGACCCCAAACTTAAGTCTTCTCACTGCCAAACTGACCTTTTGGTCATTTCTTGCATATCTGCAAGATATTTTAGCCAGTCTGCAGCTCCAGCAAGCCAGAAAACCTGACAAAACCATGCTTCTGGACACAACACTGCATAGTTTTTAAAAATCACTTCTTAAAAATGAAGGGAAGACAACAGCTATCGCCACACCTTCCTAAGGAAGGCTTTATGTAAGTGATGAGCTCGAGTAATTTAACAATATCTGTGTCCAAATTTAAAACTAACACGCCTTGAAGTACTAATATGAGCTCCCTGTGCCACTAGGAAATTCTTAGCACTGGTTAAAGCTAACATTTTTTAGAATGATACTCTTTTCACCCATGTGTTTGGAGAAGCTTCAGCATTACCTCCATGTTCTGCTGATGAAGTGGTGTCTTGCAGTGATTTTTCACAGACATTTCATCTGCATAGAACAGCGAGCAGATCTGACAGAAAAAGCCAGCCTTTGGAACAAGGTAATCCAAATCTGAAGAGACAGCACACAACATTAACAAAACACAGCTATAAAACATCCCATTGAAAAAAAACCACGGCTTTAAAATAAAAATATCAGATTCTCTTAGGCAAATCTGTACCATTTATTACTGGAAGAAAGTTAGTTAAATTTTTTCAGTATTCAAAAAATTAGAATTGTAATCTGAGTTGGTCACGTGCCCTATTTCAATAAAAACAGAGGAGACACACTTTTCTGTGAATAGGGCAACTGACCTTCTGGATCTGAAGCTCACTGCAACTACGTCAGCGTCTTTTGGCCTTAAAAGTATTTTATATACAACTCATTTGCCAAGTTTAACCTCTGTCCTGCAGTGTGTTATGCAAGCATTTTCTGTCACAGAGTATATTACACAAGCCATCAGGCAAGGATCCCTATTTTCCTTCCTTTCTTCCTTCCTTTCTTTTGCAGTTCAAGTGTTATCAATAGTTTTATAGAAAAGTATTTTAGATGAAGACCTTGGAAAATAGAAATACTTACACACAGGCACATTTTTAAAACCATGTAAAGCAGTTCCCTCATTTCTATACATTGAAAGTTGGTAATAAAACTTGCAGCAGGATTAGAACAGTAAGTAGGTATTACACTGCACTGTGCTAATTATAAATAAATTAGCCCTTATTTGTGAATTTTAGGAAAAAAAGAACTTTCCATTTTGCTGCTGCTATTAAGTCAACAGCAGAAACTTGTTAAACACCCATTTGTGGAAGCCAAGATAAAAACAGAGGTTATGGGCCATGACTTCAAAGTTAAATGAGGTATTGAGGCAAAGGAGGCATTTTCATATGAGCGAGAAAGCTGCCTTCCAGCAAAACACGTATAGAATATTTGGGGGGTATTTTTTTTGGTTTTACCTTTTGGAGCACTCTGCGCCTTTGATACATCTGAAGAAGCCACCTTCTTCCTCTTAGACTCTGGTTCTTTATCTCCTGATCCCAGCTGATCTACTGGAAGCCATAAATGTACATTAAACAAAGGTATCTGCTAGTTTAAAGGTATTCTATATCTATCAGTAATGGCTCATTACTGCTTCAAACAAACACTGTCTGTACGGGCCCTGCTGTTTCTATGCTATTTGGTTTGATCTTTCCACAGATGATTTCCATAGAGACGATTTTAAGACTTGAACAATACAGTTTTACTTGCTTTAACTTCTCCTTCCCAGTTTTCTTGTTCCATTTCTCAAACTCAGGAGGAACTCGTCCTTTCCTAAGCCAGCCTCTTTTGCCTGAGGTTTTCATTATACAGATAGGAACTAAAATTGCTTATTTACTGTGTATCAAATACATTAATTATAATTCATCACTACCAGTTAGATATCAACTCAACGGCTCGGATATTTTAAAAGGTCTATTTACAGTTAACTTGCTAATAGAACACAGAAAATATTTTGCATTTTCAGTAAACGCTTTTGCTAATCATCCAGAGTTTAAGTTCTATAACACTAACAAAATTAAAACAATACGTAACATTCAAATATTTTTGGGTGTGTATACAGTCAATTAATGTCTTTCCTGCTGTATATAGAAACTGAAATTTAAATTTTTTAGATACCTGCTGCTTCTGCAGCTTCTCCATATCTGCGCTACTCAGGTTGTCTCTGCTCTGCAATGCGACTGAGACAGGAGAAAAGCTTTTCCAAAACATCAGAACAAAAGATGCTGTGTCGGTGTTCAGCTACACCAGCAGATACAGAAAGAAAACTCAAGACTAAGGGACTGCATCACATAGAGCTTTCGCCCACGCTTTGGCCAAAACTCTTCTTGTGTGTTGGTTATATATAGCTCTGCCTACTTGGCTCTGCCTTACACTTTCTTAACCCTTTGCTAATTCTATGCCACAGATGTTCTTGTACATATTTCCCTCTAGATCTAGCTTGGAAGCTGTTACATCTTTCCATCTGTGTGTCTATTTCATTTGACTCACCTGTTTTAATAAAGTTTGGCCCCATAATTAAAGACTATAGATAATCTGTACAGTGTTAGGCCATTTACCAAGGCTTGCATTAAAGGCAAGAAAAGAAACTATTTTCCCTGATTTTAGCCATCATTAACACCAAATGAACACTTTAAATCAACATGCCTCTTAATTTTACATCAAAAGAAAGATGCATCGTAAAACATATTAATAAAATACCTTCAGGTCACTGCTCACTCTCAGTCTCCGTTTTTTTTCCCAGCACTGCTTTCATTAACTTGGTCAAAGATTTGGCGTTTTTCAGTTTCCTCTATATGCTGAAAGGATCTCTGTGTGTGGCACTGATTACAAGCATCTTACTTTCTATTTCCCCTCTAGAAATTATTAGCAGTTCCTTACCTTTTGACTTTGAGATTGCAATAATTTCTTCTTCTGGACTCATATCTCCTAGAATTTCCATTTCTTCTGGTCCTGCAACAGCAACAATATCCTCCTCTTCTGGTCCTGCAATGGCAGTAATTTCTTCTTCTTCTGGTCCTGCAACAGCAACAATATCTTCATCATCTTCATCCTCCTTCAGATTTTTCCCTGGGGAAGTATTTTCTTCTTCCTCATCCTCCTCTCCAACTTCATCTACTGTAACAAAGTTTAGTTCCTCTTTTAGATGATTGAAATCAGCCAGAAAATCATCTTCATCTTCATTAACTTCATCCAAAGTCACTAGAGGGTTATCTTCGTTATCCTCTTGTATTTCATCTACTGTCACTAAAGCACTGGGATCATCAGGCACCTGTGAGGAAGCATAATCTCCAGTATTCTCAGCAGCCACTTTATCATCCTCCTTCTGTTTCAGCACATCCTCAATATTCAAGTCTGTAGGCTCGTTCAGGGGCAGCTCTTCTACTTCGCCGATTTCATCTACAGTTACCAAGGGTTCAGCTTTCAAATCCTGCTCCTCAAAAACTGACCTGGGGATGTCTCTATGAGAGCTAAGATCCTCCTGTTCAGATATCTCATCCAAAGTAACAAGTGACTGTGGATCCTTTACTGCTTCTGACATGAGTTCTTCCTCTTCAATCACTTCATCCACGACAACCAGGCCCTGTGGGTCACTGAGTGCTTCTAAATTAGCAACTCCCATTAGCTGTGCAGCCACATCCTCCTCCTCACCGATTTCATCCAAAGTGACAAAAGACAGTTCACTTTCAGCAATGCATGCTATGGAGCTCTTCCCTTTCCTCCTCTTGGAACTAGGCTCAGAAGAGGAGTTGTTTTTAGCACCATCTTTTCTCTTTCCCCTCGGTGGATTTCGCCGTGTTTTAACAGGAGACTCGATTTCCTCTACGACCTCATCCACAGTAACAAATTCATCCAGGTTAAATGGAAACAGCTCTTCTTCCTAGGAAGTGTAAAAATGTGAATATAACAAAGCTTAACATTCACCCAGGGACACAAACACCTCCATCCAAAGGGTGCCTAATGAAATGAAATGCCTACATGCTGAAGCAGGCTGAAGGGAAAACAAAAATGCAACTTAAGGGTAGAAAAAAAAATTTCAGGTCTTCAGTCTCATGTGGAAGAGCCTTCATGATTAGTATTTGTGTTAAGTAAGCAGATTTAATGCAGAAACCCACAGAATTTTCCAAAAACACAGCTGATGAACAGATAAAATTTATGTCTATTATAAGAACTGGGCCTATGCCCCAAATATTCATGTAAATTTCTGCACTCACTTGCTGGAAGACTAGTGAAAATCTGAATACCTCCTGAGTAATCTTCAAAAATATTATTATCTGGTGTCAGACCTCATTTTCTCCCCTAAGCATATGCAGTCGGCTGCTGCTGCAAAAGAGGAGACTACACTAGATGTTTCGATCTGACAAAATAATTCTGTGTCCTGATGATTACTCACTGTTTTATCTTGCCTCTTCGGTTTCAATCTCCTAACAACCATCTCTCAGAGAGGTTCTCCCATGGCCCTACACTCCAGACCAGGAAAGGGCTCCCAGTACTGGAACCTCCCTTTGTTTCTCTATAACCAACACGTACAAGAAGGCAATTTTCTCCTTTCTGTTAAGACCTGACTAGCACCGCAGACTCTGGCAGTCTTGCTGCTGCTCCTGTGCCAGCTATATTTCATTAAGGGCCAGGGGGTAAGCTCCAGCTTTCTGGAGAATGCCCTACTGCGGTTTTATTTATGTTTAAGACCACAGAGCCTGACCCTTTCTATTCCTCCTCAGTCGGTGGCATGCTCTTACTGGTGCATGTCTTGCCTCTAAAACTCCTCCTACCCTGCAGTTTGACCATGCCAGCTTCCATCAGGGCTCACACAATTTATTCTAGGACCACTGGAAAGAATTAGCAGCAACTTAATGTCATATGTAGCTCAGAAAATCTGGAGGAGGATGCATGGATAAATGTTGAATTTAATAAAAGAGTTAATTAAGCCAAATTATTTTTAGGTTATTTGAATAGACAGCAGTCATGTTTCTGGAATAGAGCTTTGTTCACTGTAGAAGAGGTATGCTTTTATAATCAGGATGGTAGGATAAGGTGGATAAAATGGGTACTTAAGTCAAGTAATAAACAAATTTTAAACATTAAAATGCATCCAAATATCCACTGCACCCCAAATTATGTATTTGATTTCTTCAATGAATGATTCTGATTTTTTTTTTTCCCCAAAAAAAAATATTCCATCCTACCATCAAATACTGGTCAGTATCTAACACATGAAGACCAAAAAAACCCTTGTCAAAACAGAACTTTAAGGCCAAAGCAAGATTAAACGTCCTCTGTGAGGGTGTAAGACTGCAGCTAAGGAATAATAAAAACAGTCCTCCAGCAGAAAAAGTAATATGAAATTCAAAGGCTATATGCCTTTTCTTCCCATTCTTTTTTAAAAAACTAAAAAATACTAGGAATAATGTGTGCTTCCAGCCACACTCTGATGCAGAAAATTCAGGAATATTTAACACACGGTAGGCACAGTGAAGAAAAGGAAAGAAAATATCTGATTATATTTCAACAGAAATCAAACATTACTGTATTCTTTCTTCTGTGAAAAGAACACAGACCTTGGCTCTTAGCAGCTGTGTAACAGTGAAGAACAGTTCTGGTGATGCTAGAATTTCATACAGATTAAAATTAAGAAAAGGTTGAGGTCTCCAGCTTTATCTCAGAAATCCCTTTTCTACAGGGACCCACTGCTTACCTGGTAGATCTTTGATTTGATCCTGTAAAGCTACTTCTACAAACTCATCAATATGGATTTTTATTACCTTCTTTTCTGCTTTTCTTTCCCAAAGCCCAAGCTATCTAAGACAGACAGGGTATCTCTTTTCACCTTCCTGTAAACATGCAGACTGAGCAGTTCAGCCTATAGGCTCCCAAGCTCCTCTTCAAACCAACAGTGCACCAAGAATGTACAGTAATCCTTGCTTTACTGAACAACGCACTGGAAATATCTTTGCATGGAACAGGTACTACAGATGGAGATGTTCTGACCGTCTCCTGTTGTACAAAATCATTTCTGAAGAGCTAGAAGACTTCAGCCTTCATTCCTCTTCTCCCAGGTGTGATGGCAAATAAAGATCTCATCTGGGCCATTGGTCATCCAATTAATTAATTCTCTCTCTCAAACAAATAACATCCCAGACCAAAAAATACCTCCTCTTAACACTTGCTTCTTGAATTAAGTTTCTCTTCCACGTGTCTTGACTTTATAGCTTTATGCCCGCAGTCTGTAACAAGTAGTAATACAAAAAAATTCCCTAGAGAAGGACGCTAAAGATTCTTACTACACACAGACACTTTCAAGATAATCTGTACTTTAAGTTCAGTTGTGGTTACGTCCTTACCTCCTTTTGTTTTGCACTGCTGCTAGTGTCACTTTTTGAAGTTTTAGTATTGCCACCAACAGAAGCCTGCAAAATTACACAAAAGTTCACATGAAATGAGTTAAGCCAACTAACCTGTCCACGAGAGAAAAAATAATTAAAAAATGAGCTATTTTTTCCCTTAATGAACTTTTTTAAATTTTCCAGATTGCTGCTTCAGATCACATGCTTGGCAAATACAGAACTAAGCCAACCGTCAGTGGTCGAGTCCAGGCATACAGTCTCTAGCAACAAGTCACAGGTAATACCTTGCTTAGTAGCCTCCTTTCAGTAACCAGTGTCTGTGCAGGATTTGACAAAGCAAATATCAGCTCACAAAAGGACAGAAAGCTTATTAATTCCCATTCAGAACTAATCCAAGAACATAAAGTTATGACACTCAATAAAGACTCGCTTCAAAAATACCTTCCTGCAATTTTTTCCAAGTAGCATTTTCAAACCAGTTACATACTTGCGTTGCACACACTGCATCTAAAAGCAACTGGTTGCCCGCCATCTCGCTATTCCAACTTGTCTGTTGGCCCAAACCAGCTGAGTGGTTTATGAAAAAGGGAAGGGAACATAATCTCATTGTCCCATACTCAACATCTGAGAGAAGCATGGAGTTAGTTACCGATCAGGCACACTGAACCAGCCTTCCTGCCCTCCTCACCTTATTGCTGCTGTTGTCTTTCTTCATGCTGGATGATCTACTCTCTCCCTCTTGAGACTGTTTTGAACTAGCCCTAGATTCCACTCGTGAGTCCTTCTCTTGCTGAGATGAATTCCTCCCATTGCCTCCCTTTCCATCAACAACAGAACTTCTGCTCACTTTACATTTGCCGCTGCCATCTCCCAGGCTTGATCGGCTGCTATCAGGTTGCGGATGACCTTCTTTTGATGCAATTTTCTTCTCTACACCTGCTTGATCTTGGGTCCCAGGTTTCGAGGGAGCTTTCTGCTCCCCTCCTTTACACAGGGAAGGCTCATTTCTCCGTACTGGAACCCTTGACTTTGATATATCCGGAAGAGACACCACTGCCTTTAAAATTGTTTTATCAACAGAGGAAGATTCCTTGGCAGATAAAGAGGAGCTTAACGTAACTGCTTTGCAGGTTTCATCAGTTTTTACTGGTCCTGTTCCTTCAGTTTGATGTGCCTTGACTAAACTTCCCTCATGGTTCTCACTGACAGCATCTGCAGCATTTTCCACAGCAGCCTCAACCTTGGCCACAATTTTTTCAAGTTTCTTCTCTGTCTCTGCCCCAGCCTCGACCAAAAGATTTTCAGGGTTCTCCTCCACAGCTCTTCCAACTTTGAGCGCAGGCTCCTCTGGTTTCATCTGTGTGTCTGCTCCAGCAACATCCAGTTTCTTCTCCGTGACCACCCCACGGTGGGTTTTAAGTACAGGTTTCTTCTCTGTTACTTGAGTTACAGGCACCTCGTGTTCAACTTTCACAGCATCAGAAACAGAACTTTTTTCAGGAGTATCCAACTTATTGTTTGTGTGTGTGATGACAGGTGACACGATCTCCACTGAAGCTGCATCAGAATCAGGGGGCACCACGTCAGGAACAGCCCCTCCGGATTCCCCTGCTGACAGCTTCGCAGCACAATCTGATGGCACATCTTCAGCCTTTCCCACATCGGACAATTCTTCTAGTGGTTCAATAGCAGGAGCAGACAACTCTTCAGCTTTAATTTCCTTCTCCAGTGAAGACACAACAGCAGATTCAAACAACTCTGGTTCAGTATTAACTGCCTCTCCTTTTTCCACACTGGAAGGCAGCTGCAACATCTCTTCTAACTTTGCTTCAGATGATTCAGTATCAGCAGATTTGACAGATGCCACAGTAGCTTCAACTCCAGCATCCACTTTGTCCACAGATGTTTCTGCCAGTCTTGGAGCAGATTCCCTTACTGCTCTTTCAAGATGGGACTCAGAGGGCTCTATCTGTACTGCTGAGATCTCGTCTTTGACATTAGAGATGGAAATGGGTCCTTTCTTTGCCACACTAGGCTCTACTGGAGGATTAGCAGCTGCTGTTTGCACCACTCCTGATCCCTCTGGATATTTTTTCAAGCCAGAGCTAAATGCATTTAAAAAAAACAGAAGAAATCAAACTATGTTGAGAATTCTACAGTTACCAGTAACCTCTTGACGCCAATGGTGGGGGCTTTCCTGATGCATTAGCACTTAGCATTTGGAAATCTAGCCTATCAGTGTTAAAATGGTTAAAAATATTGAGGCAAATAGCTGATTAGTTTTATGCTTCTGTTTAATCCACCTCAGTACCGCAATCCTCTTACACCTTGAATTCCATTACTTGTAGTCAGACCTCTCAAGGTAGTACTCGCTACAGATGTGCCCCAGTGACCTCAGCACTGACATTATCTCCTAAAATTTAGATCCCCCGATGCAAGGCAGACTGTGAAAGTGTATATACAGTGAAAATAAAGCTTCAGTCTCCCTGTATAAGGAATTACCACAGTTTTATGTTTGAAGACAGCAGACTCTGCAGTCACCAACCTCGAAAATTCTTCCAGTAGCTAGGAGTTTGAAGTTTGTTCTTTTTTTTTTTTGGTTCAGGTTTGAGGGGAGGGAGGGGCTACTTTGTTTTTAAACTGCATTGACCTCGCACAATAGCGGGGAGCACAGAAGCTCCTTTTGGCCAGGCTCTGTTTTCACTGTATAATCCCACTGTCAGCTCCCAGGATAATAAAGATGTCATCCCAAGATGACAATGCAGAGGACAGTGCTTTTCAGAGAACTTCAGTTACAGTGTGTTTTTCTTCTCTGAAAGAAAGAATCCTCCGTCGATAATGTTGGAAGACACTGAAACCAGTGACGTCTGTGCCCCTTTTCCCAAAAACTCGAGAAAACGAGCATCCCAACACCTCGTGCATCTCTAGATGGAAAGGTGCCAAAATACCAATGCTGACAATCTTGCTGAGTGTCAAAACAAACACACACAAAAGCAGCAAATACACATAATTAATCAGTGGTTATGCACAATGGAGCAGCTTGCACTATGGTTTCTCAGAACCTATGTATATGAATAAAGGGTGCACACTTGTATAAACTCTCATGAAAATAAAAAAGAGCAGCAAAGTCTACCATTTTGTTAATACTCCTAGAATGATGCCAGCAATAAAATGGAAGGCTAGATCAAATGAAATTCAGCGCTGACGAAAATGCTGTCTTGAAGCAGCCAGACGCGAGGGTTAACAAGACGAAGACACAATACATGGAATCAACAGAAAGATGAAAACATGAACTCAGTTAACACCTGTGCTATGCAAGCACAACAAAAACACCAATCTTGAAGGTTTCCTCCGGACCCAAGGGCACTGTCCTCTGCTGCTACAAAATGCGAGAGGAGAGATAAGAAGGGATATGAATTCTGCTTCCAAGTCTTTCACAACACCAACTGAAAACTGGAATAGTTGTAATACGTCATGACTATGCCTCTGACGGACACTTGCGGCACGCTGTGAGTGCACTCCTCCCATCGCAAAGCAGCAGGCCTGTTTTGCAGCTTGGCAGGCAGCACTCGCAGGAGCAATGGAGTGTACGTACTCCCAACTGTGCCCCAGAAAATGCTGGAAATCTCCTTCAGAGCCCGAACAGCTCAACTCACAGTAACTGAAGTCTTATGGGAAAAAAGCAACCTCACTCGTTCCAACATCACACTCATCTCTAACAGGCTTCTTAGAGCTGTAATCAGCTTAAACTTGTTACTTGCAAATGTTTTGGGGTAAGCATGCCTCATGAGTATATAAGCAGTCAGGAGCAGTAGGATAGTCCTTGATTCTTAGCCTGGCCAAGGAAGCTTTCAGTTACTTCAGCTGAGGAAAATAAATCCCAACAAAACGCATCAGCATCCTTGAAAAGAGCAGAGGCATTCACGTATGCAAGTCAGCCATCTCAGCCGCAAGGTTAGATGAACTACCTACTTGGGCTGGACAACAACCAAGCTTCCAGAAGCATTCCGAAGTTTTTTCAAGATCACCTCATCATCCCAGGCAATCAAGAGGGCAGCCCCTTCTACTTTCCAAATTTTGCTACTCCTTCCCTCCCCAGAAACATATGACAAGGTCTTCATATATATATAAAATAATATTTAAGGTATTTTCTGCTTCTTATGATATGTAACTAGAAAAAAAAAATCATCAGTCAACTTAAAAAGGCTTACAAGAAGACAGTTGCCTCAGACAAGGAGAATGTGTAGTGTGATTTGTAGGGAAAAATGTCAGTTTTCCCATTTGTTCAACAGCCACAGCAAGATGTGGGGCAGTAGCTGGGATTCATGTAAGAATCACTTATTCTGATTAATTACTACCGCTAGCTAAAGCCCACCAGTCTGGAATCAAAAAGGTTACCTGTGTGTCTGCCTACATGTGAGTCGGAGACAGTTTAGAAACTAAATGCTTCCAAAATTGTTTAGTGCCTGAGTAGAAATTTCATGAAATTAGGAGTGCCCAACTTTATTTTTGAAAGAAACAGGTTTTGGAGATAGAGTAACAGTCCATGACAGTATAATGGCATTACTTTTAGGACCATTATTACATAGGGGTTTATTTGTTTTTTTAATGATAAAACTTATCCAGAAATATGGATTTGAGTCACAGAAGGTGTTTTAAGTCACATTTGCTAACAAGAACTCTTATAATGATCTATTCATTTATAAAAAAACATAATCAAGACTAAAACCAACAAATAGTAACTCCACAATTAGAAATTTTACTACAAGCAACGTCTGTAAAACAATTTTAAATGGAACATACCAAAATCACCATTTCCCATTTCTACGTTCTGATGTTAATATAGCATCTAAACATCTTTTTAAATCAATTCAGGGACCTGTATCACAGCATGAAGTTAATGTTAATAAGTTAAACAAGGAAGTTTCAGTTTATTTTTAGCATTTGGAAACAGAAACAATAGAGCCAGGTGCTCTGACAGAGAAAAGCGCTGTAGGACGAAGTAAAGCAATCGCTTCCTGGTTTAATACAACAAAAAAATTGTCTTACCAACATGTACATCCAAACATACTTTCCAGGACCTGTGGTTAAATCCTGGCGAAATTAGTAAAACAATAACTCGATGAACTACACAAAAAACAGGATTTCGCCCCATTTGTCCATGTTCTTTGAAAGCCACAGATTTCAAAGAAATCACAAACATTACAGCTCTACAGCAATACGCTACACGTCCTGCACACACAGAACACACACAAGCTTGAAAGAAGCAACAGCAGGTAACAGTTGATGGATCTCAAAGCAGGTCTTCTCATCAAGCTCAGTTAGAGAAACGGCTCAGCAATCTGCTTAATCTTGGATATGCATTCCATGAACAGTACAGATAAATAAAAAAAACGCTTAAATACTTGAAAGGCATACCTTCCTTTGCTTGGTTCCTCTTTCTTCACTTCTTTTTTCAGAACTTCAGCCTGAAAGGCAAAAATCAAGGTTTAGCATCTATGACTTTCAGAATCATCAGCACAGAATTTGCATAACCCATCTAATTAATAACACCGTCACCCCAAATTTAGGCATGTATCACCTGAAAGATCAAGTGACAGTAAACTGTTCTAAAACTGTTCCCCACAGAACATGTATTTCTTAAGATGACAAATAAAAGTGCATGGCAGTGTAAGAGATTTTACTAAAAGTTTGCTAGACAGAACAAGCAGCACACCATGAACTGTTTTCGTTCCTCTCATCTTCAAAGCGCTCATGTTTTTGAGCAGAATTGGCTTTTTGGTCTGTGATATATTTGGAAGAGAGGGATGTTAATTGCATCTTTTCCCAAACAACACCTTCTTTCCTCTATTGGTGAGGATGCTAACAGCGGCAGAGCTCAGGGTGAATACAGTTTGCCTGACAGCTAAATATTATACAGAAAACAGCAGCACACCTTTTCTAAAGATAAATTACATTCTAAGTCAAGCAATTATCTGCAGAAAACCCAAGGCCAGTTTCTATTCCTTAAAACCTTCTAACTCAGCATTCACTTCTTGTAGAATGACTCTGCCTTTCTGCTTTCTGTTACGTAGAATAAACTTGTGGCATCTCAAATGAAATTAACGTCTTCTGAAAAAAGGACAACCACAAACCACTCAAGCTCTGCAGCTATCACATTTAGTAGCGTGGGTCCAAGCAATCAAAAAAAAACTTTAAAAACTCAGTGTCAAAATCACAATCTCTTCTCTGAAGGTATTCTACAAACTAATTTGAAGACTATCACTAATAGAAAGAACATCAGATATATTCAATGCACGTAGAATTCACTTTGATCTTTTATTTATGTGCATAATTCCAAAGCCTTCAGTTTTCCCCTTCTAAAAACATTTATTCCAGAGATAAGTGCCAAAAGTAATTTGAACATGTTATAATGAAATAAAAATTATTTTGGTTTTCCTTCAGACTAGCTTCTGACTGAAAGGCTTCTAGAGAAAATAGCTTACAGCAAATGGAGCTACAAGCTTAATGTTCCTGTAGTACGTATGCATATAATACAGATTCTGGCAATAGAACCAAGAAGAAGGACAAGAGGTAACAGACTCAAAGTGCAGTGAAGAACAACAGATGGAAAAAAACCCTCCGTTTTCCCTCCTGTCAGTATGACCAGGCATTTTTCTCTCCAGCTCATATACAGGTAAAAATAAAGCTTAAGAATGTATCTCCAAAGTACAGATTATTGTAACATTTGTGCAAAAGCTGTGATGGTCGCATTGACAAAGACTGGGATGACACCAACTGCAGCCATGCCCTATGAATCCTCCTTCACTGCTACAGGAGGTTCCCATATTCTTGTTATTTCAGCAGTATTCAATTCAGACATTATCAGCAAAATTACAGAAACAAAACTATAATGTGATTAAGCGAGCACTTACATTACTGCTGTTACTATGCCACTAGCATCAGTTACTGCTATTTGGCTGGTCAACCTCTCTAAATCAGACAAGCACTCTGTATGACCCAAAGTGTGCAGCTGGAAAGAAATATTATTTTGAAAACAGAGTGTGAATGCCACTCTTTGTTGGCATTGAACTCTGCTCTGATGAAACATTTATAGTGACAAAGGCACGTTATTCTGTTGCTGCACAAAATATAGGGAACAGCTATAAAAAGCAGATTTGAATCACGCAGTGTTCCCACAATGCACCCTTGACAAACATTCCTGAACACAAGCACTTAATGAATGATATTTTGCTTATTTTTCAGTGCTAAGGGAGCTTATTACTTACATTCTGTAAACTTGACAAAAAGCTCCCAGGTCAGAAAATTTGGTTATCTTCTTCAAAGTTAGTCTAACAAAAGATATTACTCTTAAATGCACCTGATATCATCTAACATAATTATAATTTATGTTCTTTAAAGTGAGCTGAAGTTCACTGTATAAACTGAAATACAAAATAAAGTGGCTTGGAAGAAGAGCATTATTTTGTCCCATACAGAGAGTCATCAACTGGGAGACCATCCCTCCAATAGGGAAGCGGAGAAAGTGAAACACTCTGCGAACATCTAATTCAGGCTCTAGCATCTGGCAGAGAAGAAAAGAGCACCCTACGCACCCGCGCTCACCAGACCTCAGCCATCAGCTCTTCACCTGGAGCAGTCCCTGCTCTGCCGCAGAGGCCCCGAGCGATGCACACCAGCCCACCCTGTCCTTCCCATGCTGTAGCGACAGTACCACGTCACCACACTCACCTGGTAGAGATGCAGTGTTCATAAGGAAAGTTAAAACAGTTCTCTGAATCAGATATGTAATTAAAAAGCATTTTCACTGTTATTATACTGACTCTAGGCTAGCAGAAACTTTAACGGGCAGATCACTCCTTAATGAACAAATTATGTCCCTGCTGCCACAGACAAAGGCCCAGAACGACAGGGTGGGAAGGCTGGATGATCACTGAATCTCTGCAGACATTTCAAAGAGTCACACTTACAGAAAGGTAAAAAACTGATTTTACACAGGCTAGGCTCTACACATGCATATTAACTGCTGATTTACTCGGAAAGGGGCACAATTAATCCACTTGAAAAACACGTGTGCCCAAATCACACCTGGTTGTGTATTACCGTATGTCCTAAACCACCACAGATGCAACTCAATCACTACTGCAGGAGACCCCACCAAAAATGGACACCTAAAATCTCTAACACTTATGTTTTTAAAAAAGTGAATCCTAAAAACCATACAGCTACCCTGCAGATTTCACAAATAAGGGCATTTTTCAGTACAGCAGAAGAAATTGCCAATACAAAAGAGAACAAACTATGATATAAGCCAACGATCAGTACACAACCTATTATTTTAAAAAAAGTTGAAATTCATCATGATGCTCAGTGCAAATACTACTGACAGCTGTGTCAGCTCAGTAAGTAGAAGTACATGTTTAGATGACTTTTTTTCCGTCCTGTTGAAGTACTAGACTGATGCCTTTGTTATCATTAGGCACGTGAAGTTAAATTTTCTCTTGTGTGAATAAAAGTGAAGTAAGAAAACTAAGATGCCCTGTCCCTCCAGGCACATCCTCTTGTTTGAATGGTATCTCAGAGTCATGCTGCTGAAAAGTAACAGCAACACACAGGGAATAAGAGCTCCAAGAATGGAATTTACATGGATAATCAATTTAAAAAATCAATTTTAAAAAAAGACCACAGACACACACACATCTCCCCCCCAAAAAACCTTACACGCTTTTTGGTCTGTCTTGACAGTATATAGTTCATGCTGAACTGAAATGACTGGTTGGTCCCTGTTCTCTCAGTCATATATGAACTTTGAAGATCAAACCCAGCCAAAACTTAGGGGAATAAAAGCCAAGCTATATGCCTCCCCCGCTAAAAGAGTCAAGAGATGGGGAGTCTATCACTGAATAAGTGATTAAAATTTTTTTTTTTGGGTCAGGACACAAGAAAGGAGTTGAAAAATGAGAAGGCAGGGCACACAGAACTAGTGCAATAAAAAATCCTCATGTTTGAGTGCGGAGTAAACAGCGATTTACCTCCAAGCTGTGAGAGAGATCATGTTTGGATTTACGTTCTCCACTTTGGAAGCCACGAAGTTATTAGCACATGGCTAACGTTTGCATTTCTTTCTTAAAGCTCTTTAGCTATCCAATGCAACATACACTAAGCTCCTTCCTCTCTGGCATTCAGCTGCTGCAGCTTGCTGCTCCTTCAGCAAATCACCAGAAGTAAATTGGGAGCTGCTCAATACTGCAAATAATTTCATTTCTAAGAGAGAAGACGGAAGCAGCTGTAGGCACACAGACCAATATTGACATAGCAACTGGGTCTGGAATCAAGAGGACTAAAGCAGATGAACTGCTCCAGATAAGTCAAACTAGATCAGAAAAAACTCTACTAAATCCTTTTCTAACCGGTACTAAATAGTTGCTTTCTTCCTTTTGCTCTTCATCTTTCATTAAGAAATACTTTCATCGGCAGAGATGAAAGATTCTATGTATGTTTGTAAAATAGAGAAAGATTTAAAAGAAAGACAAATAGCAGCATATACTTTCACACCTATGCCACATCCCAGAATACAGACTAGTTGATCCAGTTCCCAGCTGTTGGACGGTTTTCACTCTCACCCACAATGACAGCAAATAGTCAAGGAAATACTGACATTGTCACCAGTAGCTGCTCTTCATGGAAAGGTGGTTCTATTCCACAAAAATAGTGTATTATTGAAAAAAGGAGGGAAAAAACTTACCTCAGCAAACTCTCCACTGGGTGACAATGTACAGGTCAATGTATGCTCACCCATATTATACGGATATTGCTTCAGGAAGCTGTACATTGATCTGGCTGACTTGGGATTATCCAGCTGCAGAATTGCCTAAAAGGTAAAAAAGCACAAGCTTCAAATAACTGTTACTTCATCTTATTTCTGTACAGCAGAACAAGTTTAATTTATTAAGTTGGTAGAGCATGGGATACCTAGTATTCCTGAAGGGTTTCAACAGCTTCATTTTAGATTAGCTATAAGCAGCATTTTTTCATTAAATCCTATGTTCTTGCATATGAAGAACAGTAGAGACTTCTTTCTGAGAGGCTTAAGAAAGAAGTCTCTCCCATTTGGAATCACCTTTAGAACTAGACAAGGAACTACATCACAAAACAGTTGTACCTGGAGCTTCCCTACCCACAGGTGTCTAACCTTCCAGCTACAGAAAAATATTATCTTTTCCTTTAAAGCATCTTCACCTGTTTTATGCTTTATTAGCAGCTGAACACTTATAATAGCTTATAATAATGGGAGTACAACTGCATTTTAATCGTTAAAATATACATACACACACAGTGACTTAAATGTAGTTCATAAAGTAAAAATCCAATGTTATGTGCAAAACCACCAGAATTAAAAATTAAAATATCAACATTTTAAAATTGAAAAATCAAGTCACTACATTTTGAAGTGTCCCAAAACAAAAAGTAATTTCAGCTATTCTGACATTTTCACTTCTCATATCAAAATATTTTTTTCCGCAAGCTTCTTACAAAATGGGAACTTGTTTTCACCCCACTTTCACCTCTAATGTCATAGTTAATAATTTTTCCAGCTATTTGGGAAGTTTTACTTTCAGAGCTTACCAAACTGTTCTTGTATTGTCCAGGCTAGGTAAAAAGTTTGTTTGGTTGGTTTTTTCCTTTCCCACTGCCCTCACCAAATAAGACAAACTATTTTCTTGTTCAGGATGAGTGGGAAAGAATCAGAAACTTTTATCTCTCATTAGCAGAACATTCCTGGTACTGGGAGACGAAAAATCTACTTTTTTCTTTTTTTCCGCCCAACATGGTACTTTGCTCCATAGAATAAAAATACATACCTTGTTTTTATTCTTCAGTACAACATAATGATCTACTTTTCCAAACCGAAGCCCCACACAAACTGCTTCAAGTTCTCTGTATCCATCATCTGGCAAGTTCCCAAGATGCACAAACTGATTATGTATATTTTCAGTATTTACCTAAAGAAAAGTGATGACAAAACTTGCCGTAACTTTGTAACATACTTTATTAGCAACTACTGAAACAGGTTAGAAAAGTCTCACAAAAAACTTCTGTATCACTCAGATCTTACCAAAAAGTTGTCAGTTACATACATCCAATGTTCACATTTTCAGATCACAATCACACCAGATTTTCCATTTTCTATGCAGTACACCAAAAGAACCAGCTACACTTTCAAGTATATAACAGAATAACAAACTTAAAAGGATCAAGTTGAGTGTTTTATTTTAAAGGAATACTGCAAAATATGGCTGAAGTTTAGGTAAAATTTTGTATTTTAAAAAGCAGACACTATCTAGTCAGATTATAAATTGGCCAAGGCATAGAAACCTATCCAAAAGACTCCAATCCTGGTTTTTAAGTTGGAGTTTTTCAAACTCAATTTTCAAACAGAGTTATCGCCACCACCACAGGGACAGGCTGTCAAAGAGACCGGTAAGTCTCTTCTGACCAGGAAGGATTTTGGCGCAGAACATATGAGTGGGCCGACAGCAAACAGAAAGCCATCATGAGCCATGCGGTGCCAGCAGAACCATAGACTGAACCCTGGCACCAAATATTTTGTGCAGGATCAAAGGGAAGGGCCCTGGGACACAAAGTCCAAAGGTACTAGTAAGCTTCTGAAATCAAAGTCTTATTTTTAAATACTTGAAAGCTGAGTGTCTTTTAGAAATACAACACTCACTCCCAACAAGTAAGAAATCCACCCCCCATCCCCCCCAGGTCCAGTATGTTTTTCTTCCATTATTCATCACTTTACTAGGAGCAGAAAAAAAATATTCACTACAAGCACACCAGCAGCATAGCAGGGGTGTTGGTAGTAAGCACTCAGACGTGTCTGTGCCAAACAACAATCACAAGGAGAAAGCAGATATCCCCCAGACACATTTGCAACTGAAAATTCAAGCCTTTTGGGGTTTCTTGGAAAGTGATTTATTGTTGGCAGGGCTCTTTGCAACATGCTTTTTAATCAAAGTCACTCTTGTGAAGTTCTTGTGCCAACTGTTTAAGCCCAGAGACACATTCAGACCCAATGACTGACCCTCTTATCAAGAATATCCTGAAAATGTTTTTCACAGAAGATATAAAACCTATAATTTCATGAACTTCTGCCTACCTACACTGTATAAAAATGCTTTGTACATCAATTGCCAGCTTGCATTGTGTGCAGTGAAGGAACAGGACAGACAGTAAGACAGAAACACTATACTGAACAAAGCACAGAGGTAGTTTTAATAGTTAAACCAAAATGTCTGTCTATAAAACACACTGGGGAAAATGGGTTGCTTTATACACAGGCAAACACTGCATATTCTCCAAGCTACAGTGGTCAGCAGCTTGTTGTTAGAACATGAAATAAACATAACAGAAGGGGAGGGTCTCAGAGGACTCCTATTAAATGTTTAATTCCTTGCACTTCATGCATCATGGAGCCACACTAAGTGAATATTTACTCATTCTATTCCCTGCTCATTCACCCATGAGAACATATATAAACATTTAATTCAAGAGACAGCTTAGATAACAATTCAATTAGCTAATACTTCAGTACGAATGATACTAACTCCAATTTAAAGTAACATACTTTGATAGCATGTGGAGGAAAAGTTAGACTGCTAGCAACTTACCTTCGGGTCAGAGTCTTTAATTATAGCAGTAAATATTGCTTCCTAAGGAAAAAAAAAAGCAAGAAAGACTTGAATTTTAAAATATAGCTTCACTAGCAGAAGCTAACTGTCAGTCACTGACTACCAACAACTTTTAAGTTTCTGCTTTATTAATAAAATCAACAGCATCAGCACTTCTGACATCTGTGTTATTCTCTTATCAGAAGACCAGGACCCAAAAAGACATTTAACAGAAATAGTCTTCAGTAGGACAAACCATGAGAATGCATAAAACAGGGAGTGTATAAAAGTCAGCTTAAATAAAAAATCCTACTCTGTATTGAAATGTTATCCCATATCCTAGAATTTCAATATATTTTTTACTTACTTCATCTTTTATAGTCTTATACTGAGGCACCATGTTGATGCACAGCTGATTTCCATCCAGCGACATTGGAAAGCAGGAGTAAAATTTAACCATGGAATCTGCAGATTTTCTATTTATTTCGAGATATGCCTTTTAAAATAAAGAAAACAGTATTTTTTTTTAAATTGTAATTTATCAAAAGCATCTCACGTCAATCCTTGCCATACAACATTTGCATTTGTTGAAAACACATTTGCTGTTTCTCTAAGTAGAAACACTGCTAAATACCAATTAGAATACCTTTTTATGAGATGATAAAATTAGCACATCCCTCAGTCCTCCAAATGGCTTTGCTAGGTTGGAAACTTCCTCAACAGAATATCCTTTCTCGGGCAAATTTGAAATGAGAACCACACATATATCATCAAGTTCCTGTAAACAAATGAAAGTAATTATTACTCATATTTCTTCAACTATAAATCAAATCTGTTATACTAGTGAAAGGAGCTTTATTTTTACTATGTAAAAACACAAACTGAACAAAGCATTTACTTAAAAGTATAATACTTGCAATTACGCCAAAACCAATCTTTTTAGGATTTAGTAGCAAAGCATATTAAAGCACCTTTTTTTCTAATTATGTCATGTAATCACCCTAATTACTGCTTAATTTTGGATGCATCTACATCTAAGCTAATTCTGCACAAACCATAGGTTGCCTCATGCTACCTCATCAAAAATTCAAAGCAAATCAAAACCCCCTGCAATTATGCCACTACTTTATACCCATGACATGCCCACATGTCAAATGTTGCAGGACTGTATGTGCAAATACTGCATTTAAAGAGAAGAAACCCACAGTAGAGCAATATAAATGATAAGAGCATAAAGGAGCTTTGGAGTAGGAACAAACTCTGAGGGGAAAAGACAAAAGCAGAAGAGTGAAGTGCTAGAGGCCTATCAAATCACAAACAGCAAGGAGAAAATAAACTATTCTGTCTTTCTCACAAGAAATTAAAAGGCGGGAGACTTAAAGCAGAGGTTTTCAGACAGCACACCAACACTTGGAAATTGGCAGCACACGTGTACTTCAACTTGCACTTCAAGCACCTTTAAGACTGACCTTGCTAGCTGGTTCTGTTGGTTCTTCACTCTTTGCAGTTGCTATAGTAGCTTCTAAAAAAAAAAAAAAACACCCCCACATTTAACTTATAGCAGCGAATTATATTAGCGAGACACACGCAGAGTTTCAGTAGGGATAAACAAAAATAATTAAAATCCCTTAATTAATATGCAAACACTTTGCTGACATTAAGGACTTATCATTTGAATGATCACGACCACAAGATTTTCTTGTGGGCACACGGGGACAATCAGGTGTCCGGCACGTGCCCACAAAATCTTTCTTTTTCTTTCTTTTTTCCTGGGACAAGTCCACAATGATACATGAGAGGCTCCGGAAAATACAGACAACAGGAACAGGAAAACAGCAAGCATACAGCACAGGCAAGCGCAGGTTAAGGAGAATCACTTCCATAAAATGATATCTTCCTCTTAGCAGGTTCAGCAACTACAACCATGCCATATCTCCACTGTCACATGCATAGTAACTGAAAATTAATATACACTTATGATTAGTAACAGACTTTGTTGTAAACATAGCAGTTATAAAATACGGGGGAAAACAGCACCTATTGAACCAGCTCCAGCAGGCAGTGTAAAGCACTGAGATTAAAATAATTGGTGGTGGAGCTGTAAACAGAACATGCAGAAAACCTGAATCCTTTGTTCTAATGAACTGTAAATAAAATCCCCATGTTGCACTGAAAAGGCCTAGGCAAAAATATTATGCCCACTGGAAAAATGTAAATCTTGGGTGTTTTTAGCCACTTCAGTCATCACCATGAACTGATGTTTTATTTTTCAGTCAGCAAATTTATTTTAGTAATTTTCTTGTCTGAGATCCTGTGTCAACCTCATTTCCCAGCCTCAAAAGCATTATCATTTAGTTCATAGTAACAGAGAGGTTTAGGATAGAAATAAGAAAAACCCTGTCAGTTTGCCATTTACCTTGGTCATTTAAAGCTTCATTGAACTCATCTGAGTCCACTGCTACCACCTGGGGCATCTGTGCAAGTTTCTCTAAAAAATAAATAAATTCAAGACGACATTACAATGTTAAACTTCACAGAACCTACAACTAGCAAAGTAACTTAAAAATGGCATTATCAGATCAGAATTACCTGGTACGGGCGCAGGATTAGTCACTCCTTTGGACTGCGTCTCTACCGTCTTCACAGGCTCTGTAACTCTATCCCCTTCCATAATGTTCTTTGGGTCCGACAGCTTAGTTTCTTCAACTTCCATTTCAGCTTCTGTTGAGATCTGAAGGTCTTCATCCATAGAGTCTGCTGGTAAGTAACAGCAGAGAAAAGCGTTCTTCATTTCAATATATTAAACTAATCGATTTGCAAAAGAAGAATGAACTGCACTATACATTTTTCTGCCAGATATTCAGAGACCTCCTATCCAATAAACTCCCACTCCTGACAAATAGGCAGAAAACGTACACACAGGAAAAGCTCATTCCAGCTTTGCAAAACAGCTATGTGGCTGCAGTGATGTGAAAGGCTCTGCTTTCCCAAACTCATCTACTTTCCCTTGTTCTTTGCTATTCTAGGTCTACAAACAGCACTGATAATCACTGCATTAGCCAAGCCACAAGGCACAAGAAGGGTGCTTGCCTGTCCAACCATCTACGACGTGGGCAAGCCCAGTAAAAGTTGTGAAAAGCTTGGACTGACTACCTTAAATATCTGCTCTGGAAAGCAGGGGGCAGGAAGACAGAAAAGCACCTGTCTGTGTTTTCCGAGCAAAGAGTAAAAGTTGTCATTTGTCTTACCCACAGTATTGGAAGTTTTCTTGATTTTTTTATCTCCTGTCATTGTCGATTTCTTAGTCCTTTCTTTTTTACCTACATAAAACAACCAAAACCAAGTAAATCAGTAGAAATGCTTATTTCTTAAATCTTACATTTGTGACATAAGAGTATATAAAAATACATACAAAAACTGTTTAATCTGCAAAAATTCAACTGATATGACTAAAAAAATACCAAAGCCTAAAACATAAGTTAATTCCAATAAAATACTGAATGGAAGTCATGAAGTAGAGTATCTTTTGTGAATTTGTTCAGGATTCTGGTGAGAAAACCTTGCTCCTGCAAAAGAGTTTGTGTTTTCTTTCTCTTAAACAACTGTAAACAGTACAGTTTTCACTTGTGAGACAGCTCTGAAATGCAATTTTACATTAATCTTAATTCCATTCTGAAAACTGGATTCAGAAGTGACCATGCTGACAAATGAATCAAGACCAGTACATCTCTAAAGAGCACAATTTCTCATCAAAATAGTGTCTGGCCCCTAACGTTGCTCAGAAAAAATGCTCATAAAAGCCAATAATATAAGCTAGAAAAAATGATATGGCTGTTATTTCCAATGTTTTAATAATATAAAATTTTTGTAAAGTTTCATTGGCTTTTGGCGTACTGACTGCAGTTTGTCCTGTTTTCATTTAAATACTACCAAAAAAAGTTCTTCTCTAATAGCATGGCATACAAGTTCTTCTGCGAGATCAAGTAAATAAGAACTGAACTAATTATGTGAGGATCAACAGAAGACCAGGGCAGAAATTTAAAAGCATTTGGAAAGTAGAAGGAACGTAAGACACTAAGAAGCACTAGCAATAACTGTGAAAGAGAATGTTAAATACCTTATAACATTAGGCTTAAAGTCAGCTTGAAGAATTACACTTATTTATTTCATGAAGCCTAAAGTGCCACATTTATCTTCAACAGATGGGCAAACATTTAGAATTACAGAGTATAAGCACAGGTCAAAGTGGGAGCTTTCTATTGCCAGTTGTGAGTTGTTTTTTCTGCATTTTTTTAATGAAAAAGATAGTGTTGCATGAAAAGGAAGACATGTGAAAGTATAAACTAGACATTTTCTCGTAGCTCTCTGAACTTGCTTTCCGTCACGATTACGAAAAGCACTCAAAAAACAAAGAAATGGCAACAAAGAGGGAAGGCATTAACAGAGTGTCCTGGTTTCAGATGAGACAGAGTTAAATTTCTTTCTAGGGGTTGTTGTGTTTTCAGCTTTGGTATCAAAGGAATGTCAAGATGGTTTTGGTTGTCGCTAAGGGATGACTTTTTTCAGCTTCTCACAGAAGCCGAGAAGGAGCATAGACAGAACAATAGAGTGGGCAATGGAATATTCCGCACCATAGCCATCACGCTCAGTATATAAACGGGGGTTGGCCAGGGGAAGAATCCACGATCTCTGCTCAGGTCAGGCTGGGCAACCAATTCCCTGCACAGTTAAGAGTGACTTGTGTCTTGTATATTCTGTTACCATTATTATTGTTTTCATTTTCCTTTTCCCTTGTTGTTCTGTTAAACCGATACACAGATGTATCGTCAGCTACAAGATAACCAAAACCTTACCTGTAACGGATTTAGTTGTCTTAGTGGTGATGTTCTGTTCTTTTCTATTATGAGGGGAAAAAAAGAAAGAAAAATCAGTTTTAAAGACAACTAATGAATATTAAAACAGCCAAAAAAAGCTCAAAAACAGCAAAAGACAAGAAACCAAAGAGATATGAACACATTTGGTTTCCAAGAGTTATAACTAACACTCATGCATGTAATGGTAACACTTACTTTGTACTTCGTGTAACTTTTTTAATATTCTGAGCCCGTTTTTTTATATTTGTTTTGGCCTGGAATGGACAGGAAGAAAAACTTTTACTACACCATTTATACTTTGTTTATAAATGTGCATGTATGCACACATATCAAAATAGTATTAATAATTATTAATACTAATTAAGTATATTTACTAATATAGGTTGTATCTTTCACTGTTTATTAAACAGACACTATTCACAAATACAAAACTTAACCAAGAAAAATGGAGAACTGGAATTATGAAGTCCACTGCATATTTATTTTAGATTGATTAATAATACATTAAAACTACTAAATCTATTCTTCTGGAGAACATCAAGTTTTGGAGCAAAATACCAAGCTACACGCAAAGTATCACATTGTTCACCAACAGGCTGCTTACCTGGCCAGGAGATGCTTTTGGCTTTTCTGCTACACTTATTTTCACCCGTTTCCCATTTACCAGTACTGGCACAGTTTCACCATATTTCACAGCTGCTATCACGGCTTCTTTGAAGTTCATTTCCAAAAAGGCCTAAAATAAATAGTATTTTCAGTCTTTGTTTATATTACAGACACAAGACACAATTCACTGCAATTTTTCCTTAGCAAATCTGCTCACGGCAGAATCGCACGTATTTCTCTCTCTAAGTTTGTGTGGAGTTTGATGAAAAAGCCTGGATTACAGTGCTATACAAAAAGCATCCTACTTCTTCTAACATTTCAGACTTAGGTAGCAAACAAGACTGAATTTATAAAGTTAAGATCCCCAGCTATTCCAAGATTACGTATGTGATCTTTAATGACAAGCTGTTCAGGAACCCTTATCCTATGTTCAGCTAAGGATCCAAATATTACACTTTTTCACTGCTTGACAAATTTCTTTTGCATTCTGACACAAAATCTTTCTACAAGGAATACTTACCTCATTTCTAGAGCGAAGTACAAGAAGATCACTAACTTTGCCAAATGGCTGAACAATTTTTTTAATGTCTTGATCTGAAAAGCCATCATCTGGTAAATCAGATATTTGAAGGACTGTCCCACAACTCAGCAATTCTTCTCTCAACAGCTACATATTGAAAAGAAAACAAAAATAAACACTTTCCACGTCAAGTCCAGTAAAAGGAATAAAAAAGAATCTGTAATAAAAATTGCCTCAAAGTAGACAGACTGCTTAGTTAACGGCATTTCGAGTTTTTGCTTTTTAACAAAAGGACAGAGCCACAATTTTGTTGTTCTACTACTCTGTCTCCATCTTCAGTTATTAGAAGACATGGCATAAGATTACCAAGTCAAACAACACAACCTTTTTGTTTCTATCAAGTACTATAGATCTACATAATTCCAGTTGTCTGGGCTGTATGGGTAAGGAGTGGCACAATTCCACTACCTTCCTTTCAATACTGTCTATTAGCTTTCAACAGCACCAGGCAATGTTCTCTTTGCTTATCATTTAGAGGCTGGAAACTACCAAGGACAATTGCATCGGCCACAACTAAAATATGAACTGGTTTATAGGTTCTGTTTCTAAGAGATCCAAATGGTCAGTATGATGGACGAAGACAACACTGGCTTAAGATCCTTCTTAGAACACTAGTAAATTTCTCCGCCTCATCGTTTTTGCTTGAAAGGGAAAACGAACACTTTCTGACTCCTATCTTTTACTTTTAGTTACACAATAAGGTCCTACAAACAGAGCTCATCCCTGACTCATACAAGTGTCCAGTAGAATGAGGACTCAAATTTAATGGACATTTCTTTCTGCTGTTGGAAAGCACCGGAGGTTTTGCTTCACATTTGTTAAAAAAACCCCTTGGTGCATAGATTATCACACCTACTTGCAGCCAGCAAATCTATGAATTACAGTGGCACAGAATCAGCAAACAGAATGGTTAATCTTTCCACAAGTGACCCCCTAAAATGAGACACTAACCAAAATCTTCAAATCACATAGAAAAACATTTAAGAAACTCACCCTATTATAAGGAGTAGGACAAGGTCCACTGGTTCCTGTGGACAAGTCTTCCTCATCCTCTTCCATTTCTCTGCTTTGGGCTAAATCATCATTTTCAGGAGATGAAGAACTTGACCCCGGCAAAGAAGGCACATCTTTCTTCGAAGCCTTTGGAGAAACACTTGTTTTCAGTGGCTTCTTCATATTTCCAGGCACCTTCCCTAAGGGTCCATGAGAGTGTGGTGATTTTCCTGATCCCGAAGATCCTTGCCCAGCTGCTCGAAGTGACTTATGTTTATTGAACTCTGCTACAAAGCCAGGTCCCAAACTTTTCACTACTGCCTCCAGAGCTGCCTTTCTGTCTGTGAGGGAAAGGGAAAACAAACTGGCATTTGTTTGTTTGTTTTTAAAAGAAAACCTACATATATTGCTGTTTGGTTTTCTACAGTTTCAGTTTCACCACCCACTCCTGATTCAATCTTGAGACTCACTGAAGTTAGAGAACCTTAATCACACTCTAGCAGAGATGGTCTATAAATAATAATAAACCTTGGTTCTATTTTCACTGTGCTGTTGTGTAACTTGACATTTTTAGTTAGACAGACAGTGTGACTCAGGCAATGATAACTACAAAAATTCTCATGGCTGGAGCAGAAGAATGATTGTTTAATTTTCTATGTCAGGGAATGTAAGAAAAGAAAAGAAGTTTTCAAGACTTTAATTCTCTTCTCACATACTGATGCACAGCAGTACTTACTATCTTGACGCGTTCTGCTAAATCCTGTATCCTTCTCTGTCTTGCTCTTTGTCCTACAGACTTGTTTTAAATTATTCTTTAACGATCTGATACAACATTAATTTCCTGTATGCTTTCTTTCTGTGGAAAATGTATATTTTGGTTACTAATTGCTTCTTCCCCTCGTTCTTCTAGATTAAAATGGCTTTTATTTTTCCCTTAAGAAGATGTCATTGAAACTGCCTGTCCCTTCACAACTTTTCACCTAGACTTCTCCTCCCACAAGAGCTCAGCAGCTCTTAATTTTCTGAAAGCATACAAACAACATAGCCACAGTATACCGATCCAAGAAAAAAAAAAAAAGATCAACCTTTTAAAAACACCTCTCTTTTTTTTTCTCTTCAGAATTTAAAAAGAAACAAAAGCTGCGAACAAGCTGGTATGTCAGAAATTAAGCTCAAAATTAAATACATGGAACTAACTGATTTTACACAACACTTCCTAGAACTGCAAACTAGAGGAAGTAAGCTGAATGGAGAGCGACAAAATGGTGCAACAACTTAACTGTTACAAAAAAGATATTGAATTGAAAGTCTTTCAAGTACCATGCTCTTATCACAACAAAATTATTTCAGAACACTATGCTTTCCTTGTAAATTGCACCTTCATTTAATGCAGTTTCTGAGCCTCGCCTTTTCTTTCTCCTCATCTCTACTGCCTTTGCAGAACTTCTTTTTTAATGCTGAAGGAAAAGCTGCCTTCAGTTGTTTTCAATTCTTCACTATCCTTACCATCTTAAAAACTGAACCCATTTGGAATAGAGGCTTGTTTAGCAGTTATTTGATACGATTAACCAATTCCGAACACTAGGTGAGGAGGACTTCAGACCTTTTAGAATGTGCATTTTCTTCTAAGCATACTTCTCACAAAGCAACAGCAAAAGGAAAAGTTGTTTTTTAAAAACAGAATTGTGTTATGAAAAATGCCTAGGTGACACCTGGACAGATAACCTCTTGAAATCAACTCAGTTTTCCTGAAATTAAAGGAAGTTTCAATTTGACAGTATGTATCCACCCTTTACCTTGAGATCGGGTTGACCTCTTCGATGACCACTCGTTACTGGGAGACCTCTGAGGTCGCGGACCAGTTCTCAGCAGATTTCTCGATCGCTGCGGTGACCTTGACCTGTGTCTGGGGCTGAGTCGTCGCATCTGCCGCGGGCTTCGACTTCTTGGCCTTGTTGGCCTGAAGCGGCCAGGGCTTCTGGATCTTGATCGTGACCGGCGAAGAACATAGCCAGAGCCTGCGACCCTTGAACGTCTAGGACTGGGACTGGCAGAGTTGGAACGACACTTTGGGGTCTGGTTTTCTTTTCTGTCACCAGCATTTCTAACAGAATAAAGGCATATCATGAGTTTTGACAAGGCAGAAAAGAATAAATAACCCGAGTCTGTTGAAATAGACTTTCCACAAAAAAGAACCAAAATTTATAAAGTTTAGAGACTAATTTGTTAACAAACATACCTTACATACTGATAACATTTGTTATACGAATTAAGGATAGCTAGACAGAACTGCAAAGAAGTAAGTAGGAGAGAAAAACCTACATGGAACAACAGAAAGCTGTGAAGAAAACAAGTTACAAGCTGCAGTGTTATGAAAAAATAATAGGAAGAGGAAATGGATACGTGAAAAAGTAATAAATTAAGATGCTTCCCTTGCTTCTTTCAAATTTAGTTTGGAAGCAACCTTGAGAAATTACGCCTGTAACACTGTCTGAGACCGAAAGACAGATTTGAGAGGACTGCATATTTATGCTACCTAGAGATGTCATATTGATGAAGAACACGAAAAGATGTAACAGTGAAGAAATCCATGACAGAAATAGTTCCTCTTAGAGACATGGAAAGTAGTCAGGCATAGGAAAACCCTGAGAGGACAGATCACAAGAGTAAAAGGGAAAACCTGGAAAATACACTGACTATATTCTGGCAGACAGGAAAAGGGGATGACAAGCAACTGAGGCAGCTGCTGCCTAACCTTTTTGGCCAGCACCTAGATGAGGGCAGCTTAACAACTCTCAGATCTCCTAAATGCTGGTCCAACCCAACTCACATAGCAACATCTCAGAGTGTTACTTAATTAGCAAGTTTCAAACATCATTAAAAACATCATCAAACATCATTACATACCCATATAAATCCCATTACTCTTGTGCCCAATAAAAATGTTTAAATGTATTAACAAGCCACCACAATTTATAAAAAGCAAACACCATGAAGTGATTTAGCGAAGTGGTAACAGTACGTGGCAAGCTCATTGACCTTGCCCTGAGACTGCACCCAGAAGCTCTGAACATCTGTGATCACCGAGAGCCTACAGTTGTATTTAACTCCCCCAGCTGGAGACATGCTGTCATCAGGAAGGATTTAAGAAAGTGCCACCCTAAAAAACAACTCTTGTGAGTGAGAAGATCCATCACTCACAGAAAGTGCTGTTAAACACTTCTCCAATTTACTACAGTCCTCCAGCTAAGAGCATTTTCCTTTGCCTGGGTTGCACATAACGTCAGCAGCACTGGACAGCAATTTCAGTTTGGGCTATTAAAATTTAATTATTCTCTTCACTAAAGTTTCAAAAGTAGATTTGTTTTATTTCTCTCTTTAAAGTGTTATTTATCCTTGTTTATTAACATGGGAGAGACCTCAGATGCACTCTGCAAATTAACCTGACCTACATATTAAGCTTTTTAACATTCTTCTTTTTTTTTTTTTTTTAACTAAGTAGTCAACTTCCCAGGAAGTATGTCAAACTAATTAAAAGAAAGTCACAGGAAAATCTAGCAAAAATTAAAGTCTTCTTGTTCCTATTTGTACGCAAGTTGAAGTATGTACAAATGTTGAAGGAGTAAAATAATCCAATCTTGCTGACATTCAAGTAGAATTAGTCCACAGGGTGTGTTCCTATAAAAATTAATAGTAAACAGCATAATTTTTAAGGACATAACATGAGTTCATGAATTCTACTGTTTTTTCAACTTGTGATCACGTAGCTTCCCAAGGGATCTACAGGCTGAAGAGTCTGTGAAATAAGAGCTAACACTAGCACGCCTATTGTCAAACAGGTTTCAAGTTGCAAACAAGAGTGGCTTAACTGGAAAAAAGATTAAGTCTAAAAGTCAGAAATCACTCACGCAGTTTAATCAATGATCTAACACTGGTCACAGTCTAGCTCAGTTACTATTGTATCATGTCCAACAATTTACGATTAACTGAAGCATGGTTAGAAGGTTCAAGGGGAGACTGCTCATAATAATCAATCTTCAGACTGTTCTACAGATCTTCCTCTCATTCTTGTGAAAGAATTTCAGATACTACACCACTTTAATTACTAAACAAACTTAGAACAAAAGCACCCAACACAATTTTATAATGAAAATACGCCACCACTAATAGAGCTTGCCAGTGACCAAACCAGGAATATTAATTGCATTAATTACCACATTTATAATAGCAACAAATTAAAAACAACCTGTAATCAAAAAGCAATTACCTCTTTGAGGAATGAGACTCAGGGTTCCAATCAGGGTATCTGTTAAATGTCAAAAATATAACCATCAGCAAAAAAGCTGTATTTGTCATCTGAACGCAATTTTCACTTACATGCAGTAGCTTTTACAGATAAACGTTGCCATTCGGGCCTCTAGAAGCACCAAGTGTCAATTCATCTTTTACCCTAACAGTCTAAAGCCAATTTAGGACAGCACTCAAATACCCACAACCCTCATTAAAGAAATCCAGCAAGTACATTTTCACAGACTATGTGCATGCACAGAAAACACTTTTTACACTAAGTGAACTTTTTAAACAGATTCCTTACTGTTGACGTAACTGGCGGCAGCTTTCAATGTGAGAAGGAGTGTTCTGATGCAGAATCCAGTCCTAATTGGAGAAAAGACATCCAGAGAAGTTCGATTAGCACGTAAAACGTTAGCATTTCTAGTCATACATTGTCATATTTTACCTTCCATTAAATTTTACCTAACAAATGATCTTATGTCAAGGTCAAATTTCTCACTTAAAACTATTACTCTTTATGCAAAAGATGAAAATACTTAATTATTATTAAAGGGTCTTAAAGAACACAAAGGAATCTATGTGGAAGTTGAACAAAATGCATCATATTAAATGAATCTTTTACTTCCAGCAACACACTGGCCTGTTGTCACCGCACTTCTAAAGCAAAAGGTTGATCCAATTGCTGTCTATATTAAAAGAAAGAAAACTATTAGCAGTCTTCACAGCTTGTCAGGTTGATGAACATATACACAGCAAATTAAGCTGAATAAATCAGAGAACCCGACACAACATGATATCTTTAAGTCAAATATCATTTCTACAGAAGCATGACTTTTCGTGCCTTAAGCTCAAGAACATTCACTCCTAATGATGTTACAACTAAAGGTCAGTCAAAAAGTCTGATGAAATTTTTCACAGACGCACGCAATTTTTTTATATTTAAAAAACAACAAAAGTTTTACTTGAGAATAACTGATGGGTTAAGCATGAGACCAATCCAGACGTACAATGCCAGCCCTCAGTCTTGACAAATACTTAAGCACAGGTTTAACTGTAAACACAGAATCAGTCCCCAGCACGGGAAGCTATACCTGAAGACTTTATTCTAGTAGTAGTGTTATTATTATGAAAGTAAACTGACATGTTAGTGAAAGCAACTGCTGTAGTCAGTTTGCTGTTAAGAAGAGATACCGTACGGTCTGAAGCTGTAAGGTATCATGTCATCAACCATAATTATTAAGCGTCCTTAAAAAAGCAACTTCTATCTGCTTTAATATTTTAAAATAGTTAATAATGACTGAATAAACCAACCAACAGGCAAGGCTTCATAAACTAATCTGCCGTTGTGAAATTACGTGTCACTTTTTCTAAGCACATGCTGGTTTATAACACAAAAGATTATAAAACATTTAGTTGGCAGTATCAAACCCTCTGGTTTATTGACAAAAATGCTGAACACAGTGGCTAAAAGAAAAGCTCATGATGGTTTACTCAAAGCCTATGAGGTGGAAGAATTAATGTGACCAGAGCACAGTTAGTTTTGTGCATTTTGGCAACACAGAGAATGTGGTGAAAACAGTGGTTTCTTGCACTTACACTATCAGCCTATCAACATTAAAATGCGCTACAAAACAGTTACCCAAACTATTTATACTCCAAACATAAAAAGAAATTAAAATACAATTTAAGCACAAGACTTATTGTAATTTCCTGAAGATATATCTGTTAAACAATCTCAGAAAGGCATTGAAAGATTTTACTAGCTGTATTCATAAAAGCAGTTTAACTGTTCAAACTAAATCAGAAAAACATTACTCAGAAGACTCTTTGCATTAGTCTCACTAGTTGAAGCAAAGCATATTAAGACTTGAAGAGCAGACGGATAAAACAACTCGCAGCTATAGAACTGCATACACAGTGAATACACAGCATGCACACAAGAGCAAGCAATTCACCATTATACACTTTATTTCTAATAATATGCCATTACTAAGCAATCCCGTTCTTAAGAATGCTGTTTTACTAGAGTCTTCAAGTTAGACAGGAAAAATAAAAACTATTACTCAAGGGCTAAAACAAATTAGCTCGTGGAAGTGAAAAGAAATTGGGCTTCACGTAACCCACTTCCGTGGTCCCAAATGAAAAAGCACACACAGTGTCTGCAAGGGCCAAGGGAGGCCATTTTGCTTCCAAGTGCCTTCAGTTACTGGTCCAACGAACATTAACGAGACTGGCAGGCCTACAAAGAGATATTCTCCTCCCTAACAAACACAACATTCTTCTCCTCTTCGAGTCTTCATTATGTCAGTGCCCTCTTGCATTCCACAGAATTACAGGAGCCTCAATTTACGCATATTCCTGCTCTTTGATTAATTCCTTGCCCTTCTCAATCTTCAGAAATATTCCGCTCCCTCTAGTAAGTCTGTCCCCACAGACAGATCCTTCCCCCCAAAAGGACAGGATCCCTTCCCAACACAAGCACTCCATCACGTCCTGGTAAGAGTAAGAACTTGCAGCCAATTTCTTACAGCAGCAGCACTGCTGCTCCACAACCCAACACCCTCCAGGGACGAGCACCTTGATAGCTGCTTTATCTAATTCTGTCCAACTGGCGAATCTCCTGTTACTGGTGAACCACCACCAAAAAGGTCCTGGAGAAGCAGCTGACAGAGCATAGTGTCTCTAGTCTCCATACCTGCCTCTTCTGCCAACAGTAAGATAACAATACACAGGGATAGTACCTGCACTTGTTTGTGCTGTTTTCACAGCAAGGTATTGTGTAGAATAACGAGGAGTTAAATGGACTAGATCCATATTTTGTCCCCTTACTTCAGCAAAGGAATTGTTAAGCACAATTCTCAGTGGAAAACAGTGAGTCCCAATGACTTCACGTAATTTAAAGCCCAAGAAGACATCATCCTCGGTTTAAATCTATTTAAGCTGGGGAAAAAAAAAATTGTCATACCCAGTAAATATGATCCCTCGTGCTGGCAATATTGCAAATCTACTTTGTTCCAAAAGTGACGTGTTTGAAGACAGAGAAATCACACTTTATTATTCCAATACATCCACCGTTTCAAGTTGAAAATGAAACTGCTCTGCAAAATATTCATAAAATGTTTCAGTATGCTGGAGGTTTTATAAATATATTTGAAAGAAGACAACACTGAGGGGAGATTCCATCTAACCAAGGCCAAAACTGGGCACTCTTCCATGAAAAAATTGCAGGACACAAATGCACAAGTTTTTGAGAGCACCTTCTAGATCAACAAGTCACCTTAGCATCAATTAATTTTCAAAATTAATTTTTTAAATCTCAAAAAGCTCACCTTCTTGAGTACACCTTTTCTTATAACACAGTATTACGTACAGCCATCCTTGACAATGCCACAAAACCCCTCCTAACACAAGATAAAAATAAGGACAAATGTTGCACGTTTCTGATGCTGCTCCAATAATAACCAGCTTCCAAATCCATGGTAAGCATAATTTACCACAAACCCACAATATTTCAGAAAGCTAAATAGACTGTTAGAGAGTTGCTACCTGACCGAAGGACCACGCAGATAGCCAGGTATGAAGCTGCACTGTTGATTGAAACGGTAGGACTTTTCCAGTTCTCTGAACAAATACCTCAGCAAGACCCACCCAAGGTGGCTGGGGACATCATCAAAGAATCGAGGCTCGCACCAATTATTGCTAAAGATCCAGCGAACAGTTGAGATAGGAAAAGAAATGCTGAACAGAGTCTTTCCAAAGTCTATTGCATGAAACAGAGTATTCTTCACATTCAGCCCTGGATTGTAGGCAGTTGATCACACAGCTGCTGACCTGCCATGTATCATTGCATATGAGGATTAGCCACACGCCTTACAAAAAAGTTTCAAGGCTTAAAAAGAATAAATAAATTTTTCATGGAGAGATCTACAATAACTATGCCATGCAGATGGAAGATATTTTAACTTCTGACTTCTGAACAGACTTCTGAACCCACCTTCAAATATATATAAATAGCTCTGTAGAAGAGGTGCTCAGGACTCTTTTCAGATTACAAAAGAACTAAAAATACTTGCTTAGCTGTATGACACTCAAAACAGAACTCTATTTTGCTCTACTGCAGACATCTCAAGGCCCTCTTCAGCTTTGATTTCATCACACCTCACTAATTAAGCAAGTTAGATACTTAAGAAGAAAGATCCCAGGGAGAACTGACTGAATGATTGAGGGACCATCAGAAGGATTTTTACACCAAGCCAAACTCAGACAGTGTTTCGCTAAGTTTATGGGAGAACCATACTGAAAGAACAAGGGGGATACAGTTCAGATCACGCAAATATAAAATTTTAGCCACTGACAGCTACTGTAGATTCAGTGGCAGGCTGACTCTCCAAGAGCAGGAGTTGAGTCTCACATCCAGCTGTAATCCCATCATTTTAATAAACTAATGCCAGCCAACACACTTGAATTCTCTTCCAATAGGCAATGCAGCTTCTGCTTCAACCCTTGGCAAGAAAATGAATCCTAGGTGAGTTTGTACTACATCACAAGACTGGATTAAAAGAACCTACTAAAAAATACAGCTCATCACCATGAATAATCTGAACTTGAAATCCATCCTTTTAACGTAATTTAAACTTTGGTTTTCAGATATCTCGTATCTTCAAGCATTGGACAAAGAGAGGGTTTTCCTCATTCAGTATCTTTCATCATCTTCATCCATTCTTGTTTCACGTTATCCACTTTGCTTGACTGCTTTCTTTCCAATTTGCCACATTACAAAGACATCTGTTTGTAACACAGCACTCTTAAACTGCTTGTTAACAACTTAGTGCCACACACCAGAAATCACCATGTCTAATCACTTTGACCAAAAAACAGATCTCAAGATCTATTTCATCTACAGGTGTGCTGGAGAGACCAAAATTCCACCTATTTTACCTAGCACCTCCTCTCCCACAGTATGTAACAGGGGACAGGTAGGGAGGTAAATAACAAGGCAGAGTAACTTCCAGCCATCTGCTCATCAACAACTTCTTGAGCCACCAGCGAGTCTTTGCACAGCCTCCGAAGGATTTTCTTCCACGAACTTGTTCAGTTATTTTTCAACTAAGATTTCACAACACGGTGGCAAACGGTATCTATGCTCTATGTGAAACAACCATTTCCTAGTGCAAGTCATACCACACATGACTATCAATTTCTACTGTATCATTTCCCCATCACTTCTCTTTCAGTTTGAAGGTGCTGTGTCATATGCTTCCTCTGTAACACTTAGCACAGCTTTAAAGACTAAAAAAAAAAGAATGTCTAGTTCATCTTTAACCAAGCAACTGATACAAAGAAGACAACTTTATTTGTAAACCCAAACTGTAAAAATGAAAGTAAGGAGAATTCTCCGTTCTTTAAAATTCACAAATACACAAGACTGACTTTTCTTAACACAAACTTTTATTTTTTGCAGTAAAAAAAACCCCTAACTCTTGGTTATTTTGCAACAGTGTTGTCTAAACATGGCTTGCTCCATGAGGTATCAAAACAGTCTGAATTGCCTACACAGCAGCAGGTGCACATGAAGAAAAAAAAAAACCAAACTATTCAGAATAAATTTAATATACACCAGAGCTAGGAGCAGCCATGACGGAGAAAAGGTTGCATAGTTGCAGTCAGATCAGAATATCTGCAGAACACATGCTACACCATAGTGCCTTTAGGGCAAGAAGTTATAACCTTTAATGTCCCCAGAAAACTTCATGGCTAATTTGTCGAGAAGTATTTTTTGTAAAAGCATTTGCTTAATTTTAGAAAGCACTGGTAAACAAGAAACTGAGTAATTCACATTTAAACAGATCACAGTTTTCCAAAATGTTTAGTCCATTTATTAACACAAACCCAAATTTGTTGCCCTGTTCAATTTCACACATTTTTATTTTAAATCAAACTTCCCTTTAAGTTTTCAAGTCTGCCCAAACAGCTGCACTTCTTCCTAGCCTTCAGTGCTTCCAGTGTAAAAGTACTTGAAAATTTATTTTTTATTCAAAGCCCCTAATGCAGCTGTCACCATCTTAACTATTCATTTGCTTTTTTAATACACAGCACAAATAGGGCCTAGTAATCTTGCAAGATGCCAAACTGCAAAAAAGTACTCCCCCACAGACTTTCCACAGGTTTGCTGAAGACTTTTTAAAATTTAAACACATGAAACTGATAATGAATTATTCCATTTTTTAAAATTACGGTCTCCTGTATTTTTGACATACCAAGCCTAGGTCTTTCAAGAAAAATCCACAGCTTTCAGAACGCTTTTCTCTCTCCCAGTATTCACCAGTTCCTTCCTTTTCTTCCTTCCAGGGCTGAAACCGTTATGTGCTTCATAGCTGAAAGCTCAGTCAGATGAATGAAAGCATTTTGTGTGTCCCTCAGAGCTAGTCTTCAGTCTCTGGAATAGTCAATGTCTCATCGACCACATTTGGAAGATTAAATTTTTGCAGATAAATAGGCTGCTTTGTTTTAATGCAGACTTTGCAGGAGGGGGGCTGAATACATGAACATCTCATCTACCCTACCAAGATTCCGCATACAATTTTTGCACTCATTTCAGTCACCCAGATGATGTTAGTATTTTACTCCACTGACAAAGGATTTGTTTTGTCATTTGAAACCCACTGCAGAAGACATAATTTGGAACAGAACACGCTGTGCAGCAGTTACAATAATTTACTAGCAAAGTATCTAGCTTTTTGAAATGTGCACGTAAGCACACAAAATGGCGAACAGCATCACAAATCATTTAATGCACAATAAAAAATTAGTTCATAAAACAGTGCAACAGGTAAGAAGATGCCGAGTACAAGTTTATGCAATAATCTTTGAAAAACACTCACCTTCATACGAGTGCATTCAATGTTACACAGAGAACACATATGTGGAAATATTCTTGGAGATGTAGCATAGTAGTCATTCATCATTGACGGAGTGGGCAATCTTTTTATCTTCTGGGCATCAGACTGTAGGAACGCGGGAAGCCACGATGCCTTCACAATACCAAAAGGAGATCTAATGGGCCCCTCAGCCTGTGACTGGAAGGGCTTCTGTCCTGCTCCTGAGCCACTCTGGGCATTAGATTGGCTTGTCCTAGATTCATGCTGGCTTATAGCTGCAAGAAGTTCAGCTGAAAAAGGTGGATGGGTCATCGGTGGCATTACATGCTGGGTCACAGACTGCTGGACAAGAGGTGGCATGACAGGCGGCATCATGGGCTGTGCCAAGGGTGGCATTATAGGTGGCATCATGGGTGGCATGACAGGTGGTACTGCAGGCTGGGAAACAGATTTCACCACGGGGAGTCCAGCAGGTGTTGCACACAATCCAGACACCTTTCCTGGAGTCTCAGATGGAAAAAATGATCGAGTATTTGATGAATCATTCTGGAACCCTGTTGGTTTTATTAAGTCTTCAACTGGAAACACTGGATTACAGGCCACGCTAGATGGTGCAACACCCATTGACATATTCTGCTCTCGGTGGAAGTCTTCCCTGTTCTCTCCACTTGATGCTTCAGGATTATAGACGTGTGCTTCGAGAGGATCTTCAGTCAGCACTTCAGGATTATAAGCATGCACTTCAAGAGGATCTTCAGTATAACCGTATTTGCTTGCGTGCCCGTAATCAATCACTTTACTCTTGACTGCTGCACCACTCGTACCCCCAACCGTTTCTTCTGCTCTGCTCTGAGAATGCAAACCAGACAAAGAATGACCCATCTTACGAATCCGTATTTCTCTCAAGATTAGCGGCATGTTTTCAGGTGTTAACTGATCATCTGGGTAGCGACTGAGTTCCTCCAAATCTTCATTAGACAGCCCAAAACTCGCTAAAATACTGGAAGCACTTTCTGGCGTGTAGCGGTTCTGGGCATTTGAATTTTGCTCTGTGACCCGTGCCGAAGTAGATGGCTTTTGCCCAGTTGTCCCAGCTGAGCACGGGCTACTATCCCAGTGACTTGTGCGAGGCTCTCCCTTCTGCTCCTGGTGTATGTTTGTCTTCGCTTTTACCTGCCTTGGATCGGCCCTGTGCAGAGTTACCCGAACATTTATCCTCTGTGAACCCGTCCACTGAAACGTTTCCTGTCCCGAAAATCTTTGTGATGCTCCTTGAGGTGTTCCAGGTGCAGGTTTTCTCTGAAGACCTGCTCCACCTCCTCCCCTAAACGATCCTGGAGGCTTTGTGCCAGATGGATTAGGTCCTCTCGGCCTCTGAGGTAAAGTTCCTCTAGGGCTAAACATTGCGCTTTTCAGAAATGCTTGATTTAACCAAGCATAAGGAGGTGCAGAACTGTTGGTAGCAACTGAGGTCAATTGCTGAAGAGCCAACTGTGTCTTAATTTGTGCAAGCTGTAAAGGAGGAGGGCCCAACAGAAGTGGGCTTGCAATGCCAAGGTTCAAGGAATTCACAAGTGGTGCGAAACTTTCCAAGAATAACACAAAGCTGAAAGTTAAAAGACAAGTATTAGATTATTTTATCTTTTCACCTAATTTACACAGTGGATTCTATAACCGGTGAAAAAAACAACTGAAGTCACAAAACAGTACTTTAATGACAGTTTAAATGGCATTTTTGAATTTGAAATTCTGTTAACAAAAACATTTTCTTTCACTGCATGAAACCTTAATATGCAGTGAACAGATAACAGAAAATTAAGTAAATGAGCTTCACCCAACAAGTTCAATATCACAGACAACATAACTATTGATGACAGTCTTTCAACAGCATTTTCTAAAACTCGATATTTTCATTATTAATGACAACATAGTTTGAATTTATTAACAACTGGAGCTATTTTATGAGCAATAAGATAAACTATTAAAACCCTCTACAAATGTTTACGAGGTAGGAATTGTAAGTGAAACCATTAAGTAGAGAATTCGAAACAGTTACAACTTGGATGTCAAGTCACTGTGGAATTGATGTGAAGACAGCAGAACAATTTTCAGGAGGGACACGCCCATGACCAGTCTCATGGGTAAACTACTATACCCTGAAAGTATTCAAAGGGTGTGACAATATTTGAATTCTACGGCTAGAAAATTTCCACTTCCCAGATGTTAAAGGCAAGATCTTATATTGAAACAACTTTACACAGAAAGGCGTGAATTCATACAGAAACTGAAGCCATCTACATACAAGCATTGAAAAAGCACAATGGCAATGAAAACTGCCATCTTTTATTTCAGCTGAAACCACTGAGAACTCAATCCTGTAAGGCAGTAAAGGAATGTACAAATACAGGTAGCATAAGACCAAGTGATGTTCGGACTAACAAAAAATGAAACACCACAGACTTTTGGAAATGTGTTCCTGTAGCGTACTCAAAGGAAGGTGCCTCATCTGCCCAGCTCTGTCTGCACTCCAGAACTGCAGAATCAGTCGTCAGAAAGATCCCAAGAAGTTCTCACTCCACCCCTTGTCAGTCTGCCATCTCCCAAAACTGGATAACCTGCTGTTTTCATTCTTCTTGCAGCAAAACACTAGGTTTGAATGAGTTTTACCAGCAGATTTTCACTAACCATAACTATAATAGGGCTTGAAGTCATTCCTAGTCGTTTCTGAAACTTGCATTCTGTATTTCTGCAGCGTTGAGGTTCTTGTCTCACCAACACTAACTCCATCACAGGTTTTCTTCTCAAATCTCACTTAAGTTGACTCCAAACAAAGCTTTTCAAGTAAATGGTGGTGCCTCTCTCATGTTTGTCATCTGTAAGGACTGAAGTTCTGAAGCTTGAGAACCACAACTCAAAAAAAAAAAATTACATGCAGCTATAGCTTGACAGAGGTGAATGCTGTACAAACTGCAGGAGATTCAGATTTTACAGCTGAATAACTTGTTACTATCTGTATGTAACTGAAGTCAGACCAAGAAGAAACAGTAGCTAGAGAAACATTATTCCTACCTCTTCTCCGTTACAAAAACATAGGAAGCCATAACAAAGAAAAGATTCCCACCAGACAATCCCAGAGCTCTGGCCTCTCATCCAGGACTCCTTACCCAACATGCCTCCTCCCTCAACAAATTAAATCATATTTAAATGGTAACTGCGTGTTAGGCCAAGTTTGTTCAAGACAGTTTCAAAACAGACTATTAAGCAAATAGCCACAAAGTAATCTCCTGCCTTTCAGTTTGCTGTTCTCTGGCACTCTCATCACTGGAGGGCAAACAAGCCTCTCAAACACATTATTTTGGAAAGCAGCTGGAGAGAGAACGCTATCAAACCCACCCGTAACAAGTATGAATATATTAGTAGGGGCACATTTTAAAAATAAATGTGCTGGTTTGCAAACTGAACCTTAACTCAGTAGATTAGGAATCTCCCAGGGTATCTATTCAGGAGCAAACCAGAACTTCAATGGGAAGAACTTCTGCCGCTCAATCAGACATTTCCAGACACTGCACAGCACTCAGTCACCAGCGCGCCATGATCAGGTATGCTCCCACGCCAGCATCTTGAACCACTGCCACAAGTCATACGCTTCTACAAACCTCTTGTCGGAGTTGGCACACCATCAGCCTACTCAGAGATGGTGACCTGGGAACTGGCAGGTGGAAAAAACCAACCAGCATCCTGCATGGTCAGCCCAGGATCAGAATGCCACAATGAGACGTCTTCTGGTTTATGACAATTTTAAAGGCTATCACTCCGGTAAACTCCCAAGATACACAGTCATGTTCAATAGGGAATATGGGTATATACTAACTTTATGCCAAAGTATGATCCCAGAATAATCTATTTAAAAGTAAAACAGATTAAATTTCTTTTGCTTTTCAGTGACTATTCTAAACTAAAATTGAGGACAATATTTCCCCCCCGTTCTGTTTTAGCAACAGTACTCCAAAATGAGGAAAAAAAACATCTTCCATTTTGGATACTAAAAACATAAAAATAGCTTCACTGAAGTAGAACAGATGTCAAATATCCTGTGTTCAATAGTAACTGATACTTGATGCTAGAACACCATGCCTATATTTTCTCCTAAGTCCTGAAACTTTCTTCAGTTAACAGTTTAAAGGTTGTCATGTCATTTTACCCGAGACGTTAATTAAGCAAAATAGTTAAACACAGACTTCTCTGAGAATCAAGAAAACAAAATGCTGGTATCTGTTCAGGACATGGTAATACTGGGCCTGCTAACTTAACCTCCAAAAATGTTACAAAACAGTCTCGGCAGTTGATGGATGCTCCCTAAATAGGACCATGAGGGCGCCTTTCTCAGCCACTGTGGTGTTGAAAGACACACACCAAAAACCAGTTGCTTCAAGTAAACAGAAGAAAGACAGAACTAGCATTTAAAACCACCTTCCTGTGTCAGGAAAATAAGAGAAAAGATACTAAGAATTTATCTCTCAAAGCAAACCTGTTAGGTACTCCATCAATATTAATAATTGAAGAAAAAGAAAAGACAGTTTTGTGATTTCTGTGATCAAAAGGCTAGTTCATGACAGATTTCAAAACAAAAGTACAAAGTAACCTTCAAGCTGAGGTTTTAAAAGACGTCCGTATTTGTGCTGTACAGCCCTTAATGACTCTGAAACCTATCTGCAGCAAAATCTTGAAGACCACTCAGACCCGGAATAACGCAAATATATTTGAGCATATCCAAGCCATTACTTTCCTCAACATTGGGCCCTATCTACATCTGAAACCGCAGGAAACAAGCGAAGCATTTAAACTGCATTCCTCCCAGTGGAAGCTGTATGCTCAAATTCTCTTCTGACATCCAGCAAAGTGCTGTACAGCAGCAAGCGTGCAACGAAGCCTTAATCATCTGAGTCTCATGACTGACCTTTTCAAAAGAAATGCTGGAAGTGACAGTTAAAAGATAAAGTGATGCCAAGGCTAAGCTAACAACGGTCTGGACATTTAAGGCTAGAGTCTCACCTTCCTCTTCCAAAGAAGCTTTGTTTGGAGTCTGTCTGTGATCCTCTAGACTGCTTTTTCTGGTGCAGTGACATTCTGACTAGTCTGTAGCAGTGCCCATGCACCTTGATGATGTTTCATTGTAAGTGAGTGAAAAAGTATGTGGAATTCCCAAAGACCATTGTGCTTACCTGACTCCCGGAAAAGTTAGTCCTTGAAATGTAAAATTTCGGGAGTATCAGAAAAGAGCCAAGCTTCCCAATATAGATGAATAAATGAAAAGAGTTCTGGCTACCTGGTTACACACGCCTAATGACTACATTTGTTCATATGGTGAGTACAGGATAATCTTGCACCTTCCTGGGTTTGAGACTACAGCTGGAATAAGCTTTTAGCTTCTCTTCCTATAACCTTCCTCCCTCCCAGGGGTCCAGTGTTTCAAGGATCCAAGGTCCAACTCTGGTGCAGCCTAGCCACACAACCTTGGCCAGGTTGCTGAGAAAACTGATAGAGTTGTAGGAAAAAGTCTGTAGAGAGAGTTTTAAAAAAAGCGCAGGGCATGGGGGGACAACGGCAACCCAGGATTACAAGCGAGACGGACAAGTGCCATTTGCAGCCCAAGGATTCAATAGGAAAGACACCAACAGAGAACGGTTAAAAAAATCCAAAAGAAAAAAAAAAAAGAAAAACAGGGAGGCAGTGTTGACAGATGGATGACATCAGTGGGTGACAGCAACCTAACAACACTGAGGAGAGCCCTTTCAGGGAGCAGCGAGGCCTTCTCTTCCTGATGCCCATCTAGTCAGCAAATACCCTTTGGCTGCCGTACTAGGAGCAGCGAGCACGCTAATGCTTAGACTAGCAGTCTGTTAAATCCTACCAGCCTCAGTGCATGTTTAGCAATAAATAATTGTTTTGTGTTTTTAAACTCTCTCTAGCCTGCTTGCAGAGACTCTTTGTGCAAGGCTAAAGCTACCCACCTAAAGTGACCCAGAGAGGATGTTAACAAACCTGACAAGTCACTAAATCAATCTGGACACAAGCTGATAATAAAATGCAGAAAACTCCTGTCTCTTACAGGTACAGGAAGCAACAGACAAAAGCAGCGGGTACTAGCAGATTTGAAGCAAATATGAGCTTTCCTGCAAGCAGAAAAAGGGAAACATAGTACTGACCAGCAACACCACTGAGTTCAAACTCTTAGTGTTGAAGGTGAAAAAAAAAAAGGTACATTTATCTTGAAGCTGTACCATTTCAATGGTCAGCTGTCTATCAACAGAAACACCTTTAAGTCAGCTGTGCAATACCAAAAAGTGAAATCACAAAAAAAAAAAAAGGAGGCTTAAGTTAAGAGTTTGGCAACAAGACCTCATAAGAATGTAGAAGCTGCTTTCTCTAGTCACAAAAGGCAGCTTTACCTGAAGATACAGTCTTGCACAGTCATTGAAAGAAAAATTTTCTGCTGATTTGTCTCTATAAATGGTATTGAATTTTCTGGATATGTACTAATTGCAGAGCAGTCAAGTAAAGATTGCTTTTCAATATAATGACACTTTCGGAACCCAAGCATGCTGCAGAGACTGATACTATGGCTAATCAAATATTCACTCAAAGCCAACATTTTCAGGCCATGAAGATGGCAAGCCCAGGAACCCCAGAAGGACCACACTGTTTGCACTGACCGCAGTGTGACTTTAAATGTGCAGAAGGCTGCCCGAGGCCAGCAGCCAAGCACTCACACAGCCACTCATTCACACACCCCTCCCCAGCAGGCCAGGGAGAGGGAAAGCGATAAAGCTCATGGCATGAGATAGAGACAGTATGAAAAGTGAAATGGGGAATCTGAGGAAAGGCTATCACTCACAGGTGGGCCAGTGCACAGCCAGGCTTCAAGCAACGTCCACCTTGTAGCCAAAACCCTCCTCTTTCTTCCTCCACCTCATTTATACAGCTGCTTGAAAGATCAAACCCATGTTTTGTTCCTTGCTTTCCTTCAAACCTACAAAAATTTGTTAAACAGACTACATCCATTTGAAACAAATACAATTTTATTACATGCACCCTATTATATGTCCTATCCAGACTCAACAAACCTCTCCCAAAAAGTAAAATCAATTAACAGAACAAATTCAAGAACAGGACTGCAGAAATCTGAACTACTAATTTGTAATTCACTCCTGCCTTTATACTTTCCTCTTTGGCAATATTTGAAAAAAAATAAGCCCTAGTGCTGGACCAAGTCACTGTTAAAAGACAGTTAACTAAGATGTTTATCACTGCCTGGCTACAAAAGTGACTATGGAATGCTCACTCTCCTTGCTGCCCACGCTGAATTCAGTGACAGAGGATAACTGCACCATTTCCTACCTCCAAAACTACACAGACACCACAAGACAGGTCACTCAAAGTACTCCAAAGCAACTGCCTCTAAGTTCTGCCCCACTGCTAACTCTAGTGAAAACTGGAAGTGAGCTGTACGTGTGAGAGTACAGGAACCCATTACACAAACCTGATGCACAAAATGAGCAACTGTGTGAGCTAAACATAAAATTAATGTTGTTAAGCATCAGTAAGACACTGACAGAAATCATTACTATCTCAAATTATTGCTGTCTCAAACATGAAAGCACCTAGAAAAACAGTAATGGAAGCTAAAGTTTTATAAATGTAAACAAAATACAATATATTCTTACATGGTAGGCTGACACCAGCCAGTGCCAAGCACTCACACAGCCGCTCATCCACTCTCACCAGCTCCCCACCCTACTCAGATGGGGAGAGAACAGGAAGAGCAAAAGTAAGAAAACCCACGGGTTAAAAAACAGTCAGTCTAACAAGTCTTTAGACACCCACCCAGAAGCAATGGGGAAACAACCATGAGCAGCCACTCACCTCCTCCCACAGGTAGAGAGATGCTCAGCCAGGCTCAAAAAAACCAGAGGACTTTGGAAGTCAAAAACACCCTTTTCTTCTTCCTCTATCCCAGTTTTTATTGCCAAGCAAGACGTTACACAGTACGGAACAGCTCCTTGGTCAGTTCTGGTTGCTGTCCCAGCTGTGTCCCCTCCCAGTCGCTTGCCCACACCCAGCCTACTTGCTTGAGGGAGGAGGGCAGAGAAGAAAGCCTTGATGCTGTGCAAGCACTGCCCAGCAATAGCCAAAACATCAGTGCTTACCTACACTAGTTTAGCCACACATTCAAAACACAGCACCACGCTCCATCCCAGCCAGAGCCAGTACCACGTGATTCACTGAAACATTCTCAAACCCTGGAGGTGGCCTCGGGTCTCCTCAGGGTTTTTCTGCCCAAGGCTCCAAGGAGGCCATGCTCCCTGGCTACGGTGCAGAGCATAGTCCTCACAGCTGGTCCTGTCTGGCCTGGCCCAAGGGCAACCACACCAGCTATCTCTGGTTGGATCTGTTCAAAGGCCTGCCACAAGGCTCCACTTGAAATAGTTCTTCTTTCAGGTTACTCAACAGAGAGGACATGCAAGCTGACTGCAACCCAGAACACACATTCTCCAGAAACCCACAACACCTAGAGAAGATGCCGTTTCTTTTTTGCTAGCTAGAGGGGACATGGCTATTACATTATTCACCATATCCACGGATGTGACAATGTCCATCTTTCCACTTCAGCCCAAAGAACTGGATCTCTTTTGCAGGTCCCTTGTCTCGCTTTATTTTGCAGCAAAACCAGCCCCCAGAAGCATATGGATTATTCTTTCCCCTTCTCAAACATTTCCTCCACCGTGTTGCCCAACACAATGACGTTGTCAGTGTATGGTGGGTGTTCGGGGGCTTCATCATGTTCCAGTGCTGCTTGTACCAGTCCACAGCAAAAGGCAGGGCTGTGCTTCCACCCTGGGTTAGTCAGCTCCGGGTGCACAGACACCCCTCCATGTGAAAGCAGCCTGGGGCCCGCACTCTGCTGCCCAAGAAAGTGCAGAGTCATACACAGGCAGCACCAGTTCTGCGGTACCACCTGGCTGCCTCAGGGTCCCACTCATACTGGAGAGCAGCATGTCCGGCATGGCAGCATGTCCTCCTTCAGACCATAACAGTCCGCCTTCAACCTCCACTCTCCTTCAGACCTTGGCACTACTACAGGGTGAAGTCACCCCCAAAATCCAGACAGGTTCTGGCCCTACACCCTGATGGCACTGGGGTGGGCACACTGCGCACTGGAGTCCATCAGAGCTCTGTGCTCCTGTGGGTCTGATATGCCAGGCCTTGGGATCCACAACGTCCAGTCAAGCCTGTTGTTCCTTTCCTCTGCCTGGGCAAACACAAATCCACTCTATTCCTCATCAGAGCAGTCATTATCTGACTCCTACTGTAGTAGGCCAGACGTCCCTTCATCAAGACGAGGAGGAGAGGCATCCTCAGCCCTTCTACTGCATCTGGGGAATTGCTCAACATGAAGAAGAACAGTAATCCTCCTAGATGGACACTTTTTAGTTGTTTTCCCCTACAATCCACAAATGCAGCATCTAGGTCCGAGGCAACACACCATGCTACTTCCACACATAACTGTGGAAGGGACTGCTGGTCCCTTTCCCCTGAGCTGGTGTTACGGTTTGAGAAACACACAACAGTTTATTGTTGTTTAGACAATTACTCTACCATTCGATGACCCATCCCTACCCAGGAAGGGGAATCAGGAAAAACAAGGAAACCCAGGGGCTGAAATATAAACAGACTTAATAGAATAAGACTAGATAATTAACATCAATAACAGTAAAGAACCGATATTGACCGCAATACCAATGTAAAATATACAGGGATTATACTCAGCCAATTTTATCAGTAGGAAGCTGTGCACTCCCAGCAGTGGACAGCAAATGTCGGACACTGTGAGCACTACGGCTTCGGGAAGAAGGGAAGGGCTCAGGGGTCCGGCACTNTCAGGAAAAACAAGGAAACCCAGGGGCTGAAATATAAACAGACTTAATAGAATAAGACTAGATAATTAACATCAATAACAGTAAAGAACCGATATTGACCGCAATACCAATGTAAAATATACAGGGATTATACTCAGCCAATTTTATCAGTAGGAAGCTGTGCACTCCCAGCAGTGGACAGCAAATGTCGGACACTGTGAGCACTACGGCTTCGGGAAGAAGGGAAGGGCTCAGGGGTCCGGCACTGGAGCAAGAAGTTCTCTGGATCAACGCCATCAAGGGAGAGAGCACTTTGCAGCAAGCTTCCTAATTTATATCGACTGTGACGCTCAGGGTATGAAATAATCCTGTTGGCCAGCTTGGGTCAAGTGCCCGGGTCTCGCTCCTCCTCATTCCTACGCCTGGTGAGGTCGAAAAGCACTGAAACCTTGAAACCCACACACCATAGCTGGATATAACGTAAATATTTTCACAAATTTAGATACCAGTCTTCTAAAAGTGCAGTTCTCAAGAATTAGAAGAGAAATTAGTGCTGTGTCACTCAAACCAGGACAGCTGGGAAAGGCTGACTGTGTGGCACCCTTCACAGCTGAGATGCCAGTCTGTCAAAGCGAGGAGGAAGAGATTCTCTTTGAATCATTGAAGCTTGCAGGACAGTTTCTCCACAGCCAGTGGTGCCTTTATGTCTCTGGCCAGCCCACCAGAGTGCTGCCGAACAACACCAGTGTGTTTAACCTCTGGTGCACAGCCCCTGTGCACTGGATGTCATCTGGATCTCTGGAGACCTGGATACTGTCCAGGTTACTGCAGACCATCTCCGCCACTCCCCTCAGGTAACAGACAAGGCGGTCCACTTGCCTCTGTAGTCTACTAGATCACCCCCACCTTCAACAGGAGATGCCTGCATTGAGTCTCTGGTTTAGCCACGGTGTACATTTGTACACCCTCAAATCCAGGGACCCTCCAGCTCCTTTGAGGCTGCTGAACCCAGGCCTGGTAAGTGTAGGCCGGGTCCCAACACAGCACTAGAAGCTGCTCTCTCTTTTTGACAGATACATGGCATCCCTCCTTTGGGTGCTCTACCATTTCAGCAGGATTATATGCCTGTTCAGGCAAAAACTCCCAGGCCATTGGAGGTGAAAACGGCTCTAGGCACCTGCCCAAATTCTCCCACACGCCATGCCACCCAGGAGCCAGCTGCTGTAGGGCACATTCCCACCTGCCATCCCCAGCCAGGTGGTTACCAGAGGATGCACCAAGATCTGAATTGCGATCAGTGGATTCAGAGTCTGATGAGGTATCAGCGTGTGCAGGGCACCACTTGCAGTGTAATTATTATTGCTACAAACAACAGTCAAAATCAAAACCAGGCTCACAGAACACACCACAGTGAATGTTTTGGTTATGCCAGGACGTTCAAGTAACCAAGGGGCCATTGAAACAAGGTTGGCAGGATCTGCCCCAGAGGAGAAGAGGAGGAAGGTATAATTGCTGTTTGTCTCCAGAGGATGGTTCCCAGAGTACCAGGATGACAGCAACACAGAGGCCAAATACCAAACCAAGCTCAAAGCATTGCTTTTGTCATAGGTTTCCCAGGGAAAATAAAACAACACAGCAAACAGCAAAGGCTGAAAGCTGCCATTTCAAAGCCCTAAACAGCAACAGGTTCAGCCTAGCACACTCCAATCAAATTTGTCATTATATCTCGATCCCCCTCATGCCTCTCACTGAGCTCCGTAAAGGTGTGCCAGCGCTGGTCAGCAGCCAAATACCTACACAGCCACTCACTCCCCACCCCAGCAGGATGGGGGGAGAAAAGGAACCATGAAAGTGAGAAAACTCATGGGTTAAGATAAAGAAAATGTAACAGGTGAGAGGGGGAACGGACATGACCCAAAACCAAGCAAAGCAAAAGCAATTATTACTTACCACCTCCCACAGGCAGACCAGTACCCAGCCAGGCTCCAAGCACCGGCCACCTTAGAAGCCAAAAAACACCTTTTTCTTCTTCTTCTACCTGAGTTTTTACTGCTGAGCAGAATATTACATAGTATGGAATATCCCTTTAGCCAATCCAGGTCACAGCTGTGTACCCTTCCCAACCTCCTGCCTAGTCTCAGGGGTGCAGGGGGGGAAAGCCTTGACACTGTGCAAGCACTGTTCAGCAACTGACAAAACACTGATGTGTGACCAACACTGGTCTAGCCACAAATCCAAAACACAGCTCACAGGCTGCTGTGAAGACAGTTAACTCCATCCCAGCCAGAGCCAGTACCGCTCAGCAACATAATTCACTGAAATATTCCAAAAAGATTCCATTCCATTCCAGTGTGCATGGGGTTCAGCGCATCAAGTTTACATGCAGACATACACACGCACCAAAAAAAAAAAAAAAAAA
>VZSF01010874.1:0-10680 GCA_013398295.1 Chionis minor | reverse complement strand
AAAAAAAAAAAAAAAAAATCCCAAAAAGGACATTTCAGCACTTTCATAGAATATTAGCAGCAGAAATCTACCGGCCTTTTCCAGTTTTCACTTTCCATGTAAAATTTTAGAGCAGTACAAATCCAGCACGCTGTTTAATAAGTACATTTATATGCATGCAACAGCTCTGAGGCATATGGAGCTCCGCATGCCTGATGTGGAGATGCGCCCGAGAGCATTGCAGACAAAGAGCAAATACTAATACTTCTGCCTAAAACAATCCAAGCTCCAATCAGAATACTTAACTTGACAACAATGAAGTAAGAAAAAATTTTATTTACCTTCAAATGTGAAACACTGAAATAAAAGGTCTCAATGTTCTTCCTGTTTCATAAACTGAAGAGCGCCTTGTTTGGTAAGCACTAACACAGCATGGTTGAGCTTCCACTGAGCTCAGCCCCAAAACCAAGCTGCGTGATACTTGGGAAACAGAAGAAGGGAAGAAAAGGAATCCAGCAGTATAGGGAGCAGCAACTTTTTGTAACCACTTGGAACCCCACCCTTGCACAAACATCACTCATTTACATCAGTTGTCATACAAGTTGGAGAAGAGATCGATCTAGTCCCTTATGTCCTCCACCCTTAGAGCCAGTGTAATTGTTCTGTTAGTTCTGGCTGAGGAATTTTTTTTTTAAATCACAAAAAACTGCAATTAAAGATACTTTTTGTCCTTGAGGACTGCCTTGTAAGCAGGGAAAATAATTACCTCACTTTTATATCCACCCTCTTGAAGATCTCACAACATAGTTATAATTTAATATTCTAAATGTCTAGTGAATAATCACATACCAGAGAAAAGCGTAACCCAAAACTGAACACACATTTTAACATCAACAATTCTGGGCTATAAACCAGAATGGATGATTTGTGTTTTTTTAAAAAAACACAATACATTTTAATGAGTTACTTCATTTTAAAAATAATCATATAGAAGAATAAATTTTAAAAAATTAACAACCTATATTACATTACTGTATTAAAATAATTGTAACTGAGCAAAAATACTACAGCAATATGTCTCTAAGTTTCAAAAAAAAGGGTCTAATCTCTAAATACATGAGGTTCTTGGGTAAGCACTATAAACCAGATTATGCTATGGTGCAAAAATGATTTGCCATGGGAATTTTTGTTGTTGTTTCAGTTATTTTGACCTATTCAGATCAACTACTATTTTCTTCAAAGTCAAGAAGCCAGTCACATATGGAAGAAACAGGAAAGCTGTCTTTCTACCCCTAACAGAGAAGTATGAGGTGCCAGAAGGCATATCTACATTCTGAGGTCTCAAAGGATACAGTGATGAAAACCAACCTCTTCAGTTAACCAGAGTGAATATTAATTCATTCCACGGCCAGTTTTAAAGCCAAAACCACTATTCCCAATCTGCCAGATAGCTTTGTTTCAGTGTAATGTGCTAAATTTATGGATTTAATTAAAGCCCTTGAGCTTTCACTGGAACACAGCTGGACAGAGACACAACACAGGTAAGAATCATAAAGCAAATGGTGCGTTTCCCTAACTTAACAAACATGTAAAAACTGAGATTGAGTAACCACATGTTGTACTATCGAAGTTGTTAAATCAATACACACGCTGCCGGCGTGCCAAGGCTTCGGCTGCAATGCAGATAAACGCTGTGCTGCTGTTGACAAGCGCGTGTTTGTTCACCTGCCTTTTCCACTGCAAGAAACTGTAACCAGAAGCAGGGTGGCTGGGGCAGGGCATGCCTGTGTTTGCCTGCAGCGCCCGGCAGGAAGGGAAGCCGCTCCGTACCCACCGCCGCTGCACGGCAGTGCGGTGCACAGCACCCGCCACCGCGCTGAATCCCCCCGGTAACAAAATAAAAAATAAATAAAGGGGCCGCAGCCTCTCGCCCAAACACGCTGCAGCGGCTATACCCAACCACAGCACCCCGTTATCAACCAGCTTCGCGGCAACCGAGGCAGAAAGGCGGCGAGGCCCTTACACCGCGTCCCCCCCGGCGGGCAGCCCGCACCGGCGCTGCTCCCAGGCTTCGCCCCCTCCACACACACACACACGGCCCAGGGGTCCGGTGGGAGAGCGGTGTGGGGGCTGGCTGGGGGTCGTCGTGGGGGCTGACGGAGGGCGCCGTCCCCGCGACCTGCGGCAGGAGCCCCGGCCGCCCCCACCCGCCGCCATTTTGTGCGCCCCCCTCTCAGCCCCCGCTGCGCCACAGAGGGGCGGGGGGCGGCCGGCGCCGAGCTCCTACCTCCGGCGGGGCGCAGCCGACCGGCGCTGCTCACAGCGGCCTTTCGCTCCGATTCCTCTGCCGCTTCTCCCCCCTGCCGCCGCCGCTCACGTCACGTCGCGCCGAGCGGAGCGGAACGGAGCAGAGCGGAGCTGAAACGAGCCGAGCCGAGCCGGACCGGGCACCACCACCGCCGCGGCCGCAGAGACGCAGCCCCGAGCAGGGAACAAACGGGCACTGCGCCTGCGCGCGGAGGGGCGGAGAGCAGCGCGGCCGGCGGCGCGCAGAGTGCATGCGCAAAACACGGTGCCGGCAAAACGCATGTGCAAACCACCCTCCGCGGCCTCGGGGGGCGGGGCGCCGAGCTGCGCATGCGCCGCTGGCGGCGAGGGGGGGCAAACGCCACGGCCGCAAAGCATGCTGGGAGCGCGCCCCCATTTAACCTCCACCGCCGCCATTATCCAATCATGGTGGTGGAGGCGGCTAGAGGGGTTTGGGCCTCTCTTTAAGCATCATTGTTGCCTTCTGCTTCTCACAGGCTTGTTGTTGTTCCCTCTTTTGCACCCCTTGTTTCTCTCGTCGGCCATTCTTCATCCTCATTGCCTTCCTCTCCTCTGCTTCAGGCCCAATCTTTGCTGTGGACCTGTGCTGTCACTGCCGGGCCCCGCTTCGCGAGGCTGTGGTGAGGGCCCTTCCTCCCCTGCCTGCTGCTGGGCATTGCCCTGCACCTATGGAAACTGGTGACAGGAGGGCACTGAGCAGCAGTCCTCTTCCCTGCCTGAGCCTCCCTCAGCAACACCATCAGCTTCTAGAATTGTCCTCTCGGGTGGCTCCCACCTTATGTTTTTCCAGCATATGTTCAGCTGCGTGCACAGCCCCAGCTGAACGTGTGGATTTTCTCTGCTAAGTTCTTCCTCAAGTCTTGGGCTTGACTGGGAGCCAGTGGCTGCCCCAGTTTTCCAATGGAAACCAACACAGTGCTTAAGACTTTGAGGCCGTGACTCACAGGGATTGTCTGTGCCACTGTCTGGGGTTACATTTACTTTTGGAGCAGCACCATACGTACCTGGTACCTCCAACAAGCTTACTTCCCCAGGGATACAGTGAGTCGCTGTCCCCAAATGCAGTCTTCCCCCATTAACTACTATCTGCAGTGCTGGTGCTGACCTGAAGAGGGGAGTTTAAAAAGCTGTCTCCTTGGGTGGCCCTATGAGGTTTTGGCCTGGGTAACTCTGGGCTCTCCTGTGCTCTTGCCCATAAAGCACCTTTGCAGAGTCACAGGCTTCCCTCCGAGGAGACAGAAGATGCCTTTAAGAGCTGCCACATTACTTCCTGAAAATCCCACAGTGGATGCCAAACCTAACCACAGAGTGGGACAGAAACACTGCTGCTGCATCACTGTGACCGCCCCCAAAGCACGTATGGTATACAGCAGGCCTGTGACCAGCTTTGCCCAAAACCACACCGTTTGCTTGCGTGGTGGAGCATATTTCAGAGCTGCTGAAAGCACTGCATCTTGCTGCAAATGTGGCAGACAGCGGGCACCCACTCAGCTTCTTTTTTAGCAGATTGGGAGTGGGCTGAGCAGTGCCGGTGGACTGGCTGCCATGCGGATCTGTCCATCTGTACCGCTTTGAAGTTGCTTGGGCGCTTGTGTTCCTCGTGTTTGAGATCCCGCAGACACTTTGCAGACATCCAGCAAAAATGATTCACTGGTGCTGGATTTTCTGACAAAGCTGGGCTGACACAAAAATAGCTTGCTGGTCTTTGTCTCCAAGCCTGTTTCAGTTCCTCTTCAGCACACCACAGTCCTGGAAACTCTAGTAACCCTTAAAAGTTAAGACTTTCACATATTCTTGGCTTTTGAAGCCTGCTTAGAGCGGTCTAGCCCTGCAGCCCGTGACTTCTGTACACCACAGGCATTCCTTACTCCCACCACAGCATAGCAAGGGAAAGTAAGAAGCTAGGATTGTTTTGGAGGGTTGCAAGCTGGATTTCATAAACTTCTGAATACAACTTACAGCTAAATTATATGATACATGCCTGTATCTGTTTTGCCATTCTTAGGCCAGCCTGAAGATCTTGCCTAACAAGGTACTTTGGAAGGGAAAATCTGTTGTAAACTAAAAGACAGGATCAGCTTTTATGGTGAGACCATGGGACTCTGACAGAGTTAAAGGTGGTTTTAGGACCATCCCAAGGGTGGACTCTGCCCAGCACCTACTGTGGAGACTTAACATCTTCTTGGGAAAGAATCGTTTGGGTCAAAGGCTTTATAAAAGAAAGATAAGATGAGCCCTCTGCCCACATGGAGCTTTAACGCCATCCTGCTCCCATTGCTAGTGCTCTGTGGTGCTGCCCTGACAGCTGTAAAACATAACAGTTGAAAATAAGTAATCAAATTCAAGTCAAAACACACTGAGGTCCAGGTGCTGGAATCACATCCATGGTCTCAATTTGCTACATATCCAGTAGCGATTACAGCAGCGCTGTCCTAAAAGGCATCGTTAAGACAGTAAAATTAAACAAATTAAGGACTAAGATCTTTGGGAATGTAAACATTTAGGCTGCTTGTGCAACCTGATCTGTCCGACATATCCTGGTGTCCTGACACGATCTCTGGTTACGTGACATGATACCGGAGCCCCGGCAGCTCTGTTGCAGCAGTGGGGTTGGGCACCTGGAGGACCCGTTTGCTGCAGGACTCTGCCTCATTTGTTGCAAAATATGGGAGATGCAAAGGGCATAAGGCAAAGGGATTGAAATAAGTCTTACAGTTTTGTAAGGGCTTCAGCCAGAGTTGGGTCCTAACCTTCCTCCTGTGAAGAAATTCCCATCAGATGCTAGACAGGCCTCTTAATCCACCTCATTTCAGGTATTTGCTGGTTCTTTGCCAAACTTTCTGTGCTCCTCACTCAGTTCTAGGTGTGATGTACGGTGCTTAGAGCCACAGCTGGAATCACGAAGCTGCCCTTTGCAAATGCAATGCTAAGTAGCCCAAGGATATGTTGCCAGGCCTCACTCTTTGAAATGGTTTTGATCATTTTAACCATAAAACGGCATGGATGACAAGCATATAAAATTTTGTTCCCAGCATTTAAAACACACACAAGGGACGTCCATGTGAGAACATGACAAGGAATCTCGTTCTTTCTAAGGGTGCTCAGTAATCCCAAACTGTCTTTACCCCTTTAGCTCTTAATCGTGCTGCTCTGGGTCAAAATAAGAGAAGGTCCTCAAGAGAGATGTGTGATCAAAGCACAAAGCCTGCTGCCAGAACAACTCCACGAGAGCCTGGAGAACTCTGCCCAGCAACTCAGCACACAAGAGATATGGGTCTGCAGCAGCAGGAACCCAAGCGGGTCCAGTGTTGGCCCTGGAGCTCACCATAAACCACCCTGTATTTCATAGGGGCTGTAGAGGTGCGGGGAGAAGACCCTTGAGGTGTAGCCAGAAAGCGAGAAGAGATGATTTTCAGATCTGCAATCCATTTTCAGATCAGGTGGTCACTGAAGCCTCAAGCTGAGACAGTCGCTGCTGGGGAGCAGGCACACGTGTAGTGCAGGGTGCTGGCTACATCTTGTAGCAGAGATGTAAATCATGGAGTCGGGAAGAAGCCGATGCAGCCAGCATCTCCTTATGTGAAAGACTTCACTCAGGCAGGTTTTTGGCTACTTGACAAAATTATCTGGCTCCTAGCTGCTCTCTCATCCCTATCATATTGTCAAGCCTTGCCCAAAGTCCCACTCCAGGCTGCCCAGGCTGACATGTATTAGTAGTCCTTTAGGCTGTGAATGCCGGGACCTGGCTGGCGGCTGCAGAGCCCCGCATACTCTTTGCCTGACACACTGGTATCTGGCAGCTGGCCCTGCTCCACGTGACAGTGTGGGTTGTCTCATCCCGCAGCCAGGTCTGGGAACGGATTGGATGCAATTAACTGGTTTTATATCTTTGATGTCCAGTCCTTCTGCCCAGTATGCGCAGCTATGGGGGAGCAGTGGGAATTCAAGCACTGCCCCTACAGAAAAGATATAGCAGGTCTGCTACTTCCCCTCTGGGGAAATGACCCAGGTGAGTCATTTACCATTACACCTCGTAGGAAAGGTATGTCACATCCCCAAAGAAGCCAGAGCTGGGGTCGGAGGAGTGGGAAAGCTGCAGCCTGGACACACAGAGTTGTGTTATGACTTGGTGAGTTTTGGGCATCTTCTGCACCACCACCATCACCCAAAGCATGCTCCTGTTGATCGCAGCGACAAGGAGGTCACTGTTAATTGATGCTGCACACCTCAGAGCTGTAAAAACCCCAGGTGACAGGAAGAGCCCACACTGAGGAGCTCTGGACCTCCATCCGGTTTGTTGGCTCTTTGTCTTGCTGTGGTTGAGGCCAGAAGTGCCCGTCCTATGCATTCAGAAGAGCTGAGCTTGGGATCATGCCTACCTGGACCCTGCAGCCCTGTTTTCCTCGGCATCCATATAAGCAAGTCTCCCTGGGCTTCCTGGGAGAAGAGCCTGCAGGCCCTGGGAGCATGCTGGATCTGTGCCCCGCTGCACCATCCTCCTGTGGGGAGAAAGGGGCACCAGAACATCCCCCTCCTGCAGACGCCCCTACTGCTTCCTGCACTCTCCCTGCTGAGCAGAAACACCCAAAAGGGTAAAAAGGACCACAGTTTCTCCTGCCCCAGGAAAAAAAAAAAAAACAAAAAACCCACGCTTGCCCTCAAAGCACATCCTGTTTGACTGCAAGCAAGGACTTAGTAGATGTTTCAAAAGCAGCTTAAAAAGGACCTGAGCGGTGGCAGTGCAGCCGAATCCCTCTGTCAGGGGGTGTTTATGGATGCTGGAGACTTAAGGAGGTGTTTGTCTACTGTGCTTCCCTCTGCAGCTGCGTGCCCCAGCCCCTGCAGCTGCTGCTCTATGGGGAAGGAGCTGGGCTTTACTGGGGGAATATGTTTCCTTCATGCTCTGCTGGCACATCCATCCCCATCGGAGCCGCCGGGCTGAGCTGGGAGTTTTCCCGGCAGATGGTGCCTCTGAGCCAGCAGAGCTGCAGCCGGCTGAGATCCTGCACGACTCCAGACTGGCTGCTTCAGGGACTGGCTTCCCAGCCAGGCATCCTGGGGCTTGAAATTACCACTCCCCCCGGCCGGGACTGCCCCTTAAAATCCATTTTTGCCACGACTGTACTCCCTATCTACTCCCTATCTCCTGCCCCAGATGTTCTTCCTCAGTTTGGATGCTGAGCTTTAAAAAAAAATCTCCTGAGAGTGAATTTTAATGCTCAGTTTAAATAGTGGTAAAGTGGGGGAAGGCCTGGGAAGGTGGGATCGACTCAGGGTTGAATCGGTGCAACAAGATCGTGAGCACACAGATGAAGTCATGCATGTAAACGAAGCTGTCCGAATAAAATGAGAGTGTTGAGCTTGGCAAGATAAAAAAGCACTTTTGGAGTGGGAGCAGCGTCTCACAGTGGCACGAAGCGGGGCAGGGCAATCCTGCAGGGATCACAGCTGTGGTGGGATCCCCTCTGCATCTTCCCACGAGACTCCAAGGAGCAGGAATGAAACGGAGGAGAGAACAGGGGTGGCTGCCCCAACAGAGGAGCAAAGAGTGCCTCCCTGCCCCTTCTCACGGCCAGCTCTTCGGTGGGTTCTCCTGGCCTCTGTCTATGCAGGGAGATGTGGGAACAAGCCCCCAGCAAGGCAGCAGCTCTGCCCTGCAGCGCTGGGGCTGCTGGAAACCCCTGTGAAACACCCTCTTATTCAGGCTCCGTTTCCTGCAAAGCTCAAGCAAGAGCTGACCCAGAAACCCTCCGCTTCGCTGCACGCAGCATCCTTCACACTTGAATCCTCTGCCAACAGAGGATTGCCTCTCGGTCCTACCCCAGCTGGCCGGAGACAAGGACATGGAGGAGTCACCACCTTCCCATTACCCATTGCTCCTCCACCACAGGATGGGACCACTGGGCTTCACTTTCTGCCCCCAGTTCCTGGCTGCACCCTCACCAGCCAGAGTCTTGGGGCTGGAGCAGGGATGGATCAAAGCACCTGCTTTCCCACAGTCGCCCAGTTAATTTATTAACTCGTCAGCAAGGCCTGACAAGGGTGACGTCTTAGCAGATGTGGAGTGGCACAGAGCTGATAAGAGGAAGCCCAGGAGCTCACTGTGCTCCCCCCCGCCGTTGTTCCCTTGGGGGTGTAACAGCCCCTCGCCCCAGATGGCAGCCACCAGCCACTGGGAACCGTGGGGGGCTCACGCTACGTGACACCAGCACCAAGGCTGGAGACAGCCTCCGGCCACCCGCCCGTGCCTCCAAACAGCTTGTGAGCATGCCTGCAGCTCCGGAGGGTGCATCCACACCATGCTGCTTTATGGCCGGGTGAGCTGATGCATGGCTCCTCAGCTGGGACACTGGGAGTACTGGGAGGATGGGGAACGCTGGTGCTGGCAGTCCCCCACAGGGTCACACCAGGCTTAAAAGTCACAGGAACTGATGTAGCTTGAAACTGCTGAGCTCCAGGGCTGCATCCTTCTCCTGTCCAAGTCCCTTTCCCTGCCTCTGAGCGCTGCCTCCAGGCTGCGTTTAACACGGAGGGGGGCACAATGAAGACCACAGGCTAGTCAGCATCCCTTGCATGCCACCTCCCCTGGCACCCCCGCCCAGGAGGACATGTCCCCCCAGCCCGCTGGCTCCGTGCGTGCCCTACCTGCAGCACGTGGGGTGAGCGGTGATGCCAGGGGGGGTCCGACCGGGCCCTTGATGCAGGAGAGCAGTTTGGGAGGAGAAGGGACATTTCTGCAGCTGGGAGGAGGTTGTCAGGGTTTGGAAGGACCCGTGCATAGGAATGGGGGGAAAAAACAGAAAATGTCCAATATCCTACCCCCCATCACGAGGCTCTACCCTCCCAGCCCAAAGGACTCTGGAATTTTCTCCTCTGGCTACAAAAGGGGACCCAGACAGGGTTTTCTGAGTGCTGCTGTGGTCACTATTACCCCCAAACCAGCACAAATCCAGTCCAAAATGGCAGCAAGATGGGTGGTAAAAGGGGAGAGAAGGGATGGAAAGGAGCATACAGGCACAGATGAGGAGACATGGGCATGGGGCTGGTGGGACGAGCACCAGAAGATGGGGCTGGTTAAACACAGGGGGACGTGAACTACTGTGTCCCTGGAGGGGACAGAGCAGGGGGACGTGCAGCCCCGTGTCCCTGTCCCCACAGAGGCATCCCCGTGGCCAGGACCATGTGTGGTGCCGAGGAAGGCTGTGTTTGACATTCCCACGTTGACAGCTGGGGCTGGGGCAGTGTGTGACCACACGTCAGTGGCATTCTTGGGCACTCGATGGCCTTCACTGACCTTGTGGGGCTGCCCTTACCCATCCCGTTAAACCCACAGGATCAAGGGATGGGGATGGAGCTGGGGGCAGAGCCATGCCCCCTTGCACCATCACCCAGGTCCATGCCAGGACCTCTCATACCCCGAAGTGACCCGGGAGCCCCCAAACCGCTGTCCCCAACAGCCCAGGTCCTCCCCCTGCCTGTGTGCAGGAGCTCCGGATCCATGGGGGTCCTTGTGCCCCCAAAAGCCAAAGGGGATGCACAGGCCGGGGTCCATGGGCCAACTGCAAATCCACCAGAGCTGTGGGGCTCCTCGTGGTGGGACCATGGCACGGGGCCGGACCTACACTCGCAGCGGGGAAACGCCAGGCTCCTGCGCTCAGGGATGTCTCCCGTTACGGGCTGTAAGGACAAACATCCCTGTGCCCCGGGGACATCCCGTGCTGCCTCCCTGGGGCTGTTCCTGCCACCGAAGAGCGGGGCTGCCCCAGATCTGCTCCCCTCCCCGTGCTGGCAGATGCCCAGCAGCACCCCCAGATCCCCACCAGCATCTCCGACACCCCAAAACACATATGGACAAGACCCGATGCATCATCCCCTTGTGCCAGGGTGGGGGGGTGGAGGGTGGCAAGCACCTCCCTGGATCAGGCATTTTGGCCACAGGCTATTTTTATCCTGTCTGGTGGCAGAGCCTGGTCCTCAGCCATACAAGGAGCCGTCAGCCACCCCGGAGAGGTAATTTGTCCCCAGGGTGCCACATTTCAGGTCGCCCAAGTGGATGGCAGCCACCCGGGGAGATTGTCACCTCGTCAGAGCAACCTGCTCATCTTACACCCCCTGGCTGGACGCTGCGGACATCCTGCTTGCCTCTTGGGGACACCTTGTGATGTTTGTCCCCCGATATCCAGCCCCGATTTCACAACTTGCCCCAAATTAGCACCTGGTGATGAGCAGGTTCCCGACGGATGACGGCACATGGTTAGAAATAGCTCGCCGCTCCGGCCATCAACACCATCGATGGGAGCATGGTGGCCGTGGGGCTGGTGCAACCATCCAAATGCTGGGCTGGGGGACAAGGGGAGGGCCGGATCCAGGGCC
>VZSF01010873.1:0-11527 GCA_013398295.1 Chionis minor | reverse complement strand
AGAATCAGGTTTGTCCTCCTAATGTAAGGGAAATCTGTGCTCAAAGCTTCCTCTGAGTAGATTTGCGAGACGATGCTTTCTGCAGGAGTGGCCTTACGCACGAGCTGAATGAAAACTTAAAACTGGTCAGTGTTTTTAAGCAAAGAAGAAATTTGAACTGCTTCGAAATTAAAATGGCCTTGTGACGTTTTCATGTTATCCAAAATTGGTTTGAAAATATTTGTGTGACCATGGTCCGTTTTTAACATTATCAGCTGGGTTTTTATTTCATTGAAATTGTCATTGTTAGCTTTACTTTTGGAGTAGGAAACCAAAACCTTTTATCAAAACTGTCTTTCCAGAAGTCCCCTAAGACCCCAACCCTGTTTAAAGCTTTGTGTTTTGTTTTTCACCTGGAAAGCAGTGAATAGTTCTACTGAACAGTGCTTGAGGAGTATGTGTTTAGGTGAAAAGAGTAGACCTGAAATGGGCATTCCCATTTCACACTGCTGTCAGGTTAACATAGAAAACACATTTCCATTTAGGTGCTCCGAGGCTTTTCACTCAGATTAAAATGTGGTCTACGAATATTGTTTACTTAAATCTGAAAGCACCCATATGAGCTTGGTGAGTAGTGCATAGAGATTGCTTCACTGCGGTCATCTGTTTAATTCATGATACCAATTCAGTGGAATCTTAAGATGTGTCTCTCAGGAGGCCGGAAGTTTGAACCAGCTGCACCCTCTCTCCAGCGTAACGAGGCACTGCTGTCCTCTTTGGGGCTGCCAGGCAGCACACAGCAAGGAGGACTTTGTGGACATGGTGCCCATTGAAGGCAATGGCCACCGCCCTGGGTTGCTGCCCTGAGGAGGAGGACATTTTCAGGGAGGATGAACAGGAGAGTCCCCAGGTATTGGTGAGGGCAGAAAGCCACTTTCCTCCAGGGAGCAGGAGGCAGGCATCCTGCCTAGAGAGATGGAGCCTGTGCCCAACTTTGCCATGAGTGCCCGGCACTGCCACGGGCACCAAGTGTGCTCCAGGCTGCGGAACGTGGCTGCCACAGTGGGTGTTTGAAGCCTGAGGTCCCAGCAGCTCAGAGGCTGAGCAATGGAGCCGGAGGCTGAGGACCTCAGGTGCTGCGTGTTTCCACCTCAACAGAGATCATTACAGCCCCCCTGTCCCTCTTTGTGAGCTAACAGAGTTGGTTATGGTGGTTGTATTGACACAAGGGGCAGGTAAGTAGGTTCATAAATGCAAACACATGTCAGACCAAATTATTCTTGTGGGGAAAAAATGAAGGCTGGCCCATGCAGTGAGCTACACCTGGGGAGTTAGTGGGCAGAAACCAAAGGGCTTTGTGCTCAGTGAGTTTCAGTTTTCCTGTGCTGGATATGGGGAGGGGGGCATGTAAATCAGGCATGTAAATCACCCCTGAGCCAAGCAGGAGCTGCCTGAGGAGGCTTAATTCTGGCATTGCCCAGCTTTGTGGTGCTTGACTGAAAAGGTTGTGTGCATTCATCTTGTCAGAGCAGTGTAACAGATGTGCTTTTGCTTGTGGTGTGGGTGCCTATTGCTCTTCCATCTCTGCTCCTCACAGGGGGAGGAGGTGAGTTTCAGCGAGGCCCCTCTGCCCTCATACCTTTGAGAGTCTTGTAGGGTCTAGTCTAAAGTGCACTGGCTTGCTCGTTGCTTTCCCTCGAAGTATCCATTAAGAATTTGCTGTATTCGGGTGTATGGCAGCCCAGAAATTAATATCTCTGCTTTATTTTTCTTCTGGAACTGACTGTAGTAACATTGCTTTTCTCTTATAGCATCTTCTGACAAGCTTGAAACTAAGATGAGGAGACCAAAGCAGACCAGTCACCGAGTTGACTTCTCTGCTATATACAGCTGGGACCAGTTCTTAGGTGACTTTCTAGCTTCAGGTAAGAAACTCAAGTTGCAAAGAAAGAGTATTCTGAAGGTGAAAAGATGAATGGAAGCAAAACTTGGTAGAAACGAATGCCTGGCCTAGCTGACACCTAGTTCAGATTTCATAAGCTAGTGTGGTGGTACCTTGCGTTCACGCTCTGACCCCCGCTGCTGCCTCACCCTCCAAAGCCAAATGTTTGATTCCTTTACCTGACTGAAAGCCAAGTGTAGCGTGTTCTCCCTTCTAGCTTTTCCTGAATGTCTATCCTCCAAGTAGCAGCACCTGACACCTCCTGTCTGTCTGACAGGTCTGTTTGCACCCAGCCACATAAAATGGAGAAATTTAGCAGCACCTCAAGTTATTCTAGAATACCGTTTGCTTTGAAAAGCATTACTTTTTGCTCAAAAGTGAGAAACTACCAAAGCAAAAATACCTTCCACTTGATATATTTCATAAAAAATCATTTATGTTCTTAGCTCAGCCTATTGTCTCTAAAGTTTATTGCATTCCTAAAGGGCAGTCTCCTGGGTCCCTTCCCCTCTGCCTTCCCAAGGTGAACTCCCTTGGTAGGGTGGAGGGATTCCCCTTTCTGCTTGTTAAGTAGTGTCATATCTGGTGCTTGTGGTAGCATCTTGCATTAGGGGAAAAGTATGCAAGAAACACTTGTTCCCGTTGGGGAGGCAAGTAGCAAGACTTGCAGTTGTTGTGGGCCCTCACAGAGCAACATGGCACCTGAGTTGCCCTGAGAGCGCTCTCCTGGGGAGATGTGCTTTCCCTTTCTGTATGTGGCGCTCTGTGTTTGAAGCACTGTCTTGTCCACAGTGCTAGCAGAGACTCTTGCTGACTCAGTCAAGGACACCCTGTCCCTTGGTCAGCAGTCCTTGTTCCTCACGGAAGGGTCCTGCGGTCATAGGAGCTGAAGCTCTGACTGTGCCACCAGCCCGATAGTGCTAAGCAGCAGGATGTGTTTGCTCCTATTTGCACCTTCCTGAGGAGAATCCTGCCAAGGCTTTTTCCCCTGGATGGAGCTTAATGTCATTGGTGTCCATGTGGATGCATGGGAGGTGGGGGGGGGATGGGAAGAAAGGAAGGCAGGAGGTGGCGGGGGTTAGAAACTCCCTGCATGTGTGTGCAAGCAATGGAGAAGGCCTGACCTGCTTTCCCCAGCCCATCAGAACATATTCTACAAACCAAAAGAGAAGTCTTGCCTCACCTCACCCTTCTGCCTGTGCTTTGCAGAGCGCGTTGCCTGTGTACACGCAGGAGCACCCCACCTCCCCCTGCCTCTCTGGGTCTGCTGTGCAGATGAGCAGTGTATGTTCTAAGTACAGAGATATCATATCTTTCTGGTCTATAGGCAGCCTATAGTCCACATACAGGCAGAGGAGCCCCATACTACCTGTGTGCATCAACTCTTTGCTTGCAAAGAGAAAAGCGTCACCTCACCTGTTTGTGTGCTTCTGTAGGCAGAATGTGCCTGATGTGCCAAGACACACACCCCTTCACCCCGCAATCTCCCTAGATTTCACATGGACGTGAGTGGAAAAGCCCATCCTCGCCTGGCCTGTCTACTCTGTAACCAGAATACATTCTGCATCCCAAGAAGAAAGTGGTCTGTGGTGCTCTCCACATGTGTTCTCCGTAGAGCTGTTTTATAGTCTGTATGGTGACAGGAAGGTGTTGCCCCACCTCGCTCTTCTGTTGTTTTCTATTGTCTATACAGCCAGTGTACACTGTGTAAGCAGACCAAAAACCCTGCCTTGGCCGTATCTAGTCTGTGACTAGGCAGAAAAGACATGTTCTGCCTGCATACAGTCTATCTACAGGTGGAATATAGTCTATACACAGAGAGAAAACCCTCACCGTCTCTTTTCTATGGGCAGAGTATATCCTGTTATATGCTACATACTGAGAAACCAAGTCTGGCTTTGCCTGTCCATGTGTAGTCTTGAGGAAGACAGTATGTAGTCTGCATAGTGACAGAAAAGCCTCCCCTTGTTGTTGGCATGTCGTGAGTACACAGATGGTAGATACTAAATGTAGAGATAGGTGAGGCATGGCTTTTCTATGGACGTGTACATTTAGCCTCTATATTCTCTATGCAGACAGAAAACCTCATTACCTTGCCTGTGTATATTCTGCATATGGATAGGCTGTATTCTTCATAGGCTGAAAAGTCTTCCTCTCCTATCTGTGTACGTGCTGCACACAGAATGTATACCTCTGTAGAGGTAAAATCCTATTTTCAGCTCTGTCTGTATTTTGGAGATTGGATCACTCCTGTGTACAGACAGACAAGCACTGCTGTATGGATCTCTGTCTTCTATAGAAAGAGGCTGTCTTCTGCAAGCAGAGATGACCTGCCTCATCTGTTTGTATCTGCTCTACATATGGCATGACTGTAGTCTATATGCAGACAGAACGTTTCCTCTATACAAACAGAAAAACTATGCATTGCCTCTCTCTCTGTGTATGTCTGTATGTAAAGTATGTGTATTCGTGTGCGTGTGTTCCAAATGCAGCATATGTTCCACACACAAAAAGAAATGCCTTTTCTCCCTTGGTCTTGAAAATGGGTGTCTTCCATGTAGAATGTATATTCCATACAGAATGTATATTCTGTTCAATACAGAATGTATATTTAACATAAAGGCAGAAAAGTATAGCTTCCCATCACCTGTCTGGTTTATGTAGTATGCGCACAATTTACAAAGTGTATATATATTCTAAATGTTCTATGTATGTGCTCTGCGTACAGAGTGCACCTACAGATAGAAAAACATGGTTGTGCTTCCCGTGTCTGTATACTTTTTTACGCATAGATAATGTATCTTCTGAATACAGAGAGGAAAAAAACCTCAGCAAGGTGAGAGCAGCTGAGGCTTCTCTTCCTGGATATGGAGTACCTGGTGTCCGTATAGACTGTGTCAAGGTGTTTGTGTGTATATATATATATTCTTGAGAAACATATATTTACATGTACCTCTATATGTCTGTCTGTATATATTCTGTATATACTTACATGTTTTATGAGTAGATTCTATGTGTACAAGTCTATCTAGATGGTGTCCTAGCTGTAAGTATTTTACATCCAGACAAAAATTGCCTCACTCGGGCAATGCAGGCCTTGTTCTGTATGTAGAATATATACTACCAGCATGTAACGTAAATGAAATAAGCTTCAACTAAACAAGGTGTCAAATACATACTCCCTTGTTATGCCCCATTCACAGATACAAAAACCTCAGCAAAACTTTTCTGAGTGTACACAGTAAATATACCGTCAAGTTCTTATCAACCTACAGATGGAAACCAGGAAAGAGTCAAAAAACTTTTGTCCACATGCAGACTGTCTGCTCTCTCAATGTTTTCTGGCTTCAGCCTGGGGAGTTCAGCTGAGTCTTCTGAGTTGACACAGATGTGGAATTTGTGCTGCTTGTGTATCTCTTGTGTAGCAGGGAAACAGTGAGGGTGAGGTAAGAGTGACCACAGGAGCAGAGAAGTGGCTCCCAGGTGAAATAGGAGCTCTCCAGGTGGTCATTTGAAAGGGCTGAGGGGAATAATTTGGAGGCCACCTTGTATCTTGGCCAGAAAGGGCTTTCTGCGAGCTGCAAGTTTTTTCAAAGGCAGAGAAGTGGGTTGTGCCCCTAAGCAGGGGTCACCTGTGAAGGATGAAAGCTCTCTAGGAAGCATTAAGAGAGGTTGCCTGCAGAGTTGACAAATGCTTGTGCAATAGCAGTGGTCTGGAAGGAGGTCCAGCATTTGTCACAGAGTCATAGAATAATTTGGATTGGAAGGGACTTTTAAAGATCATCTAGTCCAACCCCCCTGTGCAACGAGCAGGGACATCTTCAACTAGATCAGGTTGCTCAGAGTCCCGTCCAACCTCACCATGAATATTTCCAGGGATGAGACATCTACCACCTCTCTGGGCTTGTTCCAGTGTTTCACTACCCTCATTATAAAAAAATTCTTCCTTATATCTAGTCTAAATCTACCCCCTTTTAGTTTAAAGCCATTGCCCCATGTCCTACTGCAACAGGCCCTGCTAAAAATTAATCTTCATCTTTCTTACAAGCCCCCTTTGAGTACTGAAAGGCCCCATCAGGAATAGTCCGGCTAAACACAGGCAGCGTTTCCATTCTGGGAATGTGCAGCATGGTTCTTTAGCACAGCAAAACTAGTGAGAAATGAGGAATTTCCCAGGAACCCCTAGGAAATTATGAGTTTGGATGCATTCAAAACTTTCACGTAACATGCTAGGAATTATTATCTGTAGAAGATTGACAATAATGTTGCACGGTTGTTGGCTGGGAATTTCTGAATGAGAATAAAAGTAACTATTTCACTGATGTTTTCTAGGTCTACCCAAAGCATTTTTGAAGCATGTGAGGAGCACATCACCACGTGGCCCTGGAGGAGTGCTTCAATGCCCAGTTATTCTAGAGTCCTTCATCGACTGGCTTTTTTGGGTTCCTCCACCACCTGGCTCTATGGGGTGGTTCACCACCTGGATTTTTTGGGAAGCTTCACTAGATACATCTTTAGCAGTGCTTCATCATCAAGGTTTTATTAGAATGCATCACCATATGACCCTGGTGGAGTGTATCACTGCGTGGCCTGGAGGAGCCGTTCCCTGCCCAGCTTTTACAGGGTGCTTCCCTGGTTGGCGTTTTATGAGTGTTTCGCTACGTTTCTTTTTTCTGTAGTGCTTCACTGCATGGCATTATTTGGAGCCTATCATCACACTGCCCCAGAGGAGCTCTTGATTGCACCTCCCAAGTCGTCTTGGAGCCCTTCATTACAACACCCATCTTTTCTTTGGAGCTCTTCATGGCACCACCCAGGTCTTCTTGGAGCCCACCACCATGCCACCTTGCTTGTCTTGGAGTCCTTCCTCGTGATGCCCAAATTGTCTTTGAGACCTCCACCATGCTGCCCTGGAGGAGTCCTTCATTGCATCGCCCAGCTCTTCTTGGAGCCCTTCATCACGCCATCCAGATTGTCTTGGAGCCCTTAATTGCACCACCCTGGAGGAGTCCATCATCATGGTGTGTATAGTTTGGTATGTATTGTGTTCTGTTTTCTTTTGTGTTGTATTTTGTGTTGTGGTGTTGTATTGTATTGTGTGGTAAGGAATGTATTGTATTGTATGTATTGTAGCTAAGTATCCTTTTGTATCGTGTATCATATTTATGACATTGTATCATATGTATGCTATGTATTATATTGTTTTAACGTATGTAGTGTATCATGTGTTTTGTGTGTTGTATTTATTGTATTTTATTTTGCATTGTATTCTATGGTGTGTATTGTATGGGGCTTTTTGTATCTCATGTATTGCATTTCAGATATTGCATTTCATGTATTGCATTTTGGTTTGTACTATAGTGTATGGTATTTATTGTATGGTGTATGGTATGTATTGTATTGTAGAGATTGTAGGTATGGTATGATATTTTCTGGTATTGTGTTGTATTGTCTGTTGTGTTGTTATGGTATGGTACTTATGGTATTGTCTGTAATGTATTGTACTGTATTTTGGGTTTTATTTTGTATTATGCATTTCATGTCTTGTATGGTATTTATTGTAGGTATCATAATGTAGGTATCATATTGTAGGTATTGTACTTTGTATTGTATTATACTGTATTTTCTGTATTGTATATGTGTGTTGTGTGGTATTGTATTGTAGTTTGTATCGTGTATTGGATACTGTAGTTTGTTTTGTGTACTGTATTTCATATTCTATTGTGTATTACATGTATTTTATGCTATTTATCGAATCGCATGCATTGTATTGTATGTATCGGACTTTATTTTGTATGTATTGTACTGCATTTGGTATTGTATGTATTTTATTTTGTATTGCATGTTTTTATTGCATTGTATTTATTTCATTTTGCATTGTTTTGTATTGCACTTTATTGCATTTTGCATTGCATTTTATGTATTGTATTACATAATGTGTGTCGTGAATGGTATGGTATAGATTGTATTCATGGTAATGTATGTAATGGATGCAGTGCATGTTTTGTGTCACATTTGGTATTGTGTATGTTTTTTATTTAGTGTATGGTATGTATTGTAGTCAATTGCATGTTATGTATTTATAGTATGTATTCTATGTATTTTATTATATTTTACATGTTGTATGATATGTGTTTTGTTGTATGTGTTGTATTTTAAGTGTTGTGTCTTATTCTAAGTGTTGCATTGTATTATATGGTAGGGCATGTATTTTGTACTGTATAGTGCATTGTATGTATGGTATTGTATGTCTTGTATCTATTCTATGTACTGTATAGCATGGTGTGCATTGTGTTGTATGTATTGCGAGGTATATGTTTTATGCTATGTGTTGTATGGTACGTATGCATTGTATGGTGTAGTATCTATGGTATTGTATGGTATCTATTGTATTTTATTGTATGTGTTGCATGGTGTGGTAGTGTATTGTATTTTATATATTGTATTAATACAATATATGTTATTGTTTACATTGTGTACAGTATTTTATTGTACGTATGGTATTGCTTGTATTGCATTTTTTGTTGTATGGTATTGTAGGTATTGTATAATACGGTATGTATTATATGTATTGTATGTATCATCTGTATGTATTTTGTAACGTATGTTATGTATTGTGTTGTAGGTATTGTACTGTATTATATTGTATGTGTTGTGTTACATTGTATCGGTTGCAGTTTGTATTATACTGTAGTTTGTATTATTTTTTGTTTGTATTATTATATTTTGTATTGTATGGTATTTATCATATTGTATGTATCATGTGGTATTGTAGGTGTAGTATTTTGTATTGTATCATATTTTGTATTGAACTGTTTTATTACATTCTGTGTATCCCAACTGGTATTGTATGGTATTTATTAAATTGCATATGGTGTATTTTTGTATTGTAATGTATTTTGAAAAGTATTTTATGTATTTTACGGTCTACTTTGTATTGAACTGTAGTATTGTACACTATTTTGTACAAGCATATATACAATCTGTATTGTATTCTATTGTGTATTCATTGGTATTAACAAGACTTAGTGGAATAAGTCCCACAACTGGAGCTCTGGGTTGGAGGGCTAGAGGCAGTATTGTATCTATTGTATTTTGTATTTTACTGTATTTTTTGTATGGCAGTGTTTGTATTTTGTATAGTATTTTGTATTGTAAGTATGGCATGGTATTTATTGTATGTATTGTGTTGTATGTTGTCTTTTATTGTATGGTTTGGTATGATCACATGGTATGTGTGGTGTGGTTGCTATGGTATGATTTCTATGGCATGGTTTGAAGGTATTACATTGTTTGTAAGTATGGCAGGTATGGTATGGCATTGTATTGTATTTAATATTGTTTGTCTGGTACGTCCTTCGTGTCTAGTGTCCTTCATCATGTTACCAGGCTCTTCTTGGAACCCTTCACCAGGCTACCTTGGAGTCAGCCCTTCATTGCGCTGCCCAGCTCTTCTTGGAGCCACCATCATGCCACCTGGCCTGTCTTGGACACCTTCATCATGCTGCCTGGATTGTCTGTGAGACCTTCGTCGCACTGTCCCACAGGTGTCCTTCGCCATGTTGCCATAGAGGAGACCTTCATCGCTGGCTGACTCTTCTAGGACCCCTTCATCGCAACATCCAGCTGAATTTTGGAGGTCTTCACCGCACTGTCCTGGAGGAGCCCTACGTCATGCTGCCCAGCTTTTCTGGGTGCCCTTCATCAAGCCACCCAGCTGTTCTCGGAGGTCTTCATCATGCTACATGGAGGAGCCCATTGTTGTGCTGCCCTGAGTTCTTCTTCATGTCACTCAGGTCTTCTTGGAGCCCCTTCACCATGCCTTTCATTGCACCTCCTGGGTCTTTTTGGAGCCCTTCATCGTGCCACCTGTCTCTTTTTGGAGGCATTCATCACATCGTCCCGGCTCATCTTGGAGACCTTCACCAGGCTGCCCCAGAGGAGACCTTGATTATGCCACCCAGTTCTTCTTGGAGCCCTTCATTGCATCACACCGGAGGAGCCCATCATCATTCTGCCCTGGAGGAGTTCTTCATTGCATCACCCAGGTCTTCTTGGAGCCCCCCTGCACCACACCAACCTGGAGGAGCCCCTTCACTTAGCTGCCTTGGAGGAGCCCATTATTGCAGTAATGTATGTTGTTGTGTTGTATTTTTGTATGGTAATGTTTGTATTGCATTGTCTGTATTGTACTTTGCACACTGTGCAAAGTCACTGTGCCACCCTGGACGAGCCCTACATCGCACTGCCCAGCTCCTGTGGAAGCCCTTCATCACTCTGCCTGGATCATCTTTGAGACCTTCATTGCACCACCTCAGAGGAGCCCTTCGTCATGCCGCCCAGCTCTTTTTGGAGCTCTTCATCATGCCACCTGGCTCTTTTTGGATCCCTTCACCATGCTGCCCTGGCAGAGTTCTTTATCATGCTGCCCTGGGGGAGCCTTTCATCATGCCAACTGGCTCTCTTTGGAGCCCTTTGTCACGCTGCCCAGCTCTTCTTGGAGCCCTTCATTGCACCATGCTGGAGGAGCCCATCGTCATCCCGCCCCGGAGGAGTTCTTCATTGCATTGCCCAGGTCTTCTTGGAGCCCCTTCACTTAGCCACCTTGGAGGAGCCCATCATTGTGGTATGTATAGTTTGGTATGTAGTGCGTTATGTTGTATTTTTTGTATAGTAGTGTATGTATTGTATTTTGCATACTATTTTTTAAGTATGGTATTCATTGTGTGCATTGTGTTGTGTGTTGTATTGTATGGTTTGGTATGATCGTATGTTATGGCTTCTAAGTATAGTATAATAAGTATATGGAATATACCACATAGTAGTATAGTATTGTATTTTGTATTATTTGTCTGGTATGTTCTTCATGTCTGGAGTCCTTCATCGTGCTGCCTGGCTCTTCTTGGAGCTCATCACCACACTGCCCCAAGTAGTCTGTAACCACGCTGGCGCACAGGTGTCCACTGTGCTGCCCCAAAGAAGCCCTTCACTGCACCGCCTGGCTCTTCTTTGGAGCCCTTCGTCATGCCACCTAGCTCTTTTTGGAGGCATTCATTGCCCTGCCTGGCTTGCCTTTGAGACCTTAACTATGCCATCCAGGAGGACCCCAGCATCACACTGCCTGGCTTGTCTTAGAGCCCTTCACTACTCTGCTCTGGAGGAGTCTTTCACTCCGCTGCCCCAGAGGACCACTTCATCACGCCACCCGGCTCTTTTTGCACCTTGCACTATGCCACCCAGCTTGTCATGGAAGTCATCATCAAGCCACCCCCAAGGAGCCCTTCATCATGCCACCCTGGAGGAGTCAATCATCACATCGCACCACCGCGGAAGGTCTCTCTGTCTCTAAAATACACCCCCCTCCAGAGGTTTGACACTTTCTAAGGATTTCTTCATAAGTATCATAGAAGCATGTTAAGATAGATACCAAAATAGATCCAAATGCAAATTCGATTAGAAGTGTTATTAACAAAGACAATAAGGAGCCGAGCAGGCTCACGAACAAGCCCCTGGGGGCAGGAGGAGCCCTGCAATCTGCAATCCAGTACACCAGTGTAAATCTAGCATTGCTCCACGTATTGTGACTGAAAGCAGGGTTTGGTTCAA
>VZSF01010872.1:371365-615579 GCA_013398295.1 Chionis minor | reverse complement strand
AGACACGCAGCTCCTGAAAATGGTATCCCTAGGATGCCCTCAGTGAGGTCTAGCACGAGGCTGGAAACAGATGGTCACGCATCTGAAATGCAGAAAATGGTTAGACTTAATTTGGGGAGCTGGAGAGAGGGATGTGGCAGCGCTAGCTCATCGGTCTGTCAGCCAGACAGTGAGCACTGGGCCACAAAACCCGCTCAGTTTCTGAGGAAATGCATGAGGCGATGAGCCAAAGGACAAGCAATTCTAGGCTCGCCTCTTCTGTGAAACTGGCGTTGCCATTCTTGTGCCTTTCATAATGCCTGTTATTTACCTGAGACCTCACCTCGTGGTTCCCAAGAGAGCACATCCCTGCCTCTCACTTCTAGAGCAGAAGCAGGAAGTTTAAGGCAGAGCACTGCTTGCAGAGCCCAAGGTTCAGCTCTGCTCCACATGATTACGTTGCCCTTTTCAGTACTCCTGCTAACCTCGCAGCCAGCAGCCCCTTCTTCCTCCTCTCCCCCATCCAAAATGCTTATTCCCAGCCCCCTGTGCTAGCAAGTAAGTGCAGGAGGCAGCTTAATATATCCACTTGGAGTCTGGATTTAAAAGCCTATGATCAAACCCCCCTTCTATGTCACTAATATCGGGGTTGGCATTCAACTTGGCAGATAGGGTTTTTTTAAAGCTGCAGTTCACTTTCTGTTCAACTCAAATTTTGCTTCCTCTTGGGAACCTGCCCCAGAATATTGGAAGGATGTAACTGGATCATAATTTGCTATCTCTCCCATGCCACAGAGCCCATTCTGATTCTCATGTGTTGACTTGACTCTTTTAGAAGTACATAGTACAGGTGTGTGAGACTTCATGTAAAGGGCCACTTCTGCAAACCTGATTTGATGAAGTGTGTAGGTGAGGTAGTCTAGCAGAAGCAGTTGTGCGCTACCTTGTTGGTATAATTCATGAAAAAAACAACTGTCTTCTTTCTTTCCCCAACTCAGCTTCAAAAAACATGACCTTATGAGTGAAACAGGGCAGTCCAACACTTGGAAACTTGTTTACATCATTAGCTTTCCTGGAGATTTTTTTCAGGGATGCTGGGTGAGTCACAGCTGTCAGAGGTTCCCTCTAATCTTAGCTTCCATACTTCTCTGCCTGTTTCTCCTCTCCTGAAGAATGAAAAGTACCTTGAGACTTCAAGGCATGTGTTACAAAGGAAGTCAGTTATGCTTATGAAATAAAATTTTTTGTTCCCCTTTCAAATTTTGAAGGGTTATGGGGGATACAGGGTGAGTTTGGGTCTCTTTGGGTTTCCTAGGTGGGTAGGAAGTTGAGATGGTGTAGCCCCTTGGCAGCTGTAGTAGCAGGGTTGGATGAGGATGTTGTTAAGTCTTTGTTATGCAAGGGGCAAAAGTGGGATGCCAAAATGTAAATTCAGAGAATCGCCTATCCTCCTGATACCAGTGCAGGAAACACTTTCAAAAAGTTTGCAAAGTATGTTTGTCCTCTGTGTGAGCCTCCAGGGTCATCTTGGACAGTGCTCTTCTCTGCAGCTTTTTAAGGGGTGGTATCTAACATGACTATTTTGGAGGGAGGCAGTTTCACCTTGGCTCAAAAGGCCAGTTCTGGTTGTTTTGATTAAAAAAGAAAACCAACCTTCATTTCCTGTGGGGGTCCAGTGTTCACCGTTCGGTATTCTAGAGGCATTTGAACTAAATTAGTGTTAGGGTGGCTGGAGCCATTTTGGTCTTAACCTGAAGATGACAACAGTAATTCATTGATTGCTGGAGACATGCTCTCCATAGAGGTTGTGACGTTCATGGCTCTGGGTTGGTATTCCAGCCAAAGCCTGCTCTCATTACCTCTGGAAGCCTGTGGAGGAGGTCTGGCGGTGGTTCATACCTGTGCTATTGTTGTTCCTGGTGTAATATTTCAAAATGTATCTGGGACTGCTATGATTCAAAACTCCTTCTCTTGATGAGATGCTGGCTCTTACGTGAACAATTGTATATGCAGACTTGTGTTTGCTGGTTCAGCCACAGCACCATTGAGACTGATACCTCAGCTGATTTCCATGGGACTCAAAGTGTGGCTGCCATTATTGGAAAAGACTTAATACCTTGTCCACACGAAAGTAAATTCAGGCTCTTTTGAGAAGTGGCAGAGGATCAAGGTAAACAACTTTTTTAATTAGTACAAATTTTTGCTACAACACATCAAACCTACCTTCTTCACTTATTATTCCCAACTATGGGATATTAGGAAAACACAGTTATTATTCAGTTAGGCAGTGAGCGTTAAGATTATGGAGAGCTGTTGGAGGGAAATGGATTGTGAAATACTTATGCTCCTGTGTTTAAGCATGATAGTCAATAGTTGAGAAGGGAGGGAGAAGAAAAGCTTTGGTTGTTTTTCTTGTCAGCATACATCTTTTTTTCTTCCAGGGAAATAGAGACAAAGCAAGAGCTACTTTTAGGGATTGCAGGATCTTAGAGAACACGTTACCTTAGAAAAGCTGAACAATTTCGTGATGATTATGTTATAAAAATCACTATTGTTATGCCTGTGGCCTTCTCTTAACTTAAGGGTTTCATACAAGGAACTTCTTCTAATGTTTGTCAGTGGAGTATAGCATGCCTATAATAGAAAACATACACCTTCAAAAGCAAGGATATTAAAAGTTACAGCAGTCATCACACTCCATTCTCTAGTCTTTGTAATTCCTAGAAATCTTCCAAGCACCCTAGACAGTGGTTTTAACTCCTCCTGGGACAGACAGCCTGCTAACATCCTGTTTCCCACAAGGAATAAATGAAATACGGCAGACCCATCCAGAACTGCCAGTTTCAGGGAACAGGGCAGCATGGTAACTGGGTGAAGCAGGGATGATAAGTAGGCTGTCATGGTTTTGTGAAAAGAGGGTGTATTTTAGTTCACACGTTTTTCACTTTGGGCATTACTTACAGAGGCTACAAACAGCCATGGTACACAGGACTTCTATGTTATGAAACTGGTTCCTGAGATGCAGTGGTAGCAAATGATGGCTGTGGATAATCAGAGCGTAGTAGATGATGTTTACAGCTAAGGTGTGCTGCACTTAACGCAAACCTTTAGTGCCAGTGAATGAAGTTATCTTTCCTAAGCTGTCTTTAGCAAACAAATCCGTATTGCGTGACCATAGGTCTGAGAAGGGAAATGGCACTGAGCCAAGGCTTCTCTTTTGGAAACAGCACAGTAGGAGACAGTCTTTTGGTTCCCAAATACACTTACTCCTTGCACCGAGTGAAGTACTTGCCTTAGAAGAGCTCTAAACCTAAAACTGATTTGAATTTTTATTTAAAAAAAAAAAGTATTAATAGATTTTCAATGATGTATGCTGTTAGTGAGAGACTGACGAAAACAAACAATTTCCATTTTAAAAATCAAGATGTTTGAGGATTATACGTGGCAAAGAAAATGCATCTTGCCTTGACAAAAAAAGATTTTTTTTGTTTATTGTTACTCCTTTTTTTTCCTTGTGCTCTGTGTTTAATTCATTCAGATACTGCTCTTTAATCTCTCTTTTATTTGAAAGTTATTAAAGTAACGCTTTATTGATAATTTCCTGTTTAATTTCAGGAGAACTTCCTGAAAACTTCTTGCTGATAGTTTTGGAACTGTTGGCATGATAGGATGTATAGATGCCATTGGGGACTAGTGATGTGTCATGTGAGGCAAAGTATGTGTTTGATATAGTTGAAGTCTCTACAAACTCACTAAAAAAGAGAGCAAGTTTCCTCTATGCTGAGTGCCTTCAGCAGCAAGATGCTGGCTGAGCATGCTAGTGCATTGTGCCATGGAGCAGTTATGTCGAGGTAATTAAAACCAGTATTAAGACTGTAATTGAATTATGTTCAGTAAAGTACTTCTTACCTTGGAGCTTTTGTAGCTGCTGCAGTATTAAGATCCTGCTGTTACTTTTGTTTATCAGGCAGGATTTAAGGGATCAGTTGGTACAAGTCTTTGGCTATTTATCCAAATGTCACAGCCTCCTATTGAGCAGGACAAAAGGGTTTCTCTGACCTCACACCAAACAAACGTGCTTATGAGCCTGATGTGTAAGGGGCTAAGAGCAAGAGCTAAATCCTGATAGTGTTTGAACTTGTGCTGGTTTTGCCAGTGGCTTCCTTGGATCCTGCCCATAGTCTCTGTAGCTTGGTATTGTGTTGCACCAAGTCCAGCTCCTCTTTTCTTCAGCCTCCATCAGGGCTGAGTCTCATTACAGTACAGGCTGGTCAACAAGCCAGCATTGTGCCAGTTGTGCAGCCGTCGCTGCCTGACCCTCTCAATGAACTGCAGCCAAATGAAGACCCTTGGGGAAATCTGCTGGAGGCAGCAACAGCTGTAAATGGGGATGACGATGAGTGGTGCCTTGTCATTTAATGGGAGTCCCTTTGCCTTGGGACTTACTTTTTGCCCCCGAGGCTAAGATATTCCCTCAGGAAGTAAACTGGATCCTTTCCCCTCTCTGAGGGCGAGTTTTTATAAGGAAATATAAAGCTAATAGGGCTTGTTTCCTTTGAGCATCTGCAGAATGGCATACCAGGTGGCAGTGAGAGTTTGTGCAGCGAGGGAGGGCAGTTGTCTGGTCACAGAGAGCAAAGTGCCTTCACAGAGGAAGGAAACAGCATAGAAAGAACAAACCAGTCATTCAGAGAAGGAAGGAAAAAGTATTCACATGGTGCCAGGAAGATTTTCACTACCAGTACGAAAGCCCATAAATACAGAGGCAATTAGGACAGAGAGAAAAACAGAAGGTTCTTCTCTTTTGGTTACTGCACATCCACTGCCTGATGCACTCTTCCTAATTGCCAGAGATTTAAAAAAGAGCTGTTTGAGAACAAAGATCTGCTCACATCATATCCAGTAGGAGCAAATGTGATGGATGGGAGTAGCCGGGTGATGAGCTGAGATCTACCTCTCAGCTACGTTCACCTTCCTCAGCCTCTGGCCTCCAGCTTGATGCTCAGCGCCAACATTAGCTCGGTTAAGTCACTGCCGCAGTCGCTCTTTCTCTTGTGTTACAGACACAGAGAACAGCAATGACGCAGGGCCACAGGGATAAGACTACACACAGATCATTTGTGCACGTGGGTAGTTTTGCAGGCCCCAGAAGGCTGCTGTACAGGCAGACATATTTGTGAGCGCAGCTGAAAACATATGTTCCAGTAAGGGCGTTTACTGGATGAAAAGGTTTAAAAATTCTTGATGGAATGGCTGTGGCCTCCATTGCCCTGGCTGTGCAGGTCCTTAAAGACATGCCGTGCTGAAAACAGAGGGAACCACACGAAGGCATACCTTTCCCCAATGATGGCGAGAGTCACGCACAACTCCAGTTAAACTCTATTTTTGTTGCTATGGCAAGTTTAACCAGTGTTGACCGAAGTGAATAAATACATCTCATCTGGAGGCTATATTAGAGGCAGGTACAGTTTGCCCAGGGAAGGGCTTGGTAATGGGTTTGAAGTTTTGAGTCGTATCTCAAGCATGATGACTGTAATTTGAGTTGGCAGCAGTGTCAATTCAAGATGTAGTGACAGTCGGCTAAACAATGCAATGCAGGAGTAGCTCAGCAAGATAAAGAGCTGCTTCCAAAACAGTAAATTGAGGGGAAAAAAACATGACTACCTCTGTCAAGATGTCAGATTAGCGTTCAGAGGTGGTACAAAAGACAAAGATCTAATGATTAATTAGGAAACAGGACAACCAAATACAAAGTGATGTGTATGTCTATGTCACTGCAAATCAGTGATCTGTCTGCATCCTGCAAGCCAAACACAGTTTTGGTGCCCACCTCTAAAAGATAAGAGCAGAATTAGAGGGGATCTAAGGCCAGGAGGTACAGGCATCAATAGGTTTCCCTGGGAAAAGAGGCCGTAGCCTGTGACTCTTGGGAGATGACCCAAGAGGAACATGAAACAGGTCTGGAGTGGAGAAAGGTGGACACAGAGCGGCGGTTACCTGCTTCTTGCACTGTGAGAACAGGTCATCAAACAATATGTTCAGGCTCTGGGTTTAAAACTGATAAATCATGCGATGCGTAGTTATTGCAGAGAACTCATTGCCACAGAATGGCAAGGTGATTAAGGAATCAAAATTATTTTAGCAAGTCATTTGACAGTCTCACGGAAGGAAAACCCTGGCGCTGCACACAGAAGGATGGAGGTACAATGCCTGCCAGAGGAGGTCCCATTACCGTGGGCTGGGAGAGCAGGCTGGGCAAGGTCCCTTGGGCACAGGCTTCTTGCTCTCCTTTCTTCCATGTCTGGTGCTGGAGACAAGACACCAAAGTGGGCGACTCCTAAATCAATACAGCCATTCTTCTGTCCAGTGAGAAAATGCAGGTAATATGTCTGCAAAAATTTCAGACATGACCTGGGTACCTTCCACAGAGCTTGACATCTGTTTTGAAGTGCCAGAAGCCTGGAAAAAAAACCGCTTGTGTTTAAATATGCTTTCAAATTTAAAAGGCAACCTAAGTAATTATAGCCCTGTCATTCCGATACCGTTTTCGGGTGAAATAATAGAAAAACTGATATGGGGTTTGATTAATAAAAAATTAAAGAAGGAAAATATAATTAATGCCAATCAAAATGGATTTATGGGAAATAAATCCTGTCAAACTAATCTCATATCTTTTTGATGAGATTATAAAATTTGTTGGTAAAGGTAGTAGTGCAGATGTGGTTAGACTTCTTAAAGCATTTGTTGTTGTACCTCATAGCATCTTGGTAAAAAATTAGGGTAGTATAAAATAACTTGCTGTGTATGAAATGAATTAAAAACTGGTTAAATGGCACTCTGAAAATACAGCCACAAACAGGGAATCATTACCACAAACACGTAGTATCAGAATTCTGTGCAGATTGATTCTTGCTGCTGTCATATTTATTATTTTTATCAATACTGGGGAATAAGATGTAAAACCACCTGAAGGAAAGTTTGTTGGTGGCACAAATGATAAAACTCTGCAGACAAACCATGAAAAAGTACAAGGTCACAGATGCAAGGCAATTGCAGATTCCCTGTTAAACTTGGCTTAAAGAAGCAGGACACATTTTAATATGGTCAATTATGAAGCACTATATAAAGGCATGCAAAAAAGATAGTAGTAGTTAGCCACGCTTTTAACCTAAAGGATCCTATTGTGGAAGGCAGCAGTTGTGGAAAAAAATATGCTAGTAGTCAAGCTGCAAGTGAATCCTTGTGCAAAACTATGCCTGAAAACATGGCTTGGAAGTGTAAACTGGGGTATCTCAGGTGGGAGCTAGGGAAGTAATACGTGATGTCTCTACTTGACAGGTGTTCAGCTACTGTAATTCTGCCTTCTGTTTTGGTGTCCACAGTTAAAGGAAGCTGCTGCTAAGCTGAAGAGGTGTCTCAGAAACTAGACGTGCAAGTGATGATAATGTGAGGGGCCACGCTTCACAGGCTGAGATTCCTGGAGAACAGCCTCTTTAGTTTATCTGTGGGAAACCTCAGGGATTGCAGTTTGTAAATACCTACTTAGAGAACCAAACTTTAATAAGAGGGCACTTCAAGCTAGCAAACAATGTATGAAAAGATCTAGTGGCTGGAACCTGAAGCCAGGCAATTTCACACTAGACATGAGGCACAAGTTTTTTCAACAGTGAAAGTAATTAAACATTGGAACAATTTACCATGGGGAATATGGTGGATTCTCTATCACTGGCAATTTTAAAATCAATACTAGCTGTTTCTTCAGAACATATGTTCTATCCAAGCATGAATTAATTTAGGGTAGTCCTATAAGCTGCGTCATTCAGGAGGCTGGAAAAGAAGTTCAGTTTTCCCTCTAGCAATATAATATCTATTTTCCAAACTGTTGGGTAGTGCCCCTCACCCCCGCTTTTCTTTTCTTAGATCTTTTAACATTCTTACATAAATAACAAAAGGTATTTCGCTTCATGCTTGCATTTTGAACGCAAGAGTAGTACCTATTTTCCTGTTGGACAGGGTTTGTTTTCCACCTCTAGGTTTTGAAAATGAGTTTATTTTCATCGATCTTGGTTTTGGCCATGATTTGCTGTAACATCCTGCCTATTTCACGATCTCAGTGGTAGCAGCAGTTCTCCTAGAGGCTTTGTATGGCCTCATTGGTGCTACTAAATAAAACAGTCTAGGGAACATTTGCAGGCATTGCAGCCAGCTGGCACAGCACCACTTATATTGATTATGGGTAAATTCTTTTACCCCTCAGAGCGGTGAGGCCAGGTACAAATGGCCTGCGGGGAACAGTTCCTCCTCTGCAATAACCTCCAAATTGTGTGTAGTGAGCTGCTTTCACAGGCCAGCACCACACCGGTGACCATCGTGCTAATAGTTTAACAGCGCAGACAGTTGACCAGTGCCTTTGTCGCCTTGTTTCCCAAGTGCAGGTAAAGCCTATGCATCCCATTTTTTTATTGTTAGAACTTGTTAGAAAAAACATTCAAAAGCATTGTTTTGTTAGATGTTGAAGTCTGTCATGGAAAATAGAAGATTTGGATGAAAATTTTGACAAGTATATATCCAAATAGTGGATTCAACTTTTTCAATTTGTTTCAATAATGCAGATCCATTTCTTCCGAGTAGCATAAAAATATTTTTATTAAAATGCTTCGATAGATTTTTGTTTGACTTTTCTACTAAATATTACATATTATATTTTGTATTTCATGTTGTAATGCTTTGACATTATCCACATACACCGTGCCAATAATGTCAAAATGAAACAATCCATCATCATTCTAATAAAATATTTCATTTAATTCTAATCTTGATTTTGCAGAGCTATTGTTCTGCGGGAACTTCAAAAATTCCATCTTTCAGCTTGATTTGAAATGAAAACGATTAATTTACAGAACTTCCTTCAAAGAAGGTGGCTTTTTCTGGAGGGAGAGGGAAATGTGCTACATAAGTATACACTGCATTTTGCAGGGACTCTCATACCTGTGCTTTAAGTGTCTCTCTGACCTCTCAAAATAAGTTTGTTCCACTTGCCTACAAACAAGGGTGGGGTTCAGCTTCATACTGTAGACAAGTAAATGCAGATATCTGCTAGCCAGCTGTCTTTGCCTTCCTACCTTACTGGTTCTTTACTGCCTACACGTTCAGTCAAGTCAGCTGCAAAGATAGACTAGACAGCTGCATTTGGTCTGCAAAATGGTTGTCCAGACTCCGCTGCTGGTATAGACCAGGAGGTTGATTCAGCTGCCTAAACGGTAGGTATTTGGACCCATTTTAGTTGACTCAAATTATGAAGTGCTTTGCAGATGACTTGGATGACAGTGTCATGGGACTTTTGTAAGACTTGCACTCTAATCCCTGCAGGTGATTCGCTCCTGTTATTAAGTGCAAAAAGAAATGTAAAAGCATCATCCACAAAATATAAGTATCTTTTGGTTCCTCTAGCTCTTTCAGCTCTATCTCATCTGACTTGACAGAACGTGAGGCGCACCCTTTGCTGATAACCAAGAAGAGGGTAAAATGAGAGGAATTGCTCATTTTCTCCTTATGCTACTATCTTTTATTTTCAGTGCTATATAATATAAGTGCTGCCTACTTAGGGACAATCGCAAAATTTTCTGAGCTGCTGCTCAGCTCAGGGCAACACTGCTACACGCAGAATCTGGAGGAAGGAAATACCAGGCCATTAAATGCAGGTCCAGATCTCTCCTGGGGGTGATGATAGGCTCCCTGAAGAATGACACCTGAAAGGATAAACCCCAAAGCTGGATACTTGAATGAGGACAGCAGTAAAGAAAGTTCCAACCTGGAATTCTTGCTGTTGAATACAAAGTCACCCATCAGCGAAGAGAGGAAATTCGTTTCTTCATTCCTACTGTTTCATCAGCTGTACCTGCATCATTGTAGCAAGACCCTCAACTACCAGAGAGAGATTGCAAGGAAATCTTAAGTTTAGAAAAAGCATGTAGTGTCCAAGGAAGCTAACCAACCCCAGCAGGGATGCTGAAATCGGGAAAGGACAAATGCCGGCAATTCTTTACCTGTATCCATAGTAACAATTACATGTGCCCTCGGCTGTAGCCTGACACTGAGGCCAACTGTCATGGAACAGCCTGTATTCAGGCTGTTAAAAATCTCTTATTCTCCAAAACAGATTGAACTGTGTCTGAATTGCCTGTTAGGAATGGCTCCCTTGGGAATGCTAACCCATAGACATGACTGGGAACTGTTTGGCACAGGCCAAAACTGTATCAGGAACCACTGATACAGCAGTGCTGGTGGCTCCAGTGCTGGGGAATGTTTTCAGATGCTATTTCATTTACTGGTAGGGGCATAGCCAAGGAAGCCAGCTTGGAACTTTGTTATTGCTATTGATCTTACATGAAAGGGTATTTCAGTGATGAGCAGCAACATAAAACAAATAGATGGGAAGGTGTAGAAATAGGTCATGTTTTCATCTGGACTCAATTTCGGATCCTCCAGCACTTTGTGGTGGTGTTTGTATTCTCTCGGTTGGTTGAACTGGCATCGGGACTGACTGCTGTTTTCTGTAGATCTATTGGCAAGGGAGATGGGCCCAGTTCTGTTCTGCAGCTGTTGTTGCTGAAGCTCATTGCATGTATGCCATTTGTTTGCAAAATTTGAGATGGGGGGGGGTTCTACGTTGGAGTTGTATTATAATTAGCCCATTCAGCTGTCAAAGTTGGGCCCTAGCCTTTGCTTCCATATAGTTTGCCAAGAAGCATTATGCTATCAACTATTTTTGGAGGGTTTTCTTTTGCAGGGTTGTGTCTAGCTAGTGGATTCTTTGTCACCCAGCAAAGGGGTTTTTTCTTTGTAATTCTTTCATTTTTAGACTGACGCTCAGTCATTCATTAATTATGAGGCCTCTCTATATATAATTTAAAGTGTATTCACTGTCTATTCTCTTTAAGAAAACTTTGCTCTGTTTTGGTAGTTGGGGTTCATTTTTTCCAAGTTTGATCTGCAGCTTCCAGGCAGTGGACTATGAAAACCATGCTATGTGGGTAACTGCATGATACCCATCAGCACACAGCATACCTTCTTCTGAGTTGATTGGTTGAAACTCAGGGTTTGAAGAGTGTCCAAGGAGGTCAGTAGGTCACAGGTGTCCATGATGCAGAGTGTTCCTCTGAGCCTACCAGAGTGTTTTACTCCCCATGTTTGTTTGCATAGATTTTATTTTTAGCCTTCATCTTTGAATTGCTGTATGAATGTAATGAGACACACTGTTTTTCTGTCAATTTAATTCTGAGTGCCAACCTGAGTCAAAAGCCTTCATTTAAGCCTATGCCTCAGAAAAATACCTTTGCAGCTTTTGTCTGATACAGGCTTGTTAATGAGCATCTGCACGGTAATGTGGTTAGCACTTAGTTTCCTAGGGAAGAGTCCCATTTGAATTCTCTGGATTATGTTATTGTTGGCCAACTATGGTAATGCGTCTTTCTTGAGGATGCTGCTGACTTAGATGGCTTATAAAGCACCTCTGTTGTACATAGGGCTAAGTGCATGTTGGCTTTTGTGCATTTGGGGTAGTTAGTGCATCTGAACACGCATGCTCCTGAAGGCAGTTGGGTGGACACCATGCGCCTCTCCCAATATTTACCTTGGAACAAACTTCAGGTAGATGCGTCGGAAAGGGAAGACTGCATGATATGGAAAGCCAGAAGGGCTGAGGTGTGCTAGGGCCACAGCAAGCATGCAGAAGGTGGGGGGGAGTGATGTATTTAAACATTTAGCCACAGTTGCAGGGAGGAAATCGCAGACAGGCTAGAGCAGAACGCTTGTTAATTGCCGATTTTCTGGGCATTCTAGCATACAGGCACTCGCTCCTGTCTTGTTACTTGTTGAAGAGGAAAAGGGGTTGAAAAGGAAAAACCATTTATTTTTCTGTGTGTGTTTTTAATTGTCCCTCCTGAGACAGGCTTTTGCACAGTCGCATGCTCAATCTGTTGCTTGCAGTTTGTTTTCTGACAGCTGAGGCTCTGTTACCAGAATGCATCAGCTACAAAGGGGTGAGGCGAAGGGGTGGCGTGGCCCAGCACAGGGTGGTCTTGGGCTGGATGGACTTTTGTCAGACAGGCTTGGGGTACCTGTAAAGTTATTGTTAGTCTCTGAGCCTGGAGGAAAAGACTTCTCCCTCTGGGATCAATTTGAAGTCTGACTCCCATCCTGGTGGGTTTCCATGGTTTGATGCCATGTCTCTACCACAGAACAGCGCATGGCTGTTCAGAGGTTTTCCTTGCAAAGGTAGCGCTGGTCAAAAATACTGTCTTGGAAGCGCAGGAGCTGACGTTCTCTTGTCACGGAGAAGAAAAATGACAAGGCAAATTGTACCAGTCTGTTGCTGTTGACCTATCTCCACGTGGTGATGGAGGGCAGTTTGGTCTCCACTGTCCATTTAGTCTTTAGGTTCTCCTGATAGTCATGTTCTTGTTCTTAAACTTCCTGCCAGTGCTGTTACCACTGTGGCTATAGAGTACCGAGTGCTGAGATGAACGTGACCCCCTCAAAAGCATCGACATTACTTGTATGGGTAGTTCTCCACTGACATTTCTAGCAGTGATGGACGCAATGCGGAGATACCAAGTCTATGTTTAAATTGCTTTGCATTTTGGCTGCAGCAGCAGGAACACACTGGGAATTAAATCACCGCGTTCCTCCCTTGTGCTTTGCGGGCCTTGCTCAGCTTTGTGATGTGGTTAGACTTCCATTAGTACCAAAACACGCCGATTTAGTGGTAGATTGGACTTGCCAGCAGTGCCCTGCTGTGAGTGTATGGCAGCTGGCCATATGCGTTGTCTTACTCAGCTCAGAGCAGAGCTCAGGGAGGCAGCGGTGAAGGGTGGCAGCTGTTTTCATTAGCAGTCCCTGCAATGTCGTATACTAGCTCGAATCACAGATAGGGGAAGTAGGGAAGTGGTGGGAGCGTGTGAAAGAGAAGGGGAACAGAAACTTCTTCCCTCCTACAGGAAGAAAATGTCGAAGGCAGAATGTCAGGTGGCTCAAAGGAGCTCCTGCTGGGTGGTTTTATTCTCTGGAGAGCCTAGCAAGGGCTTAGTTCTTCGTTAAAGAGATTGAAGGTTTAATAACTCAGACTAAGCATAGTAATAAATAGGAAGTGTGGGGTCTCGCCGTCTTTGGGCTCAGTATTGGATTTCTGGGGAAAAACAAGCTGAAAACCATCTATCAGTTTACCATACCTGTGTGTATTCACTGTTTTCCATGCTGCGTTTCTGTCATAAGTAATACCCTTTTCCCTCCCCTTTTTTCCTTGACCTCTCACTATCCTTGTACATCGCTCCCATCCACTGTGTCCTAGTGACTGCCAGGATGTTCATCATGATTGGTCCAGAGTTTGCGGAGCGGGAACTATACGGCATATAATGAACTACAACTGTCAGGAGAACGTGTCTTTCTGTGCCTTGGATCTTGGACATCCTTGGCCAGAGAATCCAAAACTGAGGTAACCAAAACCACAGACTAATTTGGAAATATTTTGCATAAGGTCTTTGTATTCAATTTCCTTGAGGCAAAATGGACATGGTTATGCTGTCCACCACAACCACTTCACGATATCATTGTGGCACTGTTCATGTTTCTAAATAACTTCAGGACAATGATTTGTATATTACATGACTCAGGTGTGACTCTCTTGATCCACTGGATGCTCAGACATTGTGTATAAAGCAATACAGTGGCACCTTAATGTGGAATTTACTTTGATGGAGTAGATTATACACATGTTACTATGAAACAGATTCTTTAAAGTTGTCTTGTCAGTAATTGCCACAACAGGAGGGAATGTCTGAACTACATTTATAGGCCTGTTTTCAGGAGTTTGTCAAAACAGAGTTTCATCCCACTTGGAAGTGTTAAGACTTACAAACATGGGGTTTTTTTTCCCAAAAGCAGATGGAAAAAAAGATGAAATCCCTGTATTTTTTTTCATGAAAGAAATACTTAGGCATATGGAAAGGTTTTCTTTTGACATCATAGAGATGTTTAATTTCAGAGATTCTGAAACATTGCATTTCTTCTTTATCATCTCAACTGCTAAATGACTCAAAATATTTCAACTTTTAAAGTGTAACACAAACTGGTACATATTCTTACCTGACTAAAATTAAACGTGTGATTCCTGGTAAAAGTGACAATGAAATTGATTCAGATTTCCTTCAAATTAGTTCTACTGCTACATAGTAGTATTTTTTTGTTTGGATTGTTTTGGTTTGGTTTTTTTGTTGTTGGTTTTGTTTGGGGGTTTTTTGTTTTTGTTTTTCTGGGTTTTTTTTAACCCAAAACACTTTTTTTGAGGAATTTTTGACAAAAATCTTCATAATGTGTTTGGAACTGAAAAAGTTAATGTAAAAATACTCCATCTGAAAGGCATTCACCCCTTCCAAAAGTGCTCCCTTGCCAAACTCTGTTGTGAATATCAGATATTATGGGTTTTGGAATCAGAATAGGGAACTGGCTGGGAGGTATTTGTCATGAATTTCAAATAGTTAGCATTTAGACTAAAAAAACCAAAGTTACTAGGAAATGGTAGAGAAACACACTTTAAAATGTGATAAGATAGCCCTGATTTTGCCTTTATCCCATTTTTCCTCCTACAGGACCCACATGTACACACATTTTCTCTTGGACTCATTTGGAAATCTTAGGGACATTCAAATGTGTTGTATGTACTCCCCTTAGCTAATTTATATACTGCAAGCTATCATAACGCCCCAGAAGCAGTTCACTGCTCAGGCAGTCAGAATCTTACTTATCCAACCAATTGCAATTAAGCAGTACCGTTTGAATTTGGAATATTGACTGTGTGTTGAAGCCATTTATGAAAAAATGCAAACAATTTAACAAACATAATTGGGAAACAAAAATAAACAAAACCAAATTCAAAGCAATGGCCCTTTGGTCATGGATGGAAGCTGAATTTGTTGGCTGTCTTATCTGGCATGAGTTAGTTGCTCAGCTGTACATACAGACACTGTCCACCAGGATTTGGATTGGAAGCCAGGAACTCATTGCTAGGCCTTCAGCTGGTAATGACCTTCCATCATTAAAGATTTCCCTAATGGAAATTGCTAACATTTAGAGAGCTTTTACGGAATCTTGCTTAGTATTTAATAGAGAATTCGAGCCTTCCTAGGAGAATCTCTTTCAGTTCAGTATTTTTAGAAAGCCATTGTGTAGACTGCCTATTAAACCTGCCTATTCCAGGTTTCTGTGGAACCCTGTTGAGATTTTCTCCACTGCAATCTATAGGGTTGTTCTGAAAAGGCTATGTTGCAACCTGTCTTGTGAGACAGATTCCTCTTAAGCCAGACAAATCATTTTGTGTTCCTGGTAGGTCAGATTCAAAGCTGGTGCTGCTCAGCAAAGTTCCTGTGATCTCCATGAGGCATCAGTGAAGCTATGCCTGTTTATAAGGATAATAGATCTGTCCCAGTGAACTTGTTTCTGTGCTCTCTCTCCCATGCAATCCACCAGTATGGAAGCCAGCTCTTGTTTACCAATCTCTACATGCAAAAAGACAGATGTAAATAGTGACAATTGGACTTCAACCTCTTTATAACCTTGCCAACCATAAGTAGCATTACAGGTATCCTGCATTTTGCAGCAGCAGCCTCCAGTACTAGGAGAGGGGAACACTGGTTTTCTGCAAAGTGCTTGGCACAATGTGGCCAAAGAGGGGAGCCAGAACGTCAGTAAAGTAAGAGAAGCTGCAGCAGTCAGGCAAGGGGATGCAATTAGGGATTTCTGGATGCTTGTGTGGGCCTGTCACTGGTGTATATTACTGTCTTTCAGAACGCATCCACTAGTTAATTAAAGCTAAATGCAGATCACCTCGCCTTTCTCGCCTGCTGTTTTTTCCTTCCTCCTCCTCCTCTTTTTTTTTTCCGCCCCCCTTCTCCCTGAACTAAAGGTCTTGGATTGCCACATTGACTGGAAGAAGTGATTTTAACTGGCTGCAGTGTTCTTAGCTAGATGCAGATCTGTCTAGGGAACACGAAGCAGAAGTGGCAAGAAAGAAGTCTTAGCTTACTTAGCTTCTTGTTAATCCACCTTTGCTTGGCTCTCACTGCCTCCTCTTTGTACTACTCAACGAACTGTATGAAAGGAAATGGATTGTACTTGAGTAACAACTGGGAACAAGCCACAGATGTCCTCCTAATAAGCTGCTCCTCATGTTGATCCTACCCAGGAATCAGCTGGACTCTACTTCGGGGAGCACCCCATGGGGTCTTTGGGATAGGAGGTAACATTGGGCACAAACTCCTTGGGAGCAGGGAGGTTGCTGCAGTGTGGTGTACCAGAGAACAAGGAGCAGGATGGGCCACCAAGGTGCCAGCAACCCAGAAAACAAGGAAGATGGGAGTGATCAGTAAAACAACATGCCTGGCTCTTCAGAAAAACTGGTTCTGTCTTCCTGCTTTCCACTGAGCAGAGCTCTGTGACCCAGCTTGTCTGGCCCAGCAGTTAATGTATGGCACCTGGGAAATGCTTGTATCAGTTAAGTACTGAATATTTTAGACTCTTGATTATCGCAGGAACAACATTTTCCTCAGGATTTTCAGCTGTGGGAAAATGCTGTGGGAACTGAGAGCACCAGTTAGAACCGGAGAAAGATGCCATTTGTTCCTGAGGTATTTCTACAGACTAAAATATTTATAATCTGTCTCTTCTTGAACAATTCTGCCAAAAATGTCCACTTTTGCTAAGTGTTAAACAAGAACTACTTTAAGAACCTCTCAAAAACTGTAAAAGCATTTTTATGTAGCATGTGCTTTTGAAGATGCGTGGCTACAAGCAGCATCCACTGGACATGTTTGCTCAGCCTGTTCCCCCCCATCCTCAAACTGCAGCACCCATGGTCTCCCAGCCCGGAGCTCCTCAAACCCAGCTCTGCCACGGCAGCCTCCCTTCGTCCCCCCAGCTATGGGTTGCTCATACATCCCATTCTTAGGCTACATTAATCTGGCACTTCTGACCTCGATCATCCCCTGTGTGAGCTACTTATTCCCTGTCTTCAAGAGGGTAGGTAAAAGCCACTACATGCTGTTCTCACTGGTGACATTACCTAGTTTGTTAACGCTGGGATTTGAGAAGCGTTGATGAGGATGTTGCTACAACCCATGCGTGAGCCACCCAATGTCCCTTTTTTTCCTTGCAGATGGAGAAAAAACTTTCTGACTTGACAGCATAAAAAGAGGGTTTTTTTTTCCGGGGGGAAAAATTATATAGAATTATGTCACATCAAGAAAAACACAATGATTAAAATAACTTGCTATGAATATTCATTCTCAGCTTGGCAGATGGATGAAGTGGGCTGAGCATTTGCAGAATATTGCTAACTGAGCTCTCTTCCAGAGAATAACATTTCAAAAGAATTTCCGATTAGGTCTGTTGGCCAAAACTAGAAAGGATTTTTCTCTTCCTTTTTTCTTTCTTTGGCATTCTGAGCTTCCACCTTCCTGCTGAAATGAATTTCTCTCTAATCACAGTTTTGGATACTTCTGAAGCCTCACACTGAGGCCTTCCAGATGGGTTCATTGCAGTGGGAAGAGAAATATTCATTATCATTATTATTATGATTACTATTATCATTCTTAACTCTTACATGACATTGTCGTGATTGTCCTGAAGGATCTCAAACTGGTTTACAAAAAGTTTCATTTCCTCCAATCACTGAAGCAGTCGCCTCTAAAGAAGGAGGATGCATTTGTTGAACAACTTTGTGCTAAGGAAGGGGAGGGAAAAATGCATTGTATGCATTTTAAAGTTTAAGAAGTACTTTACTAGAAAGAATGAAATGACCCAAACTGCAATTTAGCTGTATTTGTACCCAAGGTATCATGAAAGATTGCATGGACACAGTAACAAGCAATGGGTAGCAGAGTTGTACCTCCTTTGAATGTCACAGTGCCCCCTAGTAGCAGTTTTGATTATTAATCAGTACTGGCTTTAAAGTTCTTATCAAAATACTGACACTGGTTCAACTTCTCTCGTCAACAAAGCAGGTTTAAAAAAAAAAAATACCTGTTTGCCAGGAAGAATGTTGAATGAACTGGCTGTTGGGCTGATTTTTTTTTTTCTAGTGGTGGCTTGAAACCAGAAGCGGGGGGGATCAGTTTTTCAAAACTGAAATGATTTGGGGTTTGTTCATTTTTCTTGAAATCAGAAGCTATCCCACTTTTTCACATAACTTGTAGCTGTGCAGTCTGCGAGGGTTAGAGAGCAGTCCAGCCCATACCACTGTCCCTCTAGTCATGCACCTTATGTTAGGAGTCGGGCAGAAAGATGGCTTGATTTGCTGTGACAGATAGAACTAGTCCATGCCTTCCTTGCAGGCTAGTGGAATCTCCACTGGGCAATTTGCCTGGCGTATGATGGCTGTTTTGGGGTTGTGCAGGCTAGCCATGGCATGTCTAATGCACTAGCTTACACTCTGTGTGGCGATTCTTCTAGGTCTGGGGTTTTTTTTGTGAGGATGCTGCAGTGTACATACTTCTGAGCTGAGTAGCCCAGTAGTTCCTTAAAGAAGGATAGGATCCAGGTATCACAGTAGAGCACTGTTTCACCCAGCTGTATATCACTGCAGGAGGACTTTCCTAAGTTAGCTTTCCAGAGCTGTCTATACAAGTAGGGAGCAGGTGTGAGACAAACCTGGAGGCATATACTACTTTGGATAGGCAGGAGATGTAGAGAAAATACGACTGTTTAGGAGAAGGGTAGAGAAATGCACATGTATAAGGGAAAGAGCAATGCAGCAAGCAGCACTCTGCTTCAGAGTGATTTGTTACCATCCCAGCAATAGCTCTTGTTTCAACTGACCACGGTCTCTCCTGAGAGGAGAAGGAATCTAATCAGGATGATTGATAATTCCTTTAGAGGTTCGCTGGTAGGTATCAGATTTGCGACACAAAAAACTGCTCTCTTCTGGGAGAGCAGATAGGAGCAAAATGCCTAGCACAGTGCTCAGAGGGTCTCTCAACTCACTTCAGGTTCAGCCCTTGAACCAGCATGTTTCATTGCTTTGGAGAGTAGAAACAATTGTTTGAGGGCCATCCAAAGAAGGCCTCTGGCAGGTTGATGTGTGAAAGCCAGTGCTCTGGTTTAATAAACTCAGTACCACTTGTACACCTCTCTGGCAAATGGATAGTGACACACAGTGACCAAGCTTTGCCGGCAGTGTTGCCCGAGGCTTTAATTGCTTTGCACATAAAGTTATTTATCTCCACATCAAGAGGGTTGAGACCACATTTAGGGAGTAATTACAAAGCTGCCAGAGGGACTGGTGTTTGCCATGCCAGCCAGGCTGTGATTTATTGGTTCTGCTTGCATTTAGAAAGTGAGCTTTCCCCTCACCTCTTCCCTTCATCCTGTGCATCATAGCTAAAGGCATCCGTATCCCCCAATTCCCTCCTATACTATCTGTGTGGAATATATTGGGCAGCTGTAAAGAATCAAATACTGTGAGTTTAGTTCTGAACATTGCTCTTACTGCTTCACTCCTGAGGTTTTTTTTATTCCTTTCTTTTTTATAAAGAAATTGCTATTAGGATTTTCAGTGAGATTTCATGATGGTATTTGGGGAGACTCTTTCTTTGCTTTTATATGAGCTCTTGATTCATCTATACTTTTTATAGCAACAAATTCTTATCTTCTCATAGAGGGTTTGAAATGCCTCTGCCTTACCCACGAGGTCCATAGGGATTTTGTTTGTTGTTTCCTTGTGAAACATAAGGAAATGCAGTGCCTTTGGCCTGAAGTATTACCTATCACAATCTGCTGTCCCAGCCCTGGGCTGCCTATACTCAGGTCCAAGCGTCCTTCAGTCTTGGCCTGGATCCCCCCCTTGCTAATCTTGTCCTTCACTTGTTTGTTCCTTCTTTAATTTGGTTTTCCATAACACCAGTTTCCAAATATCTCTCTGCATAATCTGAATCTTGGTATAGTCATAGATCCTTTGATTACTGGACCTAAGGTATGTCTTCTGCTAACCCAATGGATTTTGGGGGGCTCTAGCATATTCATGTCAGTGGAATGGAAACCTTGCCCTAGCAGAAGTGTGATATTAAGATCATGTAAAAATCATAAAATGCAAGGATGAAAGGGACCTGACGGACTACTCTGAATATTAACCTTATTTCTAGAGACTTCCAATGAAAGAGACTCAGCTATCTGCCTAGTAGCATGCTGTAACGCTGTGCTATATCCAAAGAACTGAAAACTTTTTCCTAATTTCCAAATCAAATCTTTCATTTTGTATGCTAGGCTGATTTTTTTTTTTTTTCTTTTCTTTTCCCCTTCCCCTGACTGTTGTGGACACAAAGAGTATCTGCTTTGTAATAAATTTCCATGTATTCAAGACCTACTAGTACTGTAGTCTTGTCTTTTCTAGATTAAACCAAATGCATTTTTGACAGCCTTTTTTTATGGGTGATGTTTTCTAAGGATTTATTCCACTCTTCCCCAGCCACCCACACACCCAGCTCTGGATTCATCCCAGTTGATCTGTCTCTTTCTTGAAGTCTGGTGCCTAAAACCAGACAGTATGTCGCCAACCGAGGTTTCTCCATATGCATCTCTTGATTTTACACCTTCCACATCTTGCACATTATCCTCCTCTTAACATGGCATGTGTTTTCTTTACAACGTTGCTCTGCTGGCTCCTATTTAGTGTGTGAACTGCTATATGTTTTGGGTAGGACTGCTCACTAATGAATCAGTGACTGGGCATTCTGTACGTGACATAATTCCCCTCTTAGATGTAGCACTTGGTACCTTTCTTTCAGATTTCACCTTGCTTGTTTTGGACCACACCTCCCATTTGCCAAGATCACTTTGAACTTCCTGTTCTCCAAAGTGAGAATAACGTCTCAGCTTAGTGTCTCTCACCAGAGAGACTGGAGAACCATGTGCAGATAACCACTGAGTAATAGCAGTGTGACTTCGATCTTGTTATTCCCCCAAACATCTTACAGTAGCAAAGCTGTTGTAATAATAAGTAGGAGCTACTGCAAAAGGGAACCAAGACAATTTAGTATTTTCCTTGTGTTTCTCTGGGTTGGCCTCACTGAGACTGGATTTCATTTTACTGATGGGATACGTTTGTAGCTCAAACAATTTCTTCAGCCTGTCCGTTTAAATGTACTGTTTTGTTTTAAGAATTTCCTCACTCCACTTCCTAGATTCATGTTTACCTTTCTTATTCAGAAATGCTTTTCTGACTCTTGGATGATTTTTTTGCCCCTTCTCTTTATGTATTAGGGTAGGGATTTTATCCTTACCACTGTGATGTTATTTCTTTTTCAACCAGCTTTCTCATTAGTTTTACAATCCCCTTTAAAAAAATGTAGTACCTCACTTCTGTGTTGTGGGGTTTTTTTATTATTTTTGTATGCATGTGGAATTCCTGAATGACAATGAGCTTGTTTGTGAAGTGGTCATTGTTTTTCAGTGCATCGACAACAGTTGCTTTGCAAACAGACTTTTGTCTTTCATGTCAAATTGCACTGAAAATAGCCTCCTGTCTCTGTGAGCTCTAGAGTCAGCTATTTTAAGTGATAATTTATTTAACACATCAAGAAATTATTTTTCTAAACTGTCACCCAACATGACACCTGACTCATTTTTGTAAGCAGATAACCAAAGTCTTCCACTTTTTTCTGCTTTATTAGATTGATTAGTGCTTTGATGTTCATCAACATTATGCATTTAGTATTTTTCTGTCCTCTTGATCAAGGATGATGATATAACCCTGCTAGCATCCTGATATTCTTCTTTTAGAGCTTACTTTATGAACATCTCAAAACATTACCTCACTGGATTCTGTGGCAGTACAGCACACTCACCTCTAAAGCCTAGTATGTCCTTCATGTACAGTTTGAAACCAAAGATTATGTTCTTCTATTGATCTTTGCCACTCCATTAGTCCTTATTATAGCAATGTTTTCTTCCATTATCCAGCGTTCTCATTTACCCATTATTGCTCAGAAGCTTCCATGGTGATGTGTACACACATGATCATTTTTAGTCTTGGCCTGGAGCCTAATTTTATTGAAATTCTGTGTCGGAAGCCCTGTTATTTTTCAGAATTTATTTCTGCGGTTGTGACTTTTCTCAGCTTTGCTTTAACTGAAGTTTCTGTCCTATCCTCTGCTCCCAGATAACAGTTATCTCTCTATTACTGACATCCCTAGCAGATGTCTTTGTGTGACTTGAGCGCTCCTTAGCACCTGCCAGCTTTCCTTAGCTCTGAATTTAAGAAAAACCCCTCCAAACCATATTAATTTTCAGAAAAGCACAGTTGGGGTCTGCTGTAGTTAAGATGGTACCCATCCTGAGCCCACCCCGTCTGCAAACACAGTGTGTTTGCCTGAGATCCCTGTATTCCGAATAACGTTTCTACTCTTCCTCTCTATTTGAACTTTTCCTCCCTACAGAGTCCCTGTAATTCCAGCTGTCTGTGCAAGGTAATACGATGCCTGTGAAGTATTTCAAAGAAACATGTTGTAGAGACTTAAGTGTATTTTCAATGTCATTTTCTAGGGTCCCTCTCTTACATTACCACCTGTTACTGTTACAAGTATGCGTCATGACCAAGGGCCTCTCATCTGTGCTCTTTGGATATTGGCCTAGATGCTTGCAGAGCACCTCAAACTTCTGCCCTGTCTGAGCAAGATACTTGTAGGTTCCCTTAGTCACCATCTGGAGCTGGGTCAGGTTCTCCTGGCACTGCAGCCTCTCTGCATCTCACAGCTGGAAAGTTTCTGAAGTAGCATTCTTCAGAAGCAGGGGAGGGAGGGGGAATAGGAACAACGATTCCGTGACTGAAAACATCCATTTAACAGATTTTCTTCCTCCGTTTCAGCCTGATCCTGTGCTGCTCTGAGGCCGGGTCTCTGCAGCAGGGGCCAGGAGGTGGGTCTGCTGGGCTACACCCACCTATAGCTCCTCCTTGGGTTGCCCCTTTGCTTTTGGAGGCTGTGAGGTACTGGAAGAGACCTCACCAGAAATGTGAAGGTCACTTTGAGAAACTGGCCATCTAACCTGTTCCCGTTCCTGTGTTGGTGGTTGATTTCTGATTTGGGAGGGTTTGGTTTTGGTTTTTTTTTTTTTTTTGGGGGGGGGGAGGTTCCCATTGCCTTTACCTACAGTTATGGGGAATTGCGGTTCCTGTCTGCTGCTCCCTTCTCCAACTGCTATATTCCTTTTGCGGTTCCTTGCTCGATTCCCTCCTCCTTTCCCTGTCCAGCTTTTATTCCTGCCTTTTCATACGGGCGCTTTCCCCGAGGCACGTCTTAGCTTGGCTGTGGGGCTGGGCCCTGGCCTGCTGTGGGGCTCTTGTGGAACCAGCTGGAACCGGTTGGAACCGGCCAGAACTAGCACGGGTCAGCCACGGCCTCCCCTCGCACAGGCCGCTCCTGCAGCTCCCTGTGGCCGGCACCTGCACCCCATGCGAGTATAGTGATAGTAACTAGTAGTACTAGTAGTATTTCTTTTTCAGCAGCTGTCTAAAGAAACCATTACCTCACGTGTGTTGTGCTCTTCAAGGGCAAGGCAATCCCTTCTCTAAGGACTTTCTGCCCACTCAGTTCCATGACTCAAGTCCTCCGCTCCAGCCGCAGGCCGTGCTGCTTTTTTCCTGCTTTACCTTTAAACGAGGAGCCGAAGGGGTTTTTGAGCACGCATCTTTTTTTACTTCATTTAGGACAGAGGCTTTATTTTAGGGGGAGCGGTAGAGCAGCCTCTTCAATGCCACCTCTAACTCCTCAGCCCAAAACTTCTTTCGCTCTTTCTACAATGGTTCTCAGCTAGAAATTTCTTGTGAGGCACCATGATCCTTCTCAAGATCTCTATGATCTTGTAGGTCTCTTCCAATCCAAGTGATTCTATGATTCTATGATGTACTGCTGCTGCAGGAACCGAAAAGGGCTGCTCTGTGGGGATGGGGAGGGCCCTAGGGAAGCAGATATGTGGATGCATGGGTGGACAGCCACTTCACACCCACTTAAAAATTGACTGCAAATGTGGCAAGGTCAGAAGAGTTGCTCTGCTGAAAAATGAGAGATTATATCTATGCCATTGTTTGTAGATACCATAGATACTAAGCTGACATCCCTAAACGAACCCTGACCTGCAATCCTAGGTACTTCTATAAATTAAAAAAAAGGCAAGGTAGTGATTATAATGAGGAATATGAACCAAAATGCGAAAGTCACATCTGTATTTTGAGGTGCTGGAAACAGGGATTCAGCGCTCAGGATTAGCACTGAATCATTTCCATACCCTTATTTTTGTCTGCATTTCTCAGTCATTGTGAGTATAATATTTGCCAGTGTAGCCTTAGGCCAACCCGGCACCAGTAACCTTGGCAAAACCACCAAACACCCATTTTTAATCTGTTTTATGCGGAAACTCAGCAGTATTGAGCATTATCTCCCTGTCTCCGCACACTCTCTATCAGGGATAGGATGGGAGAGGCCAGTTGCTCCAGCCATTAGAGAATGGGCTGTATTTGCAGCTCTGCTACTGACATCCTGAAGTGCCCTTGGAAACGTCATGTTCTCCCTGTGGATTTCTATTTCTTCTGCTATAATAAGGGAATAATCATTCTCGCCAGCCTTTGAGTTCCATTTTGGAAATCTTTGAAGCAAAGCATTCTATGAATGCAAAGCACTATTTTTACTATTCATCAACTTATAACTGGACCTCTCCCTTCACATAGGTATGTAAGTCTCATTTTTCTCTGATCTTTGCCCCCTTGACGGCTTAGTCTTTTCCTCTTTCGGCTCCTACTGCTTTGTCTGACCATGAGATGTATTATTCAGATGCCCTCACACTCCTCTTATTGCTAATTATATATTAAAGAGGTTCTGACTTCATTTTTGCTCACTACAGAATCTTAGTCCAGCCATGACACTGACAGAGAGGGCTGCTGGAGCTCGGAGAGAACTTGTGCAAATGGCACTTCTCTTTTCGGACTGTCAGTCTTAATGGAATATTTGATGAGCCGGTAATAACCCCAGTGCTCCTTATGTGCAAAGTTTGGGGAGAGCAAGAGATTTGTACCAGCTTTCATTTATTAATCTATGTTTGCAAAAAGAACATTTTCTATAGAACGTTTTCCTGTGAATGATGGCTCTTTCCATCAGCTTGATCCAGGTGGATCCCTTCAGGCAAGCAGTTTGAAAGATCCCTCATTCCTAGTTTGTGCAGGTTTCACAGGATCACAGAGAAGATAGTTTAGAGAGATCCCGAAAGTGCATCTACTTCATCCTCTGCCTCAATGTGCAGAAGCGCTTGGGGTGTTCTGCTGCCAATGTGTGGGTGTTGCTTAGGATGTGTCTGTAGATTACTGAAGTTTGAAACATGCAGGGTGATTTTGGTTGAAGTGTGCACTACTTTTTTGTAAATTTACAGATTCATAGGTCTGAAGTCCAGAAAAGGCTGTTGGTACTATCCAGACCCACCACTAATAGTTTATAGATCGTGGGTTTTTACTAGTTCTGAACCCAGTACTTTGGCTTAGATTTGTAGTTATGTATAGGGTGCATTCATAAGGAATTGTGGAGCATCGGCATGGCACATTCATTGGCTTTTGCCTGATCATTTTTGGTCTTTCGCTGTGGAGGATTATACTCTTGTGTTCCTCTGCCAAAGTGTGAATTTAAGAACCCAGTTTTGACCACCATTTTTTGTAATGTTGGCTGCTCATTGATTTTTGTGTCTGCTGAACATCACCAGCTGCTGAGATACTATAGTCATGGATGTGGTATAAGAACCCGAAGACAGAAATTTTGCTGAATCCAGCAACACGCTGAACCACGGATGAGTCTTTGGTCTGTCACCTGCTTTTGGAAAATCTGCCCTAACACGTGAATTATACTGCATCTTACATGCCAGGGAATTGGCAAACGTCTGCGATACCATGAAATGCCAGAGACTATAGCAGCAACTTCTCTTAACAAATTTCTTTTTTTTTTTTTTCCTAAGTTATATTTTCCTTTCTTCCTCTAAGCTTTATTTCCTTCCCCAGTCAGCCTGGGGATTATGCAATGACCAGAAGAACTGATGATGACTATGTTGTCAGTGCTGTTATACTGTGGATGCTGGAGTTTGTGCCTATGTAGATAAATTGAGAGATGAATTCTGAGCTTAGAACTCAACATTCTCACAATGGAGAAGTTTCTTGATCTTGAAGGTATACAGTGAAGCCATTTTCTGCTTTAGAGTTACAGGAGAAACAGAATGCTTTTCATGTTTAGGACACATTGCACATACTTTGTAATACAAGTAAACAGGCAAAACAGCTCTTTCACATTATAGTCAAACTCCCTGTTGCATACTCTGCTGAACAGAGAGGATACCATCATCTCCAGCTCTCAGAGCAGGTCAACACCCCATCTGTGAAGCCTTCTTTGTTAGGGATAATTTGATTTTTTTTTTTTAATTTATTTAAACTCTCACTATTTTCTTTTTATTTATTTCCTTTACTTTGACTTTTTAATTGTATTAAAATAGTAAGTAAATAATAATCCACATACATCTGATAGAGAGCAATAGATTAAATGAAATATTAATATGACATAAAAATCAAAAGAATGGATCTAAACAAAATCTTCTGAGATTATCGCAATGAAATGCTTGAATATTTATCCATCAAATATTTTGTTGAAGTTGACAATTTCTATAGAGAGGTCTGATTTTGATAAAAAATTGGAATCAAAACTGTTCTGGCAATTTTTTCCTTTATCTCTGATGGTTTTCATCATTGATCTGCCAAATTTCATCATGACCTTTATCCATAAGGAGGGTCAGCTCACTGACCTGCAAGATAGTGTCCTTTTGTGGTATACAAAGACCAGGGACTCCTCTCTCTTAATACAATTTCTGATGCTGACTGCCTTGTTCACATCATGTATATTTTCTATTGAAGCCATCCTGTCACTAGAGGAGGAATAGTCATTGTGGAGCACTTTTTTAATGCATTATGTTTTTTGCCTTTTTTTTTTTTTAAACAAAAATGGTAGTGAATATATATTTGCTTGTATATGCCTTGTATTACTGAGATGCAAAGGAAAATATTGCTGATGTATTCCTATGTGAGTAGTAGGCCCCAAAACAAGGTGCTTGGCTCTCTTTCCTGTATCAAAAAGCGAAAGGCGGGAAAAGGTTTTAAAAACAGTTCTTTTGTCTGTGTATTGTTTTCCTCTTAATATGAAGAGAATGATTCCTGCTTGGTTTGCTTCCTACTAGCCATCCCCATCCTTCAAGTCTGAATAGGGGTCTTGAGTCTACTGGTATGTTTTCAATGGTTGGAAGCTCTTGTCATGCTCAGGGGAAGAGGGTAAACATTTGCATATAGACATGAAGAGAAACTAGAGCTGACTAAGCAGGTGTTACTGGATTTGTTTAGAACACTGACTTCTAGTGCACTGCACCTGTGCCACTGGCACCCTGTGGCATAACAGTTCATAGCATCACACAGCTGTCCTATGAGATGCCTGCAAGGTTGTCTCAGGGCAGTGTTTCTAGAGGAGTTCCTCAAGGAGCAGGCAAGCAGGTGCGTGACGTTTTAGCAGGATGCAGTTCGTGACTGCTCTTCTCATTTGAAAAATACTAAACCAGATATTAGAGAAGCTGTCGGTGATTCTGTGTCATTGATGGTATGAACAGATATAAAATGCATAGAAAAAATGACATGCGGCTCCTGTGGTGCTGGTAGGAAAATGCTCAACACGTACACCAAAAAACTCTCTCTGCCTGCTTGCAACAGGAAAAAGCCATGCCATCATATTTGTATATGATGGTAGATGGCATGTCTTAAATTGAAGTAAAGGCACTGTGGGCTATATTTGTTTGTGTATTCTCAAATGGGTTTACTTGCTGTCACATGTTGAATTTGCAACTTACCTTGGCCGACTACAATTGTAAGAGGTGTTACCATCACACTGTTCTTCCTTGGTATGGCTTTGAAAGGGATGAGCCTCAGAGACCTCCTGGCAGCTGCAGAACTTCAGGCCTAGAATTCAGCCTCCGGCACTCACTAGACTCAGATCTCCTGTGTGACTTGCAGTGTTGTCACTGTAACTTCTAACTCCTCACTGATTACTCCAAATGACTTACTTGCCTTGCTTCTTTTTGTGTTCTAAACTTTCTTCTTGCCACTGGGAGTTCATCAACTGGAAGATCCAACATACACCTGTTTCATCAGTCCCTGTTCGTGCTGTCTAGGCATTCTTCCTACAACATCAGTTTCTTGCCATCACCGTTTTCTTCCATATTATAACTGCAGCAGTGATCACTTTTTTGTTCCCAGTAATTTCAGTTCTGTCTCAAGGATTTCCAGTGCCTGCTCCAATAGCATCCGAGTTCTTGTGAATACCTTCTGAAGCCATTTTCCTTAAATTGTTCATACAAGGCTTGTCGTAGTACTTGGAGGTCTCAGCCAAATGGAAGCGTGGCTGACTGCCTTTTTAGCTCTTCCATCTATATGAGCTGGTTTCTTTAACCCAGACCTGAAAGCATTTTGGTATTAAATGAAATGTTTTCTCTGCAGTAAGATGCTTTGCAGCCCTGTGGGATGAAGTATGTTTTACAAATGAATGATTATAAAAATAGTAGGAAATAGAGGTGGCGCTGTTTCTGTCTTTAGTACTTGTATGGACTTTGCCCAGGCAAACAAGGGTCATTGGGGACTGAAAGTGAAAAAGTGCAAATGATGGCTGGGCCATACTATTATTTCTTTTTCTGATACCAGTGTAAAACTCAGCTGCCCGTTTACTTCAAGTTTCTTTATGTTGAAATCATGCCACTCTCTTACATGAAGTTCCACTGGATTTATGCTGGTGAGAGCAGATTTTGGCCCCTTAGTTGAAGCCCAAGACAATTACATCTCCATTAAGAAATTAATTCAGAATTAATGCAGTTATTGTGCAGCGATTAAATCCCAAACTGCTGTTAGAAAAACTGAATTATTGAGGTTTGCTATTTAAGCTGTAGCTTGTGCAGACATAATGAACTGGCCTTTTATATTACACGATAAACCTCATGTTCTTAATAATCACTTGGAATTGACTTCATGTAAATAACTAGTACAGCTGCAGCAATCATCTCGTAAGATGGTGCTGCTAACTTGCCAGGGTTTTTCTGGTTGCTGCATTCTTTTTTACTGTGGAGTTACTACAAAACCAACCTGTGTGGTCTCCTAGCACCTCAATTAATACCTTGCATAACGTCTAAAGAGCTCTTTGTAGATATAACAGGTTGCTTATTGTAGGTTAAAAACGTACCAATTGAAATTGAGTGTTGCCGTTATTATTGTTGATGGAGTTTTTCCAACTCTGCAAGAAGAGATGTATAAATTACATGGTGGTTAAAGCTCAATAAATATGGTTTAGCAGTAGAGCAGTTTGTATTTAATCTTCCATACAAGGGCTGGTCCAGTAACCCAGTGAATGATAGCGCAAAAGTGTGTTCATGTGTGGAGCACTATGCATGGATTTTTTAAAGGTGGCTAAGGGACTTAGATGGCCAAAAGCCACATGGCCCTAATTCCCTTAGCTACTTTTAACAATTGAGTCATCTTAGAAATAAGTCCTGTTTTTCCAGTGCATTTCTCTCTGGCTGAATCTGAGGTTGGTTGGTTTGTTTTTCCAGGAAGGGTGCTAATTTCTATTATTGGTTCCCAAGCAAGAAGTCACAGAGATAGCATATTACTTTACTATACAGGTGTAAGGATGTAAGGTCTTCTCACTTCCTGCCCTATGATACTGTTTTTACCTCTCTGCTTTGATTAGAGAGTTTAAGATCTGAATGTCAGGCAGGAAAATCAGTGGAAGCAGCTGAAAGTTCAGCTCTTTTCAATTGCAAGCCATTAATTTAGGAGCTTCAATATGAACTCTTCGACAGTCCGATTTTTTTTTGGAAAATTTCAGCCTTGTGACTCATACTCAGATGTATAAAATTAATGTAGTGGCTTTCCTATGTAAGAAAGAAACTACATTTTGTAGAAAATCTTTTGCTTTTCTCTAGCAGGTAGTAGCAGCGCACATTCTAGCAAAAAACACCATCACCTCTTCTAAGTTTCTTCTTCCTTGTTTCACGTTCACTGACAGCAATGCTACCAGCTGCAGTCTGTACCTACCTTATGTCACTGTCACTGTTTTTGCAGAACGGGATTACTCATTCATTTTCTGTGTCCTGTTCTGTTTTCTGAGTCTGGACTCTGGCGAGGGCAGCTGACTTTTGGCATAACTCCAAAGGGTTAAATGTGAGAAAACTAATCTTCCCTTCAAATGTCTCTGCCACCAGTGTTTTTTACTCAATCACATGGCTTGCCTGTGCTCAATTCCTTTCTGGAGTTTACCAGGTGTACCTGTCTGGGTACCTATTTGTCTACAGTGTGACTATAATTATTATTTCCTTTCCAGATCAACTAGCTGCATTTGGAGCCCCTTCTTTCACCTCCTTGTCAATCACCTTCTGCTTCTCTCTCCTCTTACTGGGCTGAAAATTCCCTGAGATGCTGTTCAGCAAGAATTTACAGAACAAGAAACAAATTGTTTCTGGAGAGTGCTATTTACCTTTTTTATTTTCTGCTTTGTTAGCGACGCAGAGGTTTCATTAGCAGGGAACAAAATGAATTCCAGGGACAGCGAGTAATACGCACACAAATTATATTAAAAAAAACCCACACTAACAACCTTCAAACATGAAAATAACCGAACCTCCAGAAAGAATACAACCAAAGTATCTGCTAATAAGGGGGCAAACTGCCTTCTGGATAATAGTCAAAGATGGAATTAGCCTGTTAAAACCTTGGGAATTACTGGTGCTGTAACCAAAACCACAGGGTCTCTGTGCCTACCCCGTGTTATGCTGGTAATCCTTTAGAGGCCTGAGTCCAACTGGGAGGCATGTTAAAAGCGTCATTACCTTTATTTCTTTCAGGGGATTTGTAGCCATTTGCTGTGGCAGTAACTATGAACTTCTGTGCAGCGGGCACCCAGCTCCAAATTGTGTTAGATGGAGGCCAGTTTGTCAGAAATGTGGGGTGAGCACCAACCTGGGCGAGCAGGGAGTGCTACAGGGCAGAAGAGCACGGCATTGGCAGAGTTTGGTCAGGTGAAGGTTCTAGAAATAAAATATTGGGTGGTGTTGGAGTTGTGATTTAGTTGTCCTACCAAAGCATTTATGGGCTTTCTTGCATTAAACCTACCTATTTCTGCCCTTCCTTTCTTACTCCATGTTAAAAACTTGGTGTTTGCAGCTGCAGGGCAGGTATTGAGTTCCTCTGCCCTATGGTGGGTGATAGAACTGCACTGCTTGCTGCATGGTATGTGAGGGGAAAAGCGTATGAGTGCGTTATCTGAAACACAGCACCTTTGGAACAGACTGGTTCCTTTTATACACAAAGGATAATATCCACCAGTCTGTTGCTGGGGAAAACCCTCCTCCTTGCAATAGGTGCTAGCAGGAAAGCTTTGAATCTGCACTTTGGTGGGGGGCGGAAAACAGCCACCTTCAAGCCTGAGGGAATGGAGCTTGTTAGAGCAGATAACTAGGATGCTTTTATGAAATGGATCAAGCCCCCTCACCTCAGGGGAGGAAGTGTGGGGCGTTGATAAGATTGTAGCACACAGATGACATTTGGTAATTAGCACTATCTCTAATGTAATCACTCACTAAGAGGTTTAGCTGGGATATGACTTACCCAGGAGAGGCACTAGAGGGGAGGGGAAGAAAGGACAGGTAAGAAGAGCAAGATGTAAGTAGTCTTTGCCCTTCTTTAACACTGTCTGTCTGTGGATCTCAACGAGTCTACCCCACTTTTGAGAACAAGTATGTAGTAGCTCTGTGACACACATAGTATTACCCTCTTTTTGCATCGGAAGGAATAAGGTACAGTAATGTGGATGACTATGTCTAGGCTGCCTAATGTGTAAGAAACTGTGCTGTGAACATGGACACTGAGAACAAGCACTCACCTGGAAGGCGTTTGAACGAGACACTTGTGTTTATACTTCAGAACAAGAACAAGTCTTGCCTTATGAAGATGGTGGTTCTGGGTTTACCAGAAGCAGCACATCAGTCTCATTAAGAAGAGTAACGTGCTAGTTAGTCTTTTCTCCTAGAGAGTCCCTTTTGCATGTGGCTATATGCCAGTCATGAAGATGCACTGGGATAATTTAGCGATTTCCTGATCAACTATACTGGTTGTCTCCAAATAAATACCCCCTGTGAAATTCGACACTGCCGTCACATGGTAGATTCTGTTGTGGAGATGCCACGTGTAATAATGGCCAGTGATAACAGCCTGATGAATTTGGTCTTCAGACTTGCAGACATGTTTTTAAACTGACTGTGAGAAAAGCTCTGACACTAAATTTGAAGGAGGTATGACTAGACTCTTCAGACATGTGAAAGTTTTCCACATTTGTAGATTTCATCTGATGCCACAAATTCCCACTGAGAAGGTGTTATTTTATTTTTCTAACTTTGAAACAGAAATCTGTTCTTCAGCCTAGGGGGAAACCTTGATGCTGCAATCCTGATTCTTAGCTGCTTGTAATAGTCCATCCAATGCTTGTGGCAGTATTTCTGTGCACACATTTATGCTCCTCTATTTACACTTGATTCCTGCAGAGACAGTTGGAGTAGTTGGTTTCTCCTCTCCCTCTTTCTCTACTCCAGACAAATAAATGCCTTGAGGCAAGCAGACGTCACTGTTGTAGTCTCGTTTGCATGGGAAGTTGTCAGGCCTCATCTGACCTGCCTTTCCATCAGGATTATAAAGGTGACGGATAGTCAATTTCAGGGATTCATGATCCATTTTAGCACAGCGCTTCACCTTGCAGCTAAGTAATACGGCTGTGATAAAATCAGCCATAATCACTGCATCTTACTCAGCACTGCCTTGGCTGTAAATATTGCCTTCATATATTAAAAGAAAGAAAGAAAAAAACCTCAAATAGAAGGAGAGGAAAAAAGAGATCTAAAGAGAAAAGGTCTGTTGATCATGACTGACCAGAGTGGCATTTCCTTATGTACAATAGACTTTCTGAAAGAGGGAAGCAAGGCTTGGAGCTGGTGGACTCTTTGCAGTTCAAAGGAGACCGTGTAGGATGCACACCTGAAGTCTTCCCCATTACTGAGGGGTGGTTCACTAACAAAGCTAGGCCTGGGATGTACACTGCTTGAGAAGCTAATGAACTTTGGGGATGCCTCCATCTTTCTTACAAGAATTTCTAATCATGAACGATTATCAAAACAATTTCCTTGGTTCACTCCTAAGTTCAGTCTTTGATTTCCTGAACAAAGCATCATGACTGTCTTTTCTCTTTCCCAGAACAGTTTAGGACTGAAACAGAAGCCCTTTTGGCTTCTGAAAAAAATATTTTTTTCCTCCTTTGATTCATGATTGCCCTGTGCAGCTGTTTGTTCACTGTTGTCTCAGCATCACTGATCTTTGACGCAAGATCTTTCTATCATGGTTCATTTACACCATATAACCAGCTTGTGCCTCAGAGAGTCACTACTAGATATTAAATCCAGATCCTTCATCTTTTGGACTGTGTTCCAAATTACTGCTGTTTGTGGGTTGGTTTTTTTTCAGTTACTATAAAAATACCACATGTTGGAAGTGTTAAATAGGTGACGTATGAAAGCTCACCCTGCTGTTATGCTGCTCTGGTCTTGTAGCAAATCACCATTATCATCACAACATATGTGAAGTGTTTCTAGCATTCCAACAGAGGCAGTAAGGTCTCTGTCTACTCGGTTGAGGTTTCCTGCTCCTTAGTTTACTCTGTGGTAAGATCTGATGCTGGAAGAAGCATGATGAAACACTGGCTTGAGGGGAAGGTTTCCCTAATGGGAAATCAAAAACCAGAAAGACTTTCAGGAGCTGTCACCAAAAGAGGGATTGGTGGAGGCTCAGCTGCAGGTATAAAAATGGTTACGGTGCAGCGATTTGTGTAGAATAGAGGTGAATGATGCTGATACACTGTGGTTACCTGAAAAACTGAGGAGCAGTTTGTGGGTAGAAGCGGGTGCTGTCCATCTCTGGTTTTGCTATACCTTCTCCTATCTAACTGTATAATCTACCATGTTCTGCTCTGTTTCTTTTTTCCCTGTTAATTTGTGATAGTCCTTGTTCTGCTCATTTCATTTTAGGAAATAGAAAACGGGGAGAAGGGCAAGAAAAAGGGCAACGTTGTCCTGATTTTAATCTGGAAAGGGCAAAAGGCGCAACATTACAGACAAGTAAGTTTGAGTTTACATTATCTGAGGGAATAGCCTGTACGCTGAACTCCAGGGCTGCCTGTTTGGCTATCTCCTGACAAAGTGTGTTACACGGCAGTCTTTTGGATTTGCTTAGTTAGCCTCCTGTGTGGAACTGCCTCTGTGCTGAACTTAGGCTGAACTGCATTGATCATCAGTGTTCATTCTATCTGCTCTGGAAATTAGAAGATAGAGAAGGGAAAGAGAAGTTTAGCTTGAAGTGAGGGTGTCTTCAACAAGAATCTAATTTAGATATTGCACAGTTCCGTTGTGTTGGTCAGATCACAGACCATTATCAGAAAGAAAAAAAATTACTCCTTTGCCGTTCTGTAACCTCTGGATAAACCCAAACTGCCTGTTCAAAAACTGTGTTTCCACTCTTCCTTGCTGTCCTGGTTTGAGGTAAAACAGGACCAATTTTGTTCAGTAACTCTACGTTATGACTAGGCCTCTTCTAACTGCTGAAATTAACAGTGTGTTGTAAGAAAAACCGTTTGCTCTCAGAGTGATAAGACCCATGTTTATAGTTGATGTCAAGGCATGGGATGTGGAAAGGCTCTTGCTTACACTTATTGTTATAACAACCAAGGCCAGACAACTTCGTTATTTGCCCTGTTGGAGGGTCGGAAGCAGAAAAGCGTTGAGGGGTCACAGCTGTGGGGAAGAGCGGACAGGACGTGACCCAAAACTGACCAACAGGGTATTCTATCCCATCTGCCTCATGCTAGTATAAAAGCTGAGGGATCGAAGGGTCAGCCCCCTTTCTTCAAAGGCTGGCATCCGAGGAGGACTCTTGTCTGTTTGACTGCCTTTGATCCCAATCTGTGTGTTCCTGAATCCAGATTTGGAATCCTGTTACCGTCCGTCATTTCAGTCCAGTCTGGAACTTCCCCAGTGCCTGCTGGTGACGTGATTGTCATCCTGGGATCTTCATAGGGTTTTGTATATATTTCATTCTTTTCTTTTTATTATTTTATTCTTTATATTTCATTAAAGTAGTTTAGTTCCTACTAAACTAGTCTCTCTTTTTCTCTCCCGCTCTGCAGGAGAGAGGGAACATCTGTCGCTTGGCCTCCTTGGCCAAGCGCAAGCAGCCCAAACCACAACACTTGCTTCTCAGGGCAAAATAGGCCAGTATATCTAGTGAAGATTGTATTGGATGCCTGTATCCACTATGAAGTGTCTGCCCAGACAGTAAGCATAAAATAGATTTCATATGGTATCTTATGCTGTCTGTGGGGCTGGATCCCCTCCTCCTTGTTTGTGCTGTCAAGAAACTGACTTCAGCAGCTGGCTGAAGAGTTGTCTTCCTTCCTTACCTTCAAGCAGCGTAAAGTCATCCACACAAACCTACTTCCACAGAGGGAGAGGAGGCAGAACTGAATGTGGCAGGTCTGCCTTGTGCTCCTTGAAACCAGGCCTCTGTCTCACCCCACCACTAATAAAAAATCAAGGGGACTATGTGAAAACCTCAAGCTGTGAAGTAAGGTGGGGCAGTGCATACTCCCATGCTCCATTTCTCTTCCAATGAGAAATGACACGTGAAAGGAGAAGGTACTTGGCGATGTTGCTGTGACGATGGTTGTTTATGGTGGGCTAGGTATTATGTTGGTTAAAACATCAACATCTTAAGTGATGTCTCTGACATTTCCTGGCAGTGTTGTTCTAACGACCCTCCCCCCCCAAAAGTAAATCAATGTGAGGAAATGGGTACTCTGAAGATTAATTATAGGAAGCATATCCCTTTATATATTTTTTTTTAATTTCTAGGTTTCTAATTTCTAATTTTTTAATTTTCCCCTATTTTCAAGTTTAGTTGAGCAAGCGAAATGAGTCTTGCTAAGCCTTAGTCCACGTTGCTAGTAACTCTTTCCACATTTCTCAAAATACTTTGGTTTCTGTTGATGATTTAACACCATCACTTGGTGTCCAAGCACAGTGACCAGGAATTGAATGGAGTAAGACACATAGCTGCACTGAGTCTACCAGAAACAATTCCTTCAAATGAAAGATGAAGCCATATTTAGAGGTAGTGCCTGGGAGCGGGTCTGTACGATGACTGTTTGTTCTGTGTCTTTAAGGAGGAATGCAGTCCCTCAAGGCAAGGAAGACAAAATCCTGCCTACATTGCAATTGCTTTTCAAAATTTAGAAAGCCTTCACAGTTATAGAAGCAAAAAAAATTCCTCTCCTTCCTCTCTCACAATGTTTCCTTTTCTCCAGGAAAGACTAAAAATAAATGAATAGGCAAATTAAATGCATGTTTACATATGCTGCAGGATTAAAATGTTTGAGTTTCTTTTATTTTCCAACACACTTTAGCTACCACTTTCTTTTCCCACCTGTTACAAGTACCTCCTTACCAGTTAACCTGCTTTTCCTATCCATCTCTAGTTGTCCCTTCCCCTTTCTAAAAATCTTAACACTTTTTCCCTGGGGGAAAGTTGAAGGAAACTACTGTGGGGATAGAGAGAGCATGCATATTGCAGCAGCTTTAGGTAGAGACTACTACTACTGAGTAAAAAACTTCCACCTTCCTGCCGTTTGAAATCAAAATTTCTAGCTGAAGGGGATGGATCTCTGCATGACTGCAGTTCTGCCTCGGGGAGCACTGGTGCAGGTAACAATACTGCATTTATGTGCTGCCAGACTGGAATAAAGACACCAGGGTCAGCGAGACAGTGTTGATTTCAGTGCAGCAGACAGTGCATCTCCACTGTTGTCACTGGGATGGTGCCCAGCATATAAAAACCTAGAACAGAGGCAAAGGTCTTCCTTTTTGCTGTCCGAACAGAGGAGTAGTGGTAGCCTTGGAGGCTTAAAAGGAACAGCATACACGGTGTGGGGCAGTTGTTTTGCTTTGGGATCAAAGCTGAATAGAAAACTGTTCTCCGATATTGCCTGCTTATTGTCAGTCCTGATGTAGAGGTGAAAGACCATGTTTCTATGTTGGGAAAAGCTGCATCTTTGAGGAGATGTTTAGAAGAAAGATGAAACGGTGTCAACACCTTGATTCCCTGGTGAGTTCACAGTCTTTGGAAGTGCAGTGAGGAGCATCCTGCCCAGCCAGCAGAGCACTCGGCAAAGGAATGTTATGCATCTGGGTTCTTACCTCAGATTTTTCCTGAAATGAACTGGATTGTCGCTGTTTTCTCTCTCTCTGCTCTTTTAAAGTGGGTTGTGTTGCAAACTATTTGTGCTCAGATGGCTTCGCTAAAGTAGATGCTATGATTTGATTCTTTAAATGTCATCTTTTGGTTCACCTTCTCTTGAAAGAGACTTCCCTCCTTAGGACTGTACTGAAAAGAAGCTTGGCTGTATTTTGCTTGGACCTCTTTTATCCACCCTTCCCCTTCTTTGATGTCCCCAAACTGCTTCTACGGAACTACCTCCATCACAAGGATGTTTCTGTCTGTGTTCCTGCTCGTTCACCACCTGACGCCCCCAAAAGCATGTTGCTGCTTTTAATTTAGGAATGGCATCATCTTTATCATCTGGAGGCTTTCTGGATGAAATGCATGCCTGAGAAAGAATTGCTGTCTTGACAAAAGGATCGATGCCAGATATAGAGTATGAATTTAGTTCTTGGTCGTTAGCTCAAACCCACAGCAGGTTAGTTATGACTGTTGAAGTCCTTTTTTTTCTCTGATGGCCACTTGGTGCTCCATGGATGTTGAATGGATGATCCCCTTCCTCCTCCTTCTTCTGTTAGATTAATGCCAGTGCTTTGCACCAATGTGTGGGTAGCTCCCAGCAGCAGCAGCGTGAGTTTTTTCTGAAAAAGGTCTGAGACTTTCAATGAACTGATTTCTTAGTGCTAAATCTGCTGTGTGCAGTGGGTTGGGAAAATACAGAGTGTACAACACTACTGCTGATCACAATAGGACAGAAATATGCCATTGTTAATGGCTCTGCTATTATCAGAGATGTCTATGTAATAACCTTCAGAAGTCTGTTATTTTTCTTCCAGTCCTGGAGATTTAGTTAGTAACAGAGGAAGAGTGATCCAGTTACTAGCTCCTCAGGTTGCCGCCATCTGGCAACCACGTTTTCCATCAGTAGCAAGTTTCCTCATATGTTGACCAGTTCACAGATTTCCTTTCCGTTTACTTGCAATTGTTCGCTTGTTGGTCTGTACTCCCTACGTACCTTGTGTCAACAGTATGAACACATGTGGCACCAAGATATAGTGAGCATCTAGCCCTTCAAAGGCAGGCTGTCCACAAAGCTTTCTGTTATGGAAGGCATTTGTGGGTGCTGTGCTGTCACGGTGATGGTTCCAGAACTTCCAGGATACAACTTTTGCTAGTGATGCTAACGATCTTTCCTAGGCAGCACCTGTAAAGTGGATGTACCTTGCCTTTTCTTGCTTATGTTTCAAGTATGTCGACTTTTTTATTTATTTCCGATTCCTGCTGTCTCAACTATGAGCTTAAAATGCAGTGACCTAGTGGAAATCACTGGCATGACATGGATATCCTAAAGGAGCAAGTCTTCTTTGCCTTCATTTCGGAAAATACGTACATGTCTCTGTCTAGCCTCAGAAATTCATGGGAAGTGTTTTTCTAGCAGTCTTAGCAAGCTTCTGTAACAAGGCTTCTCAGGGGATTTTGTCGCCATTTTTTATTATTAGGTGAGCATTAACAATGCAAAGCTCTGCAAATCACATGGAAAGGACACAGTGTGCAATTACAGGTGCAGAATTGTACAGCAGAAGTGTGACTGCTGAAGTCTGAAAAGATGACGACAAAGATCTAAGCTGTACTACTTTTCCAGAGTTGTTATTTAGCTGCCTTCCCACCAGTCTTCAATTTTGTCTTGCGCAAAAATAAAGTCACAGTCGAGGAGGCTTCCTTCACTATGGGAATGCAGTTAATCACCTGAGCAGCCATGGTTTGTGCAGTCTAGTGGCTGTATCTCTTAATAGTGACCTAAGGCCAGATGTACTAGAGGGAGTTAAGCCATAAAAAAGGAGCCAAAGGTAGGGACAGAGGTATATCATAAAACTTTGTTAGATTTCCTACACTGACTATGGGCAGCACACTCCAGTAAGTAAAAATTTCTGGGTGAAAAGGTGGCTGTTGTGTGAATGACATTACAGATTTGCAAGGTAGGATTTTTCCTTTTGAGTGCTAAAACTGCTGCTCCAATTTAGGTGCCTGGCATGAAATACGACACATGTTTAAGTGGGTATACTTTGGCTTTTCATCTAGCGTGGAAAAGAAAAATATTGGAGACTGAATTTGTGGAGCTTTGTTGGTGTTTTAGTTACAGTGTGAAAAGACATATTCAGAATGTCAAAAGACTTACTAGAGAGGCTGATCACCTGAGCAGCCATCATTCATGCAGTCCACTCAATTGGAGGGGACAGGAAAGGGTTTGGGGTTTTGAGGATTTTTCTGTTTGTTTCCCCAGAAAACTGTTCTTCTGATGGCTTCCCATTCATTCCAGTTCAGTGTGGTTTAAAACAAAACTAGCTCGGTGTTCTTGCAGGTCCCTCCTCCTCACTTTATAAAAAGCAGATCCTCAGGTGATCTGCAGAGTCAGAGTTACAATGACTTAATGCTATCTGTAGATGTGCCCCCGGGTCTCCTGGAATGCAGTAGTTTTCTGAATTTTCCACTCATCAGAGGATGTCTAGGGTAAAAAGAATATAAATTCAAATGCTGAATGGAAGCAGAAAAAGAATCCCTTAGGGTTTTTTTTTTACACAGGGAAATGAACTGGTAGAACTGTAGTGGAATAATTATAATTATACCACTGTGGCATAGCCATAAATGAGATAGAGTAATTGTATCAGAGGCATCTTACTTTTATTCTCAAATACAGTGCTCACATAGGGAGTTATTCTGCTAGTGCTACAGCGGATGATTATTATCATTATTGTTGTTATTTATTAACCAGCATTAAATTTAGCAGGTTTTTTCTGCAGTTTTCAAAGTACTTTAAAATTAAATCTCTATCATCATTCCTGGTTGAAGTACCACTCTTGTCCTTCAGGCCAGTTTATATGAACTCTTAGAAAAATCTTCAGACCTTCTTTGTTCATCATAAAAATGAAAAGAAAAAAATGGGCACATACCCAAGTATTTTTCTTTTGCAGATCGCCTTAAATATACACAGCTAAGAGCCAAAGAAGATAGGTTTTATTCCCAGCTCTGCTACTGACTCTCTGTATGTGACCTTGGTCAAGTTATTTCACTTTTACAAATGAGAATAATAATGCTGACCTTGCAGAGGTATTATGAGGCTTTATTTCTAAAGCTTGCAAAGCCTTTCGAGATCTTAAAGTGGAAGGAGATAGCAAAGTTTAAAGTACAACTATTATTAAACACATTTATCATATGGCTTGGATACAAACGCTTCAGCCATCTGATCTTGGTCTTTTTCATTTTTAAACTTCAAAGCCTAATTGAGATTTAGATTCTTTAAGTTTCACTGATTGTTTCGTTTCCAGTGTATGGGTGATACTGTACCATTCCCCTTTCCCTTCCTGCATCCCTCCAAAACAAATCTACGGCCAGCCTCTATCCATTCTACTTCCCTCGCGGCCCTTCACCAGTAGATAGAGGCTGATGTGGCAGACCTGACAAGATCAAGCATTGTTAGGTCACTGATCTCTGCACTAAGGATTTTAATTAGACTTATCTTCTTGAGCCCTCAGTGGCCTAATTGTTGCTGGGGCTCTTGAATCTTCTTGAGAGACTGGGTAGCAATCTTTGCAGGGTAATGCTTATGATACCTTATCTTTGCTGCTGAAGAAAAATCATCCCTTTTGTTGCAGTTTCTGAATACTGTGAAGAGATTCCATAATGGCACCTCATTAGCATCTGTAGCTTTTGCTGGTTGCTTTCCATCTTTAATGGCCTCTGTGGTTGGATGCCTTCCCTGCACACTGCGGAGCAAATACCATACAGTGGATCTTTTTCCTAGCAGAACTTTCTGTTTTGAGTGTCAAGCATATCTTACGCATGAGGAGATGCTGGGAAAAAAGGCAATCCATCTTTTACTTGAGACACTGTATTTTACACGTCTCCTGCGCAAAGTAATGTGTAAATGGACAGTACCTGGTAACCCTGAAACACAGCCCCCCTGCATAGACACATCGGTGATTTCTACAAAGCAAATGAAACGTCGTTCAGAAGGCGAGCATTTGACAGGAAAGATGTTCGCTATGCTGGGATCCACACTGCCATTGGAAAACCTGGAGGGATCTGTATGTGGAGAAAAATTGAAAAGTAATGTTTTAGAAAGTCCCAGTGTGGTGTTTCCATAGCTGGTGGTAGTGCCAGACTGAAACAAGGGAGCTTTATCCAAATAAGGTGCTATGCCAAATTCTTTGCATCTTTCTGAATGTATTCTTTACACCACCTCTAACATGATGCGTTAACTGCAGTGCCTTGGTCTGATGTATGGCAGGTGATGGCCTTGTTTCTTTCTAACTCTTTTTCTTTGCCGTTTCAGTTAGATATGGATCAGCTCTATTGTATGGTGGCCTCCAGTTTCTGTACCCCTACAACAGATGCTTCAGTGGAACTCTGTAGCTGGTGGGTGTCACACCACCTCCTTATAAAAAGCTCTGTTCTTTTTGTGCCAGCCAAATTGCCTGGTGGAGACAACTCTCTCCCTTCGCATAGTCCGGGATAAAAGATGTTTGTGGAGTTCTGTTTAATTGAGGATGCTTCTACCAACTGAAGTCCAATACTTCTTATACTCAAACAAACAGAAGGGTTTAATTAAAAGTTGAAGGCCTCAGATTTTGACTGCGCTTTTGATTGTGCTGTCATAGAAGACACTAACTTTATTTGAAAGACAAGGGAAAAGTAGGGAATGATTGCTGGCATTATGATGTTAAATAAGGTTTATAATGGCAATAATCCTCCATGAAAACAGTTGTTATCATAGTTAATGTCCACTTTGTCAGTGTGTTAACCTTCCTTGGCTTTGCCTCGGGCCATTAAATGACCAACCATTCGTTAAACACCCGGGAGCGACCAATTTCAGGGGGAATATTATGAAGTTCATTTGCTAAGTGAAGCACTTGAAATAGCATGTATGTGTCACTTGCACGCGCTTATGCATGTGTACCTGTACCTCACACACATGAACTTGGCTGTAGACATAGTTCTCTGTTATGTGTGTCCTCATTTTATGCTCTGGCATGTGCTGATTTGTGTGCTCCCATGTTAGGCCTGAATCTGGGTAATACAGATGGGCTTCTAAGAGGAAGAGGGAAGATGTGTGTCTCTGAATTGGTCTGAAAATTGGGAGAGGCATACCCCCAGCTTTTTCTCACCTTTCTGTAGTTTTTCTGCATTCCAGTTTCCTTTGTTATGTTTCCTAAAACAGTTTTCACCTAACTTTCAATAAAACAGTCATTCAGATGCAATCTGAATGATCCCCGCTGAACTGCATTGATATTGTCACTCTTCCTACTTTGACTTGCTCTTTTACCCAGAGCTTGACTCTTTTCTGGTGTTTTTTACTATGTGATGCTAACTTTCCTTGGTAACTTTCATGATGACTGAACATGTCTTGGTTTTCGTCTTTTGAGCTTGACAGTTCTTGTATCGTTTTCCACTGTTCTTTTGATTTTCTCAGGCAGGTGAAACTAAGTCGGTCACTTCCCAAAATGAATAAATAAGCTATGTTAGGGACCTAAATGGTTTTTTCCACACTGAAGAGTTTGCACTATCATGTAGCATTGGGAGCTGTAGTCCCCCGATATATTCCTGTAGGCCAGGCACACCTGGACTGGTTTTCTCCAGGCCAAGGATTCCACTACGTACCAGAAGAGTTGTTCATACACTATGGGGAATGTGGATCCCAGCATGTGCCCCTTTGGCTCTTTATTTGTGCATGTAAAACGTTATGTAAAAATATCGAACTTTATACCCTTTATCACCGTATGTTGTAAGTGTAAATCTGTTTTCTGTCATATAAATTTCAGAGACATTTACTGGTTTGTGTAAAAATGCCCTGTGTGTGTTCTCCCACTAATAACTTTTCTTGCACTTTAGTCTTTAAAAGTTCCCCAGGGCAGGGATCATGTCTTTCCTAGTATCTGGAAAGCAGCTAGAACGTAGCAGTGCTTCTTCATGCAAAGAGGAAAGAAAGAAAGAAAGAAAGAAAGAAAGAAAGAAAGAAAGAAAGAAAGAAAGAAAGAAAGAAAGAAAGAAAGTTCTGCCATATCATTAGGATTGCAAAACTTGCAGTGAAAGCTCCTACTGTTGAATATTGAAATCTATTTGAAAATATAATGGTAGACATCCTATGGCAGGAGCAGCAAGAGGTCACACCGGAGTCCCTGGCACCCCTTTGGTTGAAAAGGAAATGGTACCTTGTGCTTCAGATATGCAAATGCAGGTGCTCTTTATACTTCCTCAGCACTTCAGAAATTAAAATGGAGAAAAAGAATCTCCTTCAGCGCCAGCCACTCTTAATTGCACCTCTCTGTCTCAGTATGAATTTTGTTACTTTTTAAGGGCTCCCCTGCTTTCCTCCCTGTCTTTCTGGAATGGTAAAGTGCTCTCACTTGCTGCTTGGACACTCCCAAGTGCTGCTCACTGCAGGTGTCAGTCTGACAGTTTATGAGAGCACTTCATAATCCCATAAAGAGAGGGAGAGGAGAGCACTTCGCCATGCACAGCAAGAGATGCCGCTTAGCTTCATGTGCTCTTCACATGCAAATTAGGAAGACTGCTTTCACTACACAGGCCCTTCAAGACACACAGAAGTGCAAACATTTTCAGACAGAGTCTCTATCTGGTAAGCAAACATATTTAACTTTCCACAAGTGTGTCTCCCTTGTCCTCCTATCAAATAAAAAAACCAAGGAAACTAAATAACTAAATAAATAGTTATTAGGAATAGTTATATTGACAACACTAAATAAACTAAATATTTCTATTTAGTTTAGATTAATTTCCTTGTTGTCCTTCTGTGAGATTCCAGCCGTAGCAAGAAAGATCCAGAAAAGAAGCCCATGCATAAGCAGTTGAGGCCATTGAAATGTTGGGCATCCAAGGAATCAAGATATAATGAGCTTCGAGATCATATGGCTTCAAACCACAATAAGCCTACAGCTTATCTATTTGATTCCTAAACCAGGATGCCCTTGGTTCATGTTGGTTTAGCTTTTGAAAAATTGGAAAGATGATTTCTTTTTTTCTTTTCTTTAAAAAAACAGCCCAAGATAGAAAGAAAAAAACCCCCAGGGGTGTGGTTTTCAGCTTTAGAGACTAGTGATTTAGAAGTAAAAGAAGATTGCTTATAAGAAGACTTGTGCAGAGACTGACATGATGACTGCCTCTAGGACACTTCATTAAAGGACAAATAGCAAGGGGATGAAACGTCCAATTTGCAAATCCTTCTTGCCTCTTTGGTACATTTAATTTACTTTTAATATAATTATTCATTACTTAAAACAGCCAAACATTATCTACCTAAATATCTGTGCTATAAAATGCGTTTATCCAAAGTGAGGTCGTATCCCTCAGTTATTTCTGACATACCAAAGTACTCTGTTTAGCAGAACCTTTTACTAGCATGCCTTATGTGACCTCCTATTCCTGTCTGATAAATAAAGGAAGGTGAGAGCATGTTTTTAAGGACAGTCCTGCCTCTCTCTGTGTCTATAAAACGCTGCTGCTAGAATTTGGGGCAATGTAATGAGGTGCTTGCTCACTAGCTACTCTCACAGCATTCTGTTACCCCAGCATGGGGGTTATTTTCCATAAGAAAAAAGACAGAGGGAGAGGGCTTAAAAATTACTTTCCCTTCTGACTAATGTTAAGCATAGAACAAGAGCGTGTGCTTTTGGGTTCAGTAGAGTTAGACCAATGTTCCAGCAGTGAAAGACGGGAATCAGGCCCATGATGTATTTAAGTTCTATAGTACTGGGATATGTTGAGTTCTGGTAACTGTCTGGGCTACTGTGGGTGATTTAATTTCCCCATAGTTCTTGCCTCTAGTTAGCATCACATGTAAATGAAGCCATTATAATTTGTACTTTTAAGGCGTGTAAGTGGCAAATTAGCAACTGATGCTGCAGGAAGATATCAGCCAGCTTTCCCACAGCTAGTGTGCTGGGCAGGACATTAGGAATGTGCATTTAAAATAAAAGCTGGGAAGATAGATGACATTAGGGATTGGTAATATCAGTAGGATGGCTTTTGACTTCTGTGTCACAGATTTGAACGCAGCCTAGGAAATGAAAGTTGATAGCTACTTCATGGTGCTGTCTTAGGAGAATATATAGGCTTTGCATCAGTTCCTTGTTCTTGAATCAAGGGATGTGGAGGAAAACAGAAATCTTTCCACTGATTTTGTTGACTTCTGTGAGCTCTGGGCAACCTAATGGGCAGTGTAATATGCTGTTGTATTCATTGTATGTAAATCGCATATTCTCAACTTGTAAAGTCTCTCTAGAAGACAGTCCTGACAGAAGGGCCAAGCCTGAGGTCTAATCTCTGGCCTGGGACAGTCCCTCTGTATCAGCATTTGGACATGTCTGTGGAATAGGGTGTGGAAAGCAAGTGTTGTTCCCTGCCATGTGGATAAATAGAGAATTTCCTAGGAGTGGTAATACAGCACATTTAAGCCAAAACCCTTCCCCCCAATAAAATCAAGACCACCATGACGGAAAATACATTTTATTATAAATATCCATGTAAGCAGTGTCCATCTGAATTCACAGTTAGTTTGTTGCACCAGCCAATATATAATGTCCCTGTGTGTCATTCCTCTCCCTGCTGATGCTTAGCACCTTTTATCCAAGGTTCTCAAAGTCACTATGGAACAATAATGAATGAGGCTTCACAGTACCCCTGCTAGTTAGGTAAATGCGATTTCTGTTTCCACAGATGGGGGGGAAATGAGGCACAAAGAGGTTAAGTGCTTCACCTAAGATCATGCTCTAATGCATCGTTGTCCTTTTTTTTGCATGGTGAGGGCTCTGTCCCCACTGGTGGAAAAACTGCTCAGAACTGATTCCTGACTCTAAGCATATCTGATGAATCCCATTCCATACTGACAAAAACTAGGAGTTGGAATTATACTCTTGTCCTTCAGCTACCTAAAGCAGACTTCTGAAACTTGAATTAAAGGACAACTTTATTAGCTATCTGTAGTGGTAGTAGTTAATGACTTATTAATACCTTTCTGTGGTTCTGTCCAGTATAGGGTAACATAGTCATTGTGTACTGTATCTATGCAACAAAGCACAGTTTAGAACTGTCTTAAGTCTGCTGGTTCTGTGATATGGAAAATGCCTTGTGGTGGCTTGAAGCTTCCTGCTTCCCGTTTCTGAATGTCTTGGGGGTATTAGCAGCATTCCTGAACACAGTAACACTTTGTTTCTGTATTGATTAAAGTTCTACATACACTGCCATCTTCACGAATTTATCATTCCCCTCCTTTCTCTTACCCCCATAGTTTTGGGAAACAGCTGTCATCACCATCTTGCTGATGAGGGCAAATGGCTGAAATGACAGAAACGTCATTCTGTTTGTAAACAAGATGAAAGAAAACCTGAAACTCAAATGCACTTTCAACCGTCAAGTGGAGAAAACTGTCATCAGATCAAGACTTGATGGTAAAGATTCCTCTCCTGTTCTTATTTTATATGCAGGCAGAGGCAGGAAGCGCTGAAGACTAGAAAAATCAAGTTTCAGGATCCAAAACCCACAATTCCCAAGGGGCTGGTAGTCTTTTTTTTTTTTCTTTTTTTTTTTTTTTCCATTTTTCCCCCCCCTGTTTTTCACAAGAGTATCCAGGACATGTGTGAATGATCATACTGTCTTCCACTCCCAAGTGGCTTCAAGTCTGTTCTTCAGCTTATTATCACAGACTCTGTATGAAAGCACAGAGCCTCTTAATGTGACAGCTCTAGGGGACAAGTCTGAGCTGATGAGACAAAGTTTTGTCAGCCAGGTGTCTTGTAAAGACTTTGTTTTTAGTGGAAAGATGAGACTGTCATCTGAAATGTTTGCCGAGAGCTTAGTTTTTCCTGCCTTATTTTCCTCCTTGTTACCTCTCTAGCTGGTCAGTGGTGAGTGATTGCTGAGTTGTTGTCTTCTCACACCTCTTTGTACAGCGTGCCCATTGCTCTCACCATCTCTGCTTTGGAGATGTTATATATGACAGGCTGCCATACCAGTCCCAGCATGATGAACAGGAGCTTCATCAGCATTTGAGGCTGGATGCAACTAATTGTGAGGAGATCACTGGTTCCTCACATAAGCATTATTAAGGGAAAGGAAAGGATGATACTCATCCTCCTGCTCTGCCTGTCAGAATGTCTTATCCTGTCTCGCACACACTCATGCATGTGCACTGGTGTACACACACAAACATTTATTATTAATCTGCTCCTGGCATTGCTACTTGGGAAATTTGGTGGCTTTTGATTAGCTCTTTTCCCTTGAGGTATCTGTTTGGCTAAAACTCTTTTTCTCCAACTTCATCTAGAAAAAACAGAGTTCTGGAATAATGTTTAGAGGACTGAAGAAAAAGGGCATGAGGGCTTCTCCAGTAAAGTTTGTTCTTACATTTTTGCAGAGTTGGGAGGAACAGTTGTGTGTTGTTCCTGCACTGGTGTTCTTACTCTTTCCTGTATACCTTCCTCTGTCAACACCAGTTGGAGAAGCCGGGGACAGAAGTTGTCACATACCCATTTTGAAACTCAGGTCACATACCATCAATTACTTTTTGATAAAGTCATGCAAGAATCCTGAGAAGAGTCAAAGTCTGTAATTAAATGCCATCCCCCAGGTAGCTAATGTGTGCTGAAGGACACTAAAAAATACTGCAACAAACAAGGTTTCTCTTGTTTGGTCGTCCAAGCAACAGTTTTATGGTGCCAATGAAGTAGCTCCATCAAGAATCCGCTAAACTTCTCAAAATAGAAGATGAAGTGAAATAGGCACAGCTTTTAAATTACTTACTAAAGCTGACCCTTATGCTTTATTCTGACCCTTATGCATCTCTCTGATTGCAGACAGTAGTTCTTTCTGGCTGCCGAATCCCAGATTCTTGAAATAAAAATAGTTGCTTTAAAGCAGGCCAGGTTTTCCTGGCTAACTCTATTCCAATACGGATGTATGCATGTCTCCAAGTACACGTATGCATCCTTGCTTGTAGGCATCTCCCCTCTTTCTTATTCACACAAAAATATAGACACACATTATTGCCCCCCCCCTCTATTTTTTGGGCTAGTGATTACTATAAAAACACAGGAGGCTGTGCTTTTGCCTTAGTCTTCTAGACAGTGGATGTTGGTCGCTAGAGAGCAGAGTATTAAAGGCAGCAATGCTGTGGCAGTCCTTGTGAATCTAAAGATTGTGGAATGTCCACCTGTCCTCTGAGAATGCCTTTATCCTAGGAACTCAACAGTAATTGGTGTCCTCATCTTTCAGGTTAAGTGTAAGCTTAGGGCTACAGGGATGCAGCTGCTTCCTGTCTTCTAAAATTATGTTTTGCTTTACATTCCTTAAGTACCTTTATTACATTCCTTAAGTATTCCTTTATTACAAGTGGCTAAAGAAATGAAGAAAGTTTCTGCAAATGTATATGCACTTTGCTAATAAGATTTTGAAGAATCAAAGACCTTCACAAATGAATCCTACGGACAATGTACATAGACTCTGTGTCTGCAAGTTAGTTACACAGCCCTTAAAGTAAGTGGGCACATACTAAGTCCTCGCTGAAGCTGATGGAAAATAGATAGCTGAGTTCTTTTGAACACTTGCACCTTAAGCAGCTGCAGCAAGGCGAGATCCTGGAGTGTAGAAAAACAGAGGAGCTGGAAGGTGTGTTTGTATTATTTAGGCGAGTCTTCATAAGTAAGGGTAGAAATTATTTTCTCCACTGTACAAAAGGGGAAATTTAAGGCTCAACAACATTAATTTTTTTTTTTAATTGGTCTTTACTAAAAAGATCATTCTCTTCTACAGGTAGAGAAAGCGTGGGAGTGCTCCACTAACCCATGAAACTTCTGATAGAATAGGAAGCAGAATCCAAATTCACTGATTCCTAGTACAATGCTAGAAACTTAACCTTTTCACAGGAGTGCACAGAGAGGTTTTGGTATAAGGACAAGAATGGGAGGAATAAAGCATGTGTTTCCTTTACACCGGTTCTTCAGGTGCTACTGACAACCTCCCCTAAATATTTTAAAGACAGCCTTAGAAGTTCACGCGCTTAGGTAAATCTCTTTGGCTAGAAACCTCAATTAAAAACTATGTTGGTTACTGGTGGAGGGAGGTAGGCTCAGGGAAATTCAAATCACGTGGTTCTGTGAATCCCAGAAAAGTTGTAGAGTTTGTTTTGAGGTCTGGGAAGTGGTTCCATCCCTCTCTGTACTTATCCAGGCAGAATGTGTTTATTGACAGTAGCCAAAGGCGTAAGCTAATCAGAATTGCCAAGCACAGCAGATTGCCAGGAGCATCCAAAGAGCCACAACCCCAACTGCCTACTTTGCAGAGTGTGGCCACCACCAGCATTGAGAAAGGAAGTGTGCAGCAGTGGTGGCATCATAAATTCTTGTGTAATCTCTGTTTCTTCTTCTGCATTTAAAGTCTTACTTAGCTGGAATCCTTCCTTTCTGATTGTTGCTCTTTCTTAAATTGGCAGAGAAAGACAGGACACAGATCAGGACAGAAAAAGTGGCTGTTCTAGTCTCCATTCAACATGAGAACAATGAGAGAGAAATGAGAGAGAAACCCTGAAAGAGTATCGGTGTTGGTGGGACCATGAAGCATACAGGGCTTCAAAGAGCAAATGAAGGGTAACGAGAAAAAAGTTACATTACTGGCTCTTTTTTGCTGCTGGATAAAAGGGATTTGTGGATGGAGCTAAAACCCTGTGTCCATTGAAGCTGGTCAATTGAAAAGTTGAAGAACAGAATTAAAGTAATAATTCTTAAACTTCTTGAGAGGCCCAGTCATGTGTTGCTAGTAACTGGAAGGATTTTACTACATTCAGGGAGACATATTGAAAAAAGAAATATTACCCTAGCAATGTATCCTCTTGGTTGTACATGGAGGGACTTGATGTCCCTCCTTGATATACTCCTCCATGGCGTATCACTTAGCATATCACTGGTCCCTGCCCTTCCTTGTCATATCAATGAGTGATACTTGTGAAATGGCCACAGCTTCAGTTTAGATGCAGGGGTATTTTTGCTTTTTAGATACACAGTAGTGATTAAAACCCCGTGAAGCAGTTTGTGCCCTTCAAGGGATAAATACCAGAAATACATGAAAAAAATGTTGCAAGCAGCAAATACCTTATCCTTTATTTTTCTTTCCTTTGTTAATGGTGCTAGTCTTGAGGATCTTGCAAGGATTTAGATTTGGTTTTGATCCTTTAGAGGCATTTAGGAGAGAAGTTGGGAAGCTGTGGATGTTCTTCTAGTGCCTGACCAAGTACCATCACACATGTAGGGAAATCTGCAGGTTTACTAAAAACAGCTCAAGTATTGTCAACAGAACAGAAATAATTAATTCATAACAACATTCAGAGTGGTCAGAAAAATGTTCTTTAAAACTTCTTCTTTTAGAAAAGGATCTTTTTTTTCTTTAAAATTTATTTTGAAGGATGATTGGGAATTCCCATTTAGGTGTTTTTGAATACGGCTTTGATGATTGCTCTTGTTTAGAGTGACTTTTTATCATAAGGACTTTGAGTGGTTTAAATCTCGGGGGAAAATGAAGACTGACCTAAAGCGGATTTTTAAGATATTTACATGGGAAGAAATTTTGAAGTCTCGATTTTCTGTTTTCAATTATCATCTCACATACCTGCCTGAAGATCTAGGACAACAATCTTTAGATTAAGACATCTATTACCTGTTATAGCTCTGCTCATTGTATTCACTTTTCTGTCCTACTCAAGGCCATGTATAAGCTCATGACATTGAAGGTTTGCTTGTAAGTGATTTTCAGAGCAACACCTTTCCACCGGTGAACCATGACAATGACGGTGTACAATGGCATTCTATATGTATGTTCTTCATCTTGGTGCTCCAGTGATATTAACCCTGTTGCAGACAGTCTGCATCCTGAGTAAGTGCTCTATCCCAAACCAGGTTATTTGTGTCCCTGTGCCTTTTGCCTTTGGGCTTGGGCAGGAGAGTTGAACATCATCTCCATAAACATCTCTCATAAATTGGGTCATTAATTCTTTAAATCTTTTGCTGTCAATATAGCAACATTAAGGGATGTTTGTCTTCTTTTAGCAACTTCCTACAGCTTATAGAAAAAGTTTTCTTTTTCTGGTTTTCGGCTTCAGAAGTTTTCCTGATAGATATGCTTGCCCACTTTAGGCAACACTAAAAAGTTGGAAAGACAAGTCCTGCCCTCATTGCTGTAATATCACTGCTGTAAACTTTTTCTTCACTGATCTTAGGGCAGTTTTTCTTGTTTTCATGCTGATGCCCTATGTACAGGTGGGGAAGGAGGTAATATGGGCCTTTTTTTTGAATATAGGTAGATCTTTTCAGAGGTAGAAATGGAAAGGAAGACACCAGTTACTGCTGGATGGCCATGCCTGGGTTTGGTACTTAATTGTTACTTTAACTTTTTTCATTTATTCTCTTTTTAAAAAAAACTCTGATGATGATGTGCCAATAATGATAGCTCCAACTCACTCTGTATACCTCCTCTGACACTCCAGGTTGAAAGAAGGAGCAGTGACAACGTTGGTCAGTAGAGACAAATTTGATTAAATCTTCTTGAAGGGCAGGTCCATGAAGAAGGACCACATTTTGCAGTCATTTTTTTCCCAGGATCTTTAACAGACTTTAAAAGAGTAATTCCTAGCTAGCTCAAATTGGGAGATCTACCATTGCCAGCAAGATTATTTTGGAGATATTAATCATTTCCTCTGCAGTCAGTAGGAGAAGGTGCAGCGCTAAGATCTCTGCTGCTTACCCAAGGTTTCAGATAACCTATCAACTCTCCAGTCATGATGCAAGAAAGCATTTTTAATGCTTTTAATGTTGCTGTTTTTTCCACTGTCATTTGTGCTGATCTCATTTGTTTGTGTATCCATTCTTCTGTGTTTGTCTCTCTCTGTCTTGGTCTTTATCTCATTCTCCCGTACATCCTTTTTAGGTTTTGTCCTCCTTGTGCTTCATCTTTGTCTTAACTCAGTCTCTATTCTTTCTCTCATTTTTCCCTTTGTCAATGTGTTTTCCTTTAGTCTTTTTTTATGCATGCGTCTGTCTCTTCCTCTCTGCTCTCCCTTCTCTACTCATCCTTTATCTCTTTCCCACTCTTTCTCTTTTTTCCAATTCCATTAGCGAAAGTAGATAATAACTTGTGAATTCAAGTGGAACTTCATTTCTGAAACCGTACACTCGTGCTGGAACCCATTAAGCTCGATAGCGAGAAATGAGAGAAATCATAATTATCAGGCCAGTAAAATACATGAAACATAAAATTTGTCAGGGAAAGTAATTGAAATTATTGGAGCAGTTGGGTCCTGGTGCTGTGCAGACCCTCAGTGATAATGGAAAGGTTACGGGCAATGTTTAGCAATGCTGATGAGGCCCAAGGTGACTCAATGCCACCACAGTCAGCAACTTTATGCTCTGCTTACATTAATTTGCTAATCCATCTTTGGAAATGGCCAGGCTGAGCAGTGCATTGGGGTTCGTAGAACCCCTGCCAAAGAGCTGGTGTAGCCAATGTTGCAAAACTTTTGCTTTCGTTTTCCTGTTACTTCATCTCCCTCTCTTCTGCTCATTTTCACATCTCTGTTTCTTTCCTCTTCTTTAGCCTTCCCATCCGTTTCCCACTGGAGCCATTACAGATCCTGCCTGTACATTCACAATATGTTGATTATTTAAAGCTTGTACTAAGACAGTCTCATCCATTTCTCTAGCGTTCCCCTCTGAGAAGCTGTATGTACTTGTAAACTACCAGGGAAGTCCAGGAGCTGTCGCTGATGTTTCCATTCTCTCTTTGTGGGCGGGGAAGCTAAATCAAAGGAAACTGAAGTCGTCAGGATCCAAGCTGGACATAATATGTTTACATCTTGGGTTACGCTCTCCCTCACCACTAGATCAGCCCTCATCCATTTCTTGACTAAAGAGATTGCAAAGGCTGTTGCAGACCCAGTGCAGCCTTCAGTGCAACTAGCCAGGGGATTTGTGCTGATGCTGATTCAGTGCATGCCAAGTATCCCTTTGGATTCTGCGTTGTATAATAAAATGTTATTGCATCTGCTCCAGTAAGGCAGCCTTGAAAAATTGGCACAAACGTTGATCAGACAAGGTACAAAATCTCGCCCACTCTCATAAAGGCAAACACTAATGAACTATTTGTTCTGCATGGAGAGAATGATTTTGCAGGGCTCCTTGTTTTTCAAAGGGAAGGAGAGAGGAAACAGCATCTGCTTCTCTTTAGAGCCCGAAACAGATTGCGAGAGTTACTGAATCATCCAGCCCCCTCTTTCTTTCTGAAGGGTTAACGTGATCTGGAGAGAATGCCATAGTGGCCTGCACTTTCTCCTTAGGATTACTGTTGGGGTACCACATGGAAGCCCCGATCAGAGCAGCCCAGTGTCTCCTCCTTTGTTTCTGTACTTGTCATCACCCTCTGCCTATCTGTCTTCTGCCCGGTGTGTGTCTGCCCAGGAGCTTTTTCACTCCTCTGGAATTTCAGCCCAGCCGTGTGCAGCTCAGGGATCATTCATGGGCCATTTCCGGGGAGACTGAAATGCTCACTGCAGGGTGCCCACTTCAGTCCTGTCTAGCACAGGTATCCTCACCCCACTCCAGCAGCCTGCTGTCAGGCTCCTATGATACAGGTTGAGGCTGTTCATTCTGAAAAGACCTGAAAGCCTAACAGGGCCCATCTACACAGCATGGGCATAAAAATAATCATACTGTTGTATTCCACATGGAAAGAGTGGTAGCTTCCATTGCATTGCCTGTAGTTTCCTTTTTCTCTCTTCAGCCGAACTGTTCAGTGCTTTTCCTGCTAACTGCTTGCTGCCGTGGAAGCGATTACATTTCAATAGCATTGTGCAGTAAGCAGTTTTGTGGGCTGCTTTGACAGGAGGACTGCCTTATCCAACTAGGCGCGCTATTAAAAAAAGAAAACCTGATACAACAAAACCCAAATTTTAATGAAATGAAATCCTCTCTTCAACAATTCTTCCCCAGATGTGGTGCTGAGAATGTCATTTTCACAGCAAATACATTTAGCACTGCTAGATTTCAACCCCCAGAACAAATGGTGTTTAACGAACTGGCCAAACAACCTCTTAGCAGCAGCAGTAGGAGTAGCATAGCTTATTAAGGTTGATGCCTCGGTTCAAAGCAGAGCTCCTTATTATAGGGAATATGTTACACATAGCTTGTCTGAGGGGGGCAATTGTAGATATCTCTTCTATTACCATTAATACTTTTCTGATGGCAGTTACAAAACTACTGGGTAGGACTTTGCAGCTGCAATTTAAGAATAATCTATGGTCATTTTTCTGGCATTCCCCTCTGAAACTCTTGTCAGGCGCTGGATTTAAAAAATCTCTGCACAGTCCCATCAGAGAAAACAAGAAATCAACAGCTGTAATGCCAGTAGATAATAGAGAAGTTATATGGCATTGGAAGAAAATGAGGCATCGTTACAAATGGCCTGGGAGCAAGAATTATCACCAACTCTTGAAATGGCTTGAATGCACTTTCTCCCCCTGACACTTGGGTAGATAGTCTTTACATTTAAGGGATTGAAGATTGTATTGGTGTTTCTGTCCCTGGGAGCCTGGCTTCTCTAAGTGGTTGAGAGAAGTTGTACGGAAGCCTGAGGGAAGATGGAAGAGAGGGGATCATTTTCTTCCTCAGCTGAATTGTTTTTTTGCTTCTGGCAAAATCTGGGCCTGCTGTTCTCTGGTGGTATAACTGCTGCTCCTTCTGCATTGGCTTGGACCTAGAGGGTGAAAAATAGCTTACCAAGAGAGAAAAATGTAGTGTCCAGATTCATATATTTACATCACCCCCTTAGAGGCAGTTTTCTACCCTAAGGGGTGTCTCGGAAGTATCTCTGATGGTGCCAAATATACTTCTCCATTTTCCTGGGAAGCAGTGTCTGTTAAGCAGCATGCTTTCTGTTGGCATCATGTTGCCAACCCATGAATTTATGATGAGCCTTGTAGAGCATCCTTCTGCCCTGAAAGACCCCAACAGCTGAAATGTATTTGTGAGTACTTCTGCTTGCTTTATTTTTTTAAAATATGCAAAATAAGAAACAGTTTTCTGCCGTTCTGGTTGCAGAAAAATATCTGGAAATATAATGTATTTATAGTCTCAACCCTGACGTCAAAATTCACAGGGAAAATTAGAATAATGTTAATATTATTAATAGTGATTACTTCTAGGGATGGTTCTTTCTTTTTTTTTTTGTATTCACAGTAATTTGTCACATGAATGGAAATTCAGAAGGGTTGCTTCAAAGTATAAATCCTAGATTATTGTACTTACTCCCCTAAGATCATTATGGGAACTGAAATCTGATGTTCTATCTGAACTTGGGCTGTCAGTGTAGTTTTTGTTAAGGTACTCAACTAGGCTAGTAGAAGTAGATTAATTTGTTTCACTGTAGCAAGCTATTTTCTGTTATGAGACTTCATGCAGTAGCACAACTGAGAACTGTGTAGGTTGAAAATACTACAAAGTAATGTTTAAATCCAAGAAAAGATCATTATTTTTGTGATGAACAGATTAGGGGAAAAATAGTTCTGAAGCTGTCTTTTTTTCCTAAGGGAATCAAAAGCACTTTTGGTGGTAGCGGTGAAGTTCCCTGGCTTCAAAACTTTTTTTTAGTCCTGCACTTTTAAAATTAAAATCAAAGCTGCAGAGAAAGAAGACTCTTGAGTGGCTTAGTCTGCATATTTTCTCATTAAAAAAGAAAAGCATATAGTGGATTTTCATGCGATAATATGAATAGTCCAGATTTTTTTTAATGGACTTTAATTTTTAATGAGACTGATCCTGCAGTCTGGTTATTTATAACTTCCACAGCTTAATTAAGTCCAGTGAGAAAGACTGAATAAATGGAAGCATCTCAACCTGAGCTAGCAAATGACAATCAGAAAACTTAAGTGATGAGATTAGCCTGTAAGGGGATGCTTTAAATGTTCCCTTGTCCCTTTAAATCCACGAGCTACATGAAGATGGAAATAAGGCAATCCAGGCAGGACTCCTGCTTCTGGTGCTCTGTTAAAATGTCAGTTTTAAGGAAAAAAATGTCTCTAGGTCAGTCTTTTGAGGTCTAGAAATGTTTCTGCTTGTGTGGGTGCTGCTGGCAAGCTGTTCGTAGACACTAGTGCATCAAAGTGTCTAAATAACGGGGCATGGCTGGGAGCGAGCAGGAAAATGAATTGCAAAGAGAGCAGCTGCTTAGTGCATATTAAAACAACTGTATGGCAAAAACAGTCAGAGAAAAGGGTCTCGTTATGGTCCATCTCAGCTTTCTCCACTACATGCGGGACAAGAGGGTGTGCATTAGAGAAGTATGTTTTATCTGTCTGAAGAAAAGTGATCCAAGCCAAAAGAGCACACAGTCTGCCAGTATACTGAGCGGGGCTACGGGGCAGGTGTTTTTGAACTTGCTGCTATCCCTGCTCTTTCTTTTCAGTGGGTCCTTAATGGGTCTTGGTGGCATTTTTCTGGACTTCTGTATTGTATAGTAGTTAAAGCACCAAAGGATTGTAACACTAGGAGACCTCGACTGTGCATCAACTCTTCCAGTTGTCCTCTAAATTTTTCAAACTGCTTATCACTCAGTGCCTAAGCTCCCAATGAGTAGTTAAGGATACTGGTGTAGGTGTAGTGCTTTGGGATTCTCTAATTTTCCAGGTTAGTAGAAATTCCTTAGAACAATGTGATGATTGTTAGTGCAAGTGCCTATTACAGTGTTACTGATGACTCTTTCCAAAGCAAATAAATATTTTACCCTAAGGTAAAACAAAGAAACAGTAACATTAGGCATTTGTAGTGAACCCAATTGTTCCTGCATGGCAGAAATAGATGCAGCCAGTTAGCATAGGGCAAACCAAATCATGTGGATTAGTGGTTTCTGGAGTACCTGGGTCCCTGCACCTCAGTGCTTTCCATCCTTCTGGTGCTGCTGGATGGGTAACTATGGAGAAGCAGCTCAAGGTCTTCAGAGTGGATAGGTCATGGGGGGCTCCTAAATAGAAAATCTAGGAAGAAGGGATGTGCTCAGATCTTACTGTCTGGGTCACACTGGAATAGAGCCTCCATCACTCATCTCTGGACACTTGCACAACTGACACTTGAGCATCAGTGAAATGGGAAGCTGCTGATGGCATGAATGCTTTAGTAATTTTGTTTTCTGCAGACTGCTAAGAGTTTGCCTTGAGTTAATACGTAAGCTTGCGTAGTCTTCCTACACAAAGGTACAATATATCTGCTTGCTTGTAAAAACTCTTTGGGGCCCTGGCACATGTCTGTTCATGTGTTTTAAGAACAGCACAGACAGGTCACAGAAGGTTAACGAGCTAGATTATAAAGTTATCAACAGCAAACAATTCATAGGATTGGGATGAAATTGTCTTGTTCTTATTGATTGTCATCTTTTTTCCTCTTTGAGAAAATGGCAGTATGAAGCAGGGCAAAGTCCCTGCCACTCTTTCAGGAGTTATTCCTTGGGTTATTGTGCTCCTCCTCCTCCCACTGTACCATGCTATTACATTTAAATCAGTTTAAGCAGTGGTATGACAAAAGCTGTTCCCATACTGATGATCCAGATGCATACCAGAGAAAATACCTGTTTGTTGTAGAGTCCTGACAGCTTGAAAGTTAATCAGTGGCTGAGTTTTGAGCCTATTCATGCTGAGACACATCCTGATAGCTTTCAGTGGACTTTCAGTATGCTCCCAGAAGTGATGTTATTACTTCATTTCAGAAGGCTGGGAAGGCTTGTGGAGATCTGCCTTTTAGAGAGAGATGACTGGTTGTATGATGACCTCTCCCTGTCTGTCATTGTTGCCTGTTCCATTTTGGAGTTGTGTGAACCACTGGAGGAGAAGAATTGATTTGACAAGTTTAAGATTTCCTTAGAGTTAGTTGTCATTCAGAGTTACTTGCTAGCTAACATCTGTAAAGACATTTCTGGGTTTTGAATAATCTTTAACTAATAGTGTGTTTTCCATCAGTTCGCTATGTGTCTTATTACACCTGCTAGCTGTGATTGGAGTCCCAGGGCACCTCACGACCCTGATCTTAGCAGGGGACATTGTATTTACCTAATACAGTTTTTAATTAATTAAAAAATTTCCTATATTGTCTTAAAGTCATTTTTTATATGAAGACTCCTGGCAGGAAAGTCGCTAGCTGGTGAGTTTGCTGAAAGTGAATAGACGAATGAAGTTGTTTTATATAACATGCACACATTTGTGGAATAATGTTTTTGCTATAATCACTTAAAGGTATTAGTTTCCTTGCATAGTTATGTCAGCTCTGCATGTCTGAAGCATCTACCTAATAGATTGTAATTACATGGCTTTTTGTGTGTACAGAAGCAGCATTGCTGAGCCTGAGCATCTAAGCTATCTAATGTTAAGATCTATTAGAGCTTATGCTTCAGTACAAGTGCAGAGACATATGTTTTCGAAGAAATCAAACTTGAATTCCATCCCTGCAGATGTGACAGACTTTTGAGAGGCAAAAATAAGCATCAATAAATTAGCAACTATGTTGCATGATGAAAACAAGATATTCTTCTGAAAATACTGAAACGTAAAAATGAAAAATTTCACATGTAGCCTTTACTCCACTCCAGTTCCTTTCAGCTTAGGAATTGTTTGTATCTTTAGGTGATACGTAGAATAGTACTCATGGCACTGTAAGCTTTGTGTTCTCTATACACTTGCTACTTACTGATACACCATAACACTTGATTCATTTTAAGATGCCTCTATAGCATTTTATATGGCCCAACTTCAACTTGGGAGTATTTATTCCTTAGCTTACAACAGTATGTACTCACCTCAAGCAACCTGGAAAGTTCATGTTCTAGATGCTGTTCAGGTATCATGACTCGATGTATTGAGAGCTATATTGGGGGGGGATGGGATACAACCCAGGGGAAATGGAAGACTTTTGAATGCACAGGGAGATCTGCAGATCTTGATAAGAAAGGACCAGACAAGTTCTCCAAGGCCTAGTGTCCAGGCAAGTTAGATTGAAGTCAGTTGATATAGGAAGCTCAGGAAAGGTGAGCTGTAGGAGCCTTTCCTGCAGACAGGATTCAGGATATGTCTTCATACAGGCAAAGCGAAGGACAAGACAAAGCCTATTCTTGGAAGAGTGGTGGTATTGTGGGAAATTTCATTTGCTTTCTGTTGAGTTGAATTATTAAATGTAGGCATCTCGACTACTGAAACTACATTATTCCTGGTAACAAGCTAGTTTCGGTGGGTGCTGAAGGGCGTGCACCTTCTAGTGTGGTAGCACTTGCTCCGTCCATTTATTTAGGTATTGTGTGTTGAATGATGTGTTAGTCATAGATGCGTTACAGAAGGATGCCAGTTATGTAATTAAGGCAGTAGAAGCCAGGACTTAAGGGTTCAGTTTCAGCTGCAGGCATGTACTTTATCAGAGACCTTGGGAAACCATTGAGTTGCCTCTTGGATAAGGCAGGTACAGTCTTGTGAAGTAAAAATAATTATTCTTCCCTTCCAGCTTTCCACTGTCTTATCATATTCAAGTTTTTTGAGGCAGACCTTAGTCTCTTTCTTACTGTGGTCACATTACAGTATCTAGGACAGGGGAGTTCAGCTTCTTCTTGAAACATGAGTGTTACAGCACTAGACACTATCTGTAGAAGTACACAGCTTTGGTTGTCAGTGATGAAGACCATTTGTCTGCACACTGAATGTTTCTGTGGATTCTGGTGGGGAGGAAGTGGAAAATTCCCATTATTCGATGGGAAAAGGGGAGGAAATGTATGGAGTATCAGAGCACAAAAACCCGCACACACGCCATTGTGCCTTTCCAATTTCACAGTACTATTTGTTTCTTAAAGATTTTCCAATGAAATAACATGACAGTGCTGCCTACCCCCACATGAGATCTCTTACCAACACGTGGGTTGCGAACACCTGCTTGCACCTCATGCTGCACTATACTAAGAATATGAAATTCCATTTGGAACAGAATCAGATCAAATGTATCGAAAGCATCATTGCCCTGCAGCTCCCTCTGGTCTCCCAGCCTGAGGCTGTCCTGTGATCCAAAAGTATCCCATACCTCTTTAAGCCAGTATGAGATTTTGAAAGTACTTGTGAACATGTTTTGTGAGGGGACATGAACTGTTCTTTCTGTTGCTATTACATCTGTTTAACATGCCGGACTTGTTTCAGATTCCAAAGTTTTAGGTATTTAATGCAAAACAATAAGGGGGAGGGAGGACAGAACCCTCTCACCAGTCATTTGTCTTCATCACAAGAGGTGCTCATCCCTGTTTCCATGGTGATCATGCAACTGTGATCTGTTGAAGTTCACACCTCTCTCTCAGCTCTAAGAGAGGAGAGGCCAATGTAATTACTAGCCTTCCAACTATCCAGCAGCCCTAGGGCTTATCTGCTTTCATCAAGAGAGGATTGTGCCTAAAGTACGAGGACTGACAGTTAAGGAAGTTGTGTTTCATGGAAGGGTGAGGAAGGCAGGGACAGAAGAAGCTGGAGGTGAAAGGTTTGCTTACCTATACAAGACACCAAACATGAGGTACCTGTGGGACGTTTTGTACAGCATTAAAGCGCTGTGTTTGGAAAGGTCTAAAAGCTGATTCTACACATATATTCTGTCTCTCACATAGGCACGCACACAGGTACTCACATAGGGAATCTGGAATAGCTCCGCTCAAATAAGTGCAATTATACTTCTATAAAGCAGGGTGAGGTGGGAGGAAAATTGGTCCATTTTGATGGTAGTTTGCAGCAATACTACATTTTAATTTTAACTCCTGTAAGGATGTTTCTAGAGCAAGTAAATGGGAAGTTAAAGGAGAACTAAGAAAGTATTTAACCTCTGTGAGCCTGAGCACTATCTTAGCTCAAAATGAAAAGGTGACGGGTCATTCCAACTCCCAGCAAACAAGGGCTGGATCCAGAACTCAGCATGAACCTCAGGTACTTGTTTAACATGTAAGAGGCCAGGCATGTTCTGTCAGTGACAGGACCTTTCCTTTGAATGTAAACAGCCAAGTGAGACATTTGGTATTAGTATGATCACCGATGGGTATGCAAAATAAGCAACAATACATAGTTTGGAGATGACAGCCAGCTATGGAAAAAGTGATCACAGCTCTTGAGAAAATTCTTGGTCACATTTCATTCCCCTGATGGTGTAAAAGATGATGTATAGTAATTGAAGGGAAATAACTGGAAGGAGAGGATATTATTTATTCTAGCTTACTAGCAGTTTCTTCTTTTTCTTTCCCTTGCTGCTAAGTGTCAAATTAAATAAATAAATAAATAAAATAGGACTAAAGGAGTTCAATAAATCCATCTGTGGGAAAAAAACAGGTGGGAGAGGAAGGACCACAACCTGCTCCTGAGCTCTCCAGGAGCAGAGCCACTAGGCACTGTAAATTCTCATGAACATTAAAGCTCCTGTCTGCAGTTGTTTCTGTCTCCTCTTCCCATGATGTGGGAGAATGCCAAATGACAGGAAGATCTCAGCCCCTTTATAGGGTGTACCATCCTTTTCTGTCCTTGCTGTCTTTCCAAATTGGTCATTTGGCTACATCAGCAGTAAGCATTCGTATTTGATTTCTGCAGTCCCAGATGTTTTAGGAAGTGGAAAAAAAATCTTTGTAAATTAATTGGGTGTCAAAGACCTGCTTGTTTGCTTTACATCTCTTAACGACCCTGCTCCACTTCCCCCTTTCCTTCTGTATTCTCTATTCAGCTTGAAAAAAACCTAAAGTTTGAGCCAAAGTGGTAGTAGTTCACTTCATCAGATATTTTTGTTGTAATGTTCTCTAAGTGTTTTAAAAAAGCAAATTCATAGAATGGAAAAGCTCTGGGGAATTTTACAAGATTCAGAAGGGCTTGAAGTAGATGAACAGTGCTGGAAATAAGAAAACTTTCAGAGAGGAACCTAAGCAGTACTGAAGATTGGAAATTCCATGTGAATAATGTTCATGGTGTGGCCGTTTTTAGGCCCAAAGAGGAGGAGCCACTGGCTGAGCAAATTAATGGGAGTAGAAGCAAGTTTCAGGTGCCTAAAGAGTTTAGTTGCCTATAAGCTGTTATTTGTATCTAGATATTTCGTATGTGTTATCTTCAAACTCAAGCCCAGTCCTGTACTAAAAGCCAAAATTAGAGTCATCATTTTTAATAGGTTATGTCTTTTTATTTTACATAGTTTATTTCCTCAACCCCTCTTATCCCAACTAACATCTTGGGGTTTTATTTGCCAAGGTAAACCTGAAGAGAGTTTTCAGCAGAGTAGCTGAATTTGCTGCAGTGCTCACAGCTTCTTAACTTCCAGGCCTTTAACAAGTGTGCTTTCGTTTAGCAGAGGCGGATGCAGGACCTTCTGCAACTGTAGAACACTTTAGAGGTGGTTGCCAGCTGGGCTAGCTGTGCATCCCAGGATGGAGAGCAGAGCAATCCTTGTCTCTACCTGGTTCAGGATGGGTAGATGAGTCTCAGTAGGTAGACAGCAGGGGCACACTCAGTGCCACCACAGCAGCCCACTGAGGTTCCTGGTGTGTCACTTGCATGTCCTGCATCTTCATCACCTACAAAGTATTGTTTCTTCCCCAAACCCTCAGCTTGGCACTTTTGTAGATGTTGTCATGATACTGGTAGGAACATTCCAGTGAATTCTGAGTTGGCTGTAAACTGCCTGAGCCTGACAGACATGCTAAAAACAGAAGTGCCTTACTTGTCAAGTGCTAATATTGCTTAAACTTTCTGTTACAGTTTGAGAAAACCCATAACAATTTATTGTCATTTAGACAATTATTCAGTCACCCAATGAGCCCTCTCCACCCAGGAAGAGGAATTGGGAAGAAAACAAGGAAGCCCAGGGGTTGAAGGATAAACAGATGTAATAGGAAAGAACTAGATAATTAACAGTACTAACACAAAAGAACCCATATTGATCCCAATACCCATATATACTATACAAGGATTNCAGTGAATTCTGAGTTGGCTGTAAACTGCCTGAGCCTGACAGACATGCTAAAAACAGAAGTGCCTTACTTGTCAAGTGCTAATATTGCTTAAACTTTCTGTTACAGTTTGAGAAAACCCATAACAATTTATTGTCATTTAGACAATTATTCAGTCACCCAATGAGCCCTCTCCACCCAGGAAGAGGAATTGGGAAGAAAACAAGGAAGCCCAGGGGTTGAAGGATAAACAGATGTAATAGGAAAGAACTAGATAATTAACAGTACTAACACAAAAGAACCCATATTGATCCCAATACCCATATATACTATACAAGGATTATACTCAACCAGCTCTATCAGTAGGAAGCTGTGCACTCCCAGCGGTGGACAGTAAACGTCAGACACTGTGAGCCCTACAGCTTCGGGAGGAAGGGAAGGCCTCAGGGATCAGGCACCAGGGCAGGAAGTCCTCTGGATCACTGCCATCAAGGGGGAGTCATCAAGAGGGAAAACAAATAAGGGGGAGCATGAGCAAGGGGGAAACAAAGTTTGCAGCAAACTTTCTAATTTATATCGAATGTGCCGTTCACTGTATGAAACAATCCTGTTGGACAGTTTTGGTCAAGTGCCTGAGTCTCGCTCCTCCTCATCCCTGCACCTGGCGAGCTTGAAACCATTGAGATCTTGAAATCCACACGCCATATCTGGCTATAAAGTAAATATCTTCACAAATTCAGATATTAGAGTCTTCCAAAAGAAACAGTTTTCTGACGCATTAGAAGAAAAATTAGTTTTGTGTTGCTCAAACCAGGACACTTTCACAAGCTCTTAGATGTAAATCATTACCTCCTTCCTCCCCTCTCTCCTTCACACACCAGCTTTTCTGTAGACTTGGACAGTCAGACACCCACCAGGAAGGTCTGCTTCTGGCCTTTGGTTCTGCAATACAATTAATTAGTTATGAAGGTTATTTTAGGAATGTAAGTTCCTTCCAGCTTACTGTAACCTCACGGTAATGTACAAGATCGGTAGAAAAGCATGCAAATTTTATCAGCCATTCCGTAACTATCATGGCATTGAACCTTTTCACCTAAAAGTCATTGCACCAGTCATGTGATCACAGCATGGAAGTGTTTATGTATTGTCTGCAGCAATTTTCTTCAAAGTACTATAGAACCCATAATTATTGCAGGGAGAATAACGTTTTACCCTTAGGCCTGGAAGCACTCAGAAGCATTGTCTACAGCACTGTCAACTTTTACAGGAAAATTGCTACTAGTTCAATTTAACTTGATATTGATGCAGGTGGGAGACTGAGCAGACAAGGTCACGGTGGCTAGACTTGGTTTTTACAGACAAGGTCCTGGTAGCTAGACTTGGTTTTTACAGCCATTTCATACAGTTTGTACAGTATTGGTTTCAACAAACTTAAGTAAAAATGACAGGGTGAAATCCTTAGCCCTATCAAGAGTAGGACACTTTTCATTTTCAAAATGCAGTCATTTGACCGACCAGGGATAGTAGAGTTGATCTAGTTAGCTTCTTGCTTATAGGATAAATAAAAAATAAACTTGACTTGAACTAGGCCTGAAAATTAAAAATTAAAGTTAAAAGCTTGAGGAATATAGGAATTGGTTTATGGAGGTAATCTCTCTCTCCATCCTTACGGCTTTCCACTTACCTCCTATGGACTTTTTTGCTTGATTCACCATCTGGAATTGGTAGTGGGTGACAGAGGGGTGCAACAGAGGAGGCAGAGAAAAATAACTGCTTCATTTCTGTGAGTGTCTACTTCCAATTTTATAGAAACAGCATTTGACTTGTGCAGAAACAGAGCAGGAGCTCTCCCGTCTGTGGGAACTTGGCAAGAGCGGCTGTTTCACAGGGAGGCAGAATACCTGTTTACCCAAGGCAAAACTGATTTGATCAGAAGTATATTGCTCATCTGCAAGCCCTCACAGGCTGTGCAAATATGACTCTTAACTTTCTGTATATCAGGACATGCTTGTTTACATGTGAGGCTGAAAATTTTCATAGAACATCCTGCACATGGTGCAGTGATGAAGCCTGTTTGCTTGCCGTGAAAGCATTACGGACAAGGACTAGATGAGTAGGTGGTTATGAGAAGAAAGATATTTTTCTGCCAGGATTACAGGGGAGCATAGAGTTCAAGATCTGGAAATATTTCCTCTTCTGTTCTATATAAAATTTTAGTGTAACATTTTGGTTGATTGTGCTTTATTTTAGCTTAGCCAGCCCTGTGGTCTTAAAGCTGTCATCTGTAACATCAGTAAACACTAACCACATATGTGTGCACAAATAACAATTAAGAAGAGGTTGAGATATGATCAAAATGAAGAAAAGTTCCAAACATGAACAAATCATTGTGGGTTATGTTGTCTAGAATGTATAAAACATTTGACTGTGTCTTGGAGGAACAGAGGAGGTTCAGAATGCAGGAAAGATAGACATGGTATTTCTCTTCATGGGTATGCAAAAATAACAGAGCATGGGAGAGGCAAAACCTGATAGCTTGCAGCTCTGTTTGGTCTTCTAGAGTAGAAAGCATTCACTTACCCAGACTTGCAAAAGGGAAGAAGATTTAAAAAGTGTTCTAGTTGTTAGAAAAGCAGCATATAAGTTACATTGTCAACCCAAGATGCTTTGTGTTCAAAGAGAGATAAGGAGAGTTTTTAAAGTCCGGACAAAAGTCTTTACCAGAGCTGGTGTCTTGGTGAATGACTCTTCAGAGCAGCACCTACCTGCGTGCGGGTGTGATAAGACTTTGAACAGCAGCAGCAGTATTTTTGGAGTCTCTTGTGTGTGTCAGCAATTAAATCTGTGCAAAAAAAAAAAAAAATGAAAAGGTACCCGTGAGTTGTAATCTTTCATTCTCTTTAGTTTAATCTTCTTTATTCCTGAGGTCTAAGGTATTTCTGTTCATTGATTTGGTGAGGAAGGAATCGGTACTTCTATAAAACATCCTTTTATTTCCAGTCATGCAAAATTTACATTTAAAGCATCCTGCAGATAAATCTAATTAATCTTCAAATTCTGTGGTGGGCATTTTTATTTTTCTTCTTTTTAGATGGCAAGGTGACCCTTTGCATTGCATCTGAAAACTATACTCCTTACAGTAAGACAAAGTAGAAAGAAATGGCATGATTTGGGTTTGGGGGGGGGGGACTAAAACATTCTGGTTTGGAGTGTGACAATACTAGCCTCTCTAACCACTGAAGCTGCATGCTTCAGGGGAGGAGTAGTTTTTGGATACTTCAGGGGGTCTCCTGGAAGGCAGGCTGAGACTTTCATGAGAGCAGAGCTTTTAAAGAGATCACAACAGTGTTGGACTCTTGAGAAGTTTTCTAGTCCATCCTGCAGCTCAGGGGAGAATCAAGTTGCTTACGCCATTCTGAAAGAAGTTTGTCAAACCTATTCTTAAAAAAAAACCCTCCTGGTAGAGAGATTGTATAACTGCCTGAGGTAGTGAACTTCTAGGTCTTGCTCGTACAGATAGAAATTTCTTTTGAACATCTAATCTAATTCCGTTCAGTTGCAAATTAAATTAATTACCTCCTGTTCTATCCTCAGCAGACATGCAGAACAATTGATCACCATCGTCTTTGCTGCGTTTTACATAATGAGAGACTGTTATCGTGTCATACCTCAGGTTCTCCTAGACTAAATAAGTCGTTCTTTTTTTTTTTTTTTTTCCTTCTGTACCCTTATGTCCCATTTCTTAAACTTTGTACTTTTGTCAGTGCTGTGCTCATGACTCTTGTTCTGTCTTTGCATGCAGAGCCCAGTACTGGACAGGTGATGCTCAAAGATTAGGATACAGTTGTCACGGGATGCAAGGAGTGATATGTTTTTAAAGAAATAAGATGACGATAAAGTGAGAGTTTTTGTCACCTGTAACTCATTTGGTGTGGCATTCTTGGCAGCCAGGAGAGGGTTTAAACCCACATCTTCATCTTAATATGTAGTCTGCTTCCCAGAGTCCCCCACTGTATTAGCTGGACAGATTATTTTTCATTTCTTTATAAATAAAAAACAAAGCCACAACATTGCTATGCTGTTCAGGAGGACTTGCAGCCAAATTCCTTCTCAGAAGTGAAGGTTTATTAATGGTGATTGGGGCAACTAGATCTTTCTTTGTCCTCTTGGAGGGATCAGTAAGACATGGGCAGAAGATTGGGAAGTGAGTGAGTAGGGTAACTTTTCCAGCCTCTGTCAAACTAGTCGCTAAAGCCAAATGCCAGCAGAAATGTCTCTGAGTCACTGAAGGATTGTTCAGTATCACAGATTGTTTCCACAGATAGCGATGCCATTAATTCTAGCTGGTGTCCTTCACAGATCCGCGTTCCTCTTGCTCCTTGAAACAGTGCTGGAGAAGGATGTTTGCTTGCCTAGTTGCATATGGAGCACCCCAAAAACAGTTCTGCATCCTGAAAAGAGGCCATTCAAATGTTCATGTTTTAGAAATAACTATGAGAGGCTGAGGCTAACCTTATTCACCACGGTGTTTTGAGCAGCCTCAGATGAAGAATCCATCATGAACTTATAAAACAAATTTTACCCTTCTTTCTCTCTGGGAATTGTCTGTGAACAACGTGTGATCTTCTTCAGTTATTCAGTATTCAAAATCATTTGTCAAATAATTTCTATGAATAATTTTTGACTTGCAGCTTGTCCATGATCTGTTTATTGCGAATATTTGAAATCAGATCTGACTGATTAGCTCTGATTGCACACATTGGTTACCTAGGGCAGTCCTAGTCCCTGATGGGATGAGCCTAGGCCTTTGAAGTGCATTTACACAGTGAATGCTTATGATTAAGAATTTTAAATTCACTCTTCACAAATAATCTCCAATGGCCACTAAAATTTGCTGTATCTGTGAACATTTCTGCCAGTAAACTCATTAGCTAGAATAATTGCACAAAAAAGAACACAAAAGGGGGAGCAACGTGAGGCAGACCAATTTGTTTTCAAATCAGAATGAGTATTGCTAAAATATTCCACTCTTTCCCAGACCTTTGAGACTTAGGTATGTAAGAGTATTTTCTGATCTTGATAGACCTTTTTATTCCAAAGTTTTAACAACCACTTTCTCTGGAAGGAAGGGTCTTTTAGATGCAGTGTTATCACGTCCATGTTCTCCCCCTGCCCCATCCTCATATTAGGCAGATAGAAAGACAGAAATTGAGGAGTTAGAAACTGTTTCAGCAGTATATGTTTTCTGCATAACCAGAGAAAAGCAGAGGGATAAACATGGAATTAATGGATATAGTTCCCCTAGATTATTCCACAGTGCTTTAAGACTCTTTGGTATAACAGAAGAAATACTTGCATTCCAGGGATCCCACAGTTTTGATTTTATTGCTCTTGGTTTTCTTTATGTTTCTGCACAGGGAGAGAGGGTGAGCCTCTTCTTTAATTTCGTTCAAAACCAGGAGCCTGTTTAGGTGTTGGCTGATCAGCTTTGGGAATCATGCTTAAGTAGATGCCTGACGGTAAATTTGCCATCATTCTGTCAGATTTGGTTCCCTTTGGTTTGGTCTCTTTCCTTCTTTTTCTCTTTTTCTCTCTCACTCTGGACATAAACTTTAATGATGAGATTTCATGCTCAGTCAAGTTTTTGAAAGCCACTTATGAAGCATCAATCAGATTATACACCTGCCGTGGCTGGGTGGCTGCTTTTCCCTCCTTACAAGGAGCTGATGGTCAAAAATACATAATGAGCTACCACTGACAGCCTATCAGACCACCACCTCTCCCTCCCTTGCTGCCACAAAAGTCTCTGCAAGTGGTGGCTTAGTCCATCACTGTGGAAATTGTTATTGCTTGACATTACTCCAGAAAGTATAATTGTGTTTCCTTTGCTTCTCAACGCTTCTGCTGACGCATTAGCTACCTTACCAGCCTTTACAGGAAAGGCCTGGTAAATCTCTTCTTTTTTCCTGTACTTCCACCACTGACTTAGCACTGGATCTCATGTTTCTTGGTACATTTTTACCACTTTTCACGTCAAGAGTCTCATTTCTGTTAGTCTTACTGCATGGTCTCTGGTACTCTGGAGAAATGTAGGACAATATTCCTACAAACAATAAAATTAATCCAGTCATAGCAGCAGTGTCACTGATAAAGGAGAGGGCCTAATACCTTCCAGTTCATGTTAGGTAAATATGATTCCTAAATTGTAGTAAAAATGTTTGGAAGCTGCTGAAGTCTTGCCTGTGCAAGGGCTTAAAGCATCAAGGTTTTTACTGTCTTAGTGGCATGACCTGCAGAAAATCTCTTTGTTCTTCCCATGCCTTTTCTTCCTGTGCTGGATATCAGTGCTAATGCATCCTGTTTTCAGTTGACAGGAAGAAAAAGGCTGTGTTTGTGCGTGTGCTTGTGAGATGCCTGGGAATAAGCTCTAGCTATAAGTTTAAGTCATTTATATCAAACGTTGTATTGCCCATCTTTGATAAAGGGGTCTTGCCACATGAGCACTTCTGATGGACTGCAGTGCAAAGTTTCACAGCTATTTAAATTACCAATGACTCTGCTGAAGACAGTGTGGCATTATAGCACTCACCTCTTGCCATGCAATTGGTTGTTGCCAGCAAAGAGGAAGGATGGACAATGGAAGACTAACTGCAACTTGTTTTACTGAAGTTTGTCTTTCTAATCCTCATGCCCCAGGAATAGCATCCCCTTACTATGATCAACCATGGATCTCTGAGGTCAGCCTTATCTACTTCACTGTGCTGCTTCATTCATTACAGTGTGCTGAATATTGGCATTTGGTTGACTTTTTCTGTCCACTCCATTTCCAACTCAGTGTTATTATTTGTCAGATGCTGCCTACCCAACTGCTGTTTAAATGAACTTTCTAAATGTAAAAAGAATAACACATAAATATCTTCCACTGAATAAGAAAGTACAGATATTAGATAAAAGAGGTCTCATTACCTAGCTCAGCCGCTATCTCATAGCAAATTTTGACTTCTGCTAACGTTATAGAACAGGAAATAAAGAAAAATCATTGGTACCATTTCAAATCATGGAGAGATCTCACAGAGGGAAAAACCTAATTATCAACATTTAAGTCTAGTCAGGACATTATTACAAGCAACCACAACTCTTGCAAAAAGCATCTCAAAATTTATTAGTTCTGTAGCTGATAAAAGCAAACTCTCACAAACATCAGATGTACGGTTGGGCCAACTTTTGATGACTTTGAAGATGAATTTTGTTCCACTAAATAATGAACATTCTCTTCCACAAATGAATTTGGATTTTATTTTTTTGTTCAATTTAGTTCTTTCAGGCAAGCAAAGCTTACTTTATTTGTAATCTCTTATATCCTTAGAGTGTTGCTAATTTGGACGGTCTGCTCTAAATGAATTGCTGATAGCTTAAATTGTCTGGGCCTCTGTTTTGCTACTTTATAGAGCTGCAGAGTGGAATTAATACAACGGGAGTTGCAAGTGGCTCATTAAGGCTTCCTACTCCAGAGAGGAAGCATGAAAAAGCAGCATGATGAAGGCCTGTTTAGCATTGCTGTCCACCTGATGTTTTATTACATGACTGACTAAGAACTGAGGCCATGAGCTCCGCTCTACCTTTCTGCTGTGTCTGTCTGATTTCTGCAGCAATAGGGTTTTTTTTTCCAGGAATAAATGGTAACCCTTGCTCTGTGAGTACTTCATCACACCAGCAACTTATGTTCAGATTTGTCAACACCATCAGAACAGTCTCCTCTTCTTCCCACACTGTTGTGTGCAAGCCTGTGTTCTGTAACATCCCCCTCGCTGTGCAACTACAAACCCTCTGACAAACAGCTTGTGTTTTACATGAGAAAGAACAAGATGAAACTTCCAACCCACATAATATACAGCTTGCGCCATGATCTCTCCTGCACAGACTTGCCCCTGCTTCAGGTCCAGAAATCAGAAACTGTTTATGCATCAGAGGCTGCAGTCTTGTTCTCAGCTAATCCCATGCTTCTGTCCTCACCACCAACTCTGCTTTGTCTTTCACAGTTCTGCTGTGTAATGGGCCTCTGTCTATTTAATGAGTTGATGAGCTGTTTTCAGAGAACAAATACTCTCGTCAGTACACACGTACCTTCATCTACTAAAGCAAATTCTATTGGCTTTGAGAAAAGAAGGGTTGACAGTGTAGAAAAAAAGACTGATGAAGGGAAAGGTTGCGTGATAGCTGAGCATTCAGATTTGGGAGGCAAGAAGGGCTAGTATTTTATTCCTCCAGTGTTCTGTGTATCCATCACTCAGACAGAATCCCTGTTAGTGGAAATCTAATTCTTCAGTCACTGGCCAAAGTTAATTAATTTGTAAAAATATTTCATCTTCTAAGCGACAGCCCTTTCCAAGAGAGGAGCTGATAGAAAGAGCAAAGGGGTTAAGGTATTGTGTAACACCATGTTCACCCCAGGAGATTGAGGTGACATCAACTAGTTTCATCTCCTCCACAAACAACCCTTCATAGCATGGAAATCCTGTGATTAAAGTGAGGTGGGAAGGCTCTTGCATTGCTCCTGGTGTTCTGCTCCTGATTGCTTTGCCTTTTATAAGGAGGAGAGTCCATCTAATGCTGCATTTGTCTAGCTTTGCCTTTTTTTTTTTTCATGGCAGTGACTCTTTCTCCAGTGGTCACCTCTACCTTCCACCTTGTACTGCCCTCCCTTCCACTTGCCTTCCTGATTAGCACGAAGGGATCTTCTGGTTTTGTCTAGAAGACATTACCTTGCAGGGCACCAGGCGCATGTACATGTGGTTCTGAGGTGGCAGAGCTTCCATTGAGAGACACTGAGAAACTGGAGAACTAGGCTAACAGGAATGTCAGCAAGTTCAGCAAGGGAACATTCTGCATCTGGGGCAGAATAATCCATTGTCAGTACAGGTTAGGAGCCATCTCTTTGAGTAGCAGCCCATCTGGGAAGGACCTGGAGGTTCAGGTAATAAACACTAAGCTGAATATAAGCCAGCAGAGTAAGACAGTCATCTTGATGTAGCCCAGTATGCGAAGTGTGGCTAACAGACCAAGGGATGCTCTGATTTTCCTCTGTGCTGCCATGCTGTTGGAAGATTATCTTAAGTTTTACTGGATCTTATTATAGTTTCTTTGTGAAATAGTTAGCTATAGGAACAGTTGTGTTTAACAGCTGTAGGAACAACTAACCATAGGAACCTAAGAGATCAAGAATTGCTGTAAGTTTTGTATTAAGTCATGGAAATCGTTACTAACACCAGTTATGCTGCTTAGAAACCCCTTACCTTTACGATGTTGATTTGAATATTGAGGATAAAAATTGATCAATGATTGTTTTAGAATGAGAATATTAATGATGTCATGTAATTAAGGACCAATCACTGTAAAGGGTAAATTAAGAAATACTGTAATTAGGGCTGGATAAAATTGTATAAAAACTGGTGAAATTTGATGCTGAATCAGACACGTTTTTGGCAGAGCTATCCTCTGTGCCTGCAGCGCTGCAATAAAGTGCCTGCTTATCTGCTTCGTGTAGATGAGTTCTTCATTCCCTGGGCTAACAATGCTGAGGTTGCATGAGGATATTGTATCCAGTTTAGGCTTTCTAGTTCTACAGGGATGTTGAGAAACTATGGAGGTGCCATAGTTCTCCATAGGGAAGCAACCAGAGATGGTCAGAAACCAAGTAAACGTGGATTATGAGGAAAAATTGAGGGAATTTTGTTCATCTGGTGAATCTGGTGAAGAGGTGACAGTGGAGTGAGCAAATAGCCGACAGCTACTTGATGGGTGGCAAAGACAACACAGCCAGACTCTTCCCGGTAATAGCAAATGATAAAACAAGGCACAGTGGACAGAAGTTGCAGGGTTTGGATGAGATGCTACAAAAAACTTACTCACTGGGAGGGAAGCGTTGCATAGGAAAAGATAACCCAGATTGTTGCAATATCTCCATCCTTGGAGATTTTTAAGATTTGGCTGGACAAATCCATAGCTGACGATCTAGTTTTGAGTTGGGAGATTAAACTAAATGACCTCCGGGGTTCCCTGCCAATGAGCATTTCTGTCATCTGTCTGTTGAAATTGTTCACTTTGATATAAAGAAAAATAAAACCAAAACCATTTTAAGCTTAAGTTGCCAGCATATATAATGGCCATCAAACCAAAGGTCTGCTATTTTGGAAAAATGAACCTTCCAAAGCAGAAATAACAGTGTCTCTGTACAGCAATTGCAGGTTGTCTAGGACTCAGTCCTGGTCCATTCATTTTGTGAAAATCTGTTTTGACAGAGAAGAAACCACGCTTCAGCTCCATTTAAATTATAAGATTTATGAATTAGATATAAAATTAATGTATTATGGGCAGCACCTTTCCTCACGTTTATTTTGCTGTGCAGTTTCTTAACTGATGGTCTGGGGCTACAAAAGAAGCTGACACCACTGAAGTAACCCAACAGTGAAGCAGTTGGTAAAGTGGGCATCTAAATCATCATAGTTAACTTTGGTAGTTAACATAACTTTTGGATTAGAGATGTTTATTATTTTTGGAAATAGCAAAAAATTATCAGAACCACCTCACTGGGTGGGCCTGCGCTTTGTTCATTTTTTCTTTTGAAAGACAGAAGAGCGAGAAACACATTCTCTAGAAATGAAAGTGCAGATTCCAGGTCTTAAGACTTATGAGCTGCATGAAGTCTGAACATGCCAATCAGTATTTCCATATCTTCTTTCTTTCCTTCTTCCTTTTTCAGGAAGGTCTAAGAATTGGTTTGGGTCTCTCTGGTTTTATTTTTGACATTACTTACTGATGTTTTGACATTATATTAGAGCATTTGTTGTGAGCAGTGACTAAATTCTCTATGCAGTGATGAGATACGTATTTCTTTCTCCTTGGCATAATGCAGTACTTATACTGTGGAAAGTATAAAATTTATGGCACCTTAAATTGTTTACTTTGAGGCTTCTTGATGCTTGTAAACGAAGGGAACAGGAGGTATTTGCATCTTTTAGCAACTTTAACTACCTCTAAATTATTTTTTTTAATTATAGAACTTCTCAGTTTATTTCACTTTCACTTCTTCCTCTTCCATTAATAAGTGAAGACATAATTTGTTAGATTCTTAGTAAGTGGGATTGAAGGGTCACCAGATTGCTAAATTACAGGAACAAATTAAATATCAATACTAAATTAAAGTGTTGGCCAGGCTAGAGAGAACTGAAAAACAATATCTCTACTCCATTAACAGCTTAGAAATTGTGGAAAACTATCTGTCAGCAAAAAATCCACTGTCTTCCATATATCATCCACTATCTTTGATGTGGCGGTCAAAAGAATTCACCAATGACAGGTGCTGTCACAGAATATATTTATTCCACAAGTTTTTATTTTCTCCATCAGCTACAATGATGGACAATCATGTCTTGTTTCCTGAACGATGGCAATTTCTTAGAGATTGTGCAATTGCTGTCCTTGAAGATTGCCTGTTTCATGAACCAATGTCAAAATCTATCTATATGCCTTTATAAAACACTTATTGCTGTGGTATTTAAGCACTCTACATGGATTAAAAATGAACAGTGAAGCTGCCTGGAGGGTAGTCAGTAAAATCTACTTAAGTTTTGGATTTTGTGATATAATGTGATTTCATTGGGTTGACAGAGGGACACAAACATCAGACACTTCACAAAAATTTCAAGAAAGAGCTGTTCGTATTTTTTAACTCAAAAAGAGATTAAAGTATTGAAAAATTTGAGACCAAATTGTAGTTGTCAATGTGACTTAAACCTTGACATGTAAAAGAATAAAGGTTTTCTACTTACTTGTATGACGATGAGAGGTGGGTTTGTAATCAGCCTATAATGGGCTTTGCCACTAGAATGACACTTCAGGAGAGAGAAACCTCTCCCTGTCCTGTTCCATTTTCCCATCATCAGTATGTCAGTTGAGTATTAACAAAAACATGGCAGCAGGTTAAATGATGGCTTCAGAATCCAGGTTCTTTGGTTTTCAAGACTTCCATTAAACATACTGCTTCCAATAGCAAGCCGCTTGACCTCTCAGGTAGTTAGTGATCCAGCAGTAGATTTGGTTCAACAAAGTACAAAACCTGTAAAAAGAGACTCTCAGCTAATGACTGGGCTGTGTTCCCATCACCTCAGAAACCAAAATTTTGCCCTTTATAATTTAAGAATTGTTTAGAAAATCTTTTAAGCATTGTACATATGCTGAATAATTCATGAGACCCTAGCTATATACTATATATAAATGATACATTTGATATTACGTTTCTCCCATATCTTTCTGTCAAGCTATGAACTCTGCTTTGTTTCCTGAGCATTTTTTTGACTACAAAACTGTTCTGCGCTGTCCGTTTGACTGCATAGGGTCCATATGGAATTGAGAGACACAAGAAGAGACAGGAGAAATTAATGCACTCAGTCAACTCTTACCAATCCATGTTAGGTAAATAACACTGAGGAAAAGATAAAATTTCTCATAGTGATAGAGGAAAGCTCACCATTGTTGAATAAAATTTTGTCAGGCTATGTTAAGGTAATAATTAAGGATAAGCTTGAGGATGTCCTTTTGGGATTAAAGAGGGGCCCCCTTGGATGGGGGAGGCATGTAGCTCTTGCCCCTCCCTTGAGAAAAGTTTATTTTTGCTTAAAGAACAGATATAAAGAGGGAGCTGAGTAGGCTCTGGGAGTCACGCAGGAACTGGAAGAATCAACAGAGTGGCAGATGGCTCCCTACACCTGTGTCTAAGGCCCACATAATTAAAGCAATATGCAAAGAGCAAAAATTTCCATTACCTTACAAGTGTTATTGACGAATTCCAAGTATCTGTCTATGATTAAAGCATCAGCAAAATTCTGGCTTGTACCCTTGAGAAAAGAAGTTGTGTATATGCCACCAACCATCTCCTTGGCAGTTTGAAGAAATAGCACCAATTTGTGTTGTGTTTAGCATCCACTGAAAAATTGTATTTTGGGGTGATGCTGGAGAAGCTAATACAAATGCTTACCACAGTGAGGGAGTATGTAAATTCTTTGGGATAGGCAGTAACTAGGAACACATACAGACAGTTCTGAAGAAAATTTAGGCTGGCAATAATAGGCCTACCAAGGTCTATTTTGGTAGGTTTTTAGTTGGCCTAATGGCCCAAGGAAGCATACATTTTAGTAAATATATGGTTTTGTATAGCTGTCCAGATCAGCAACCTGAGATCATATTTATGCAGAGATGCCCAGAAGAGATAGGATACACATTCTCATGAAGAATTTGAGAAATAAATGGCAACTAATGACCAAAGGCTTAACAGAGGGATAGTAGTTAATGATAAGCACGAAGCTACCAGAGCAGGTACTAGGGCATTTATCTATATAATATATTCAAAACTGGAGGCCGATGAGTTATGTATCATAGCTGCAGCAAAATCTGAACTTCCATATATACAAGTGGAGAAAGATGTCCTAGCTTAGCTCATGGTTATGAAAAATTTCCAGGATATATTTGTTGGAGGCTGGTATTAGCTGCAACTGACTGCAAGCCATCATTGCAGTTTCCAGTAAGCACTGGGCAGACACCTGCCAGGCGTAGAGAAAATATTTTTTCTGTCCAAGTGCAAATGTATCATTTGCAAACTGAATAGTGCAGGAAGAGGTCTGGTGGCTGCAGTTACGATCTCGAGCATTTGTAAGAAAGATTTGTAGGAAAGCACACAAACAACCAGGGATATATCAATCTGATTAAAGAAGAAAAATAATCTTCCTAGTCTCAAGAAAATGTGAAGAGTTTAATATAATTAAGGAATAGACCTTTTAGAAAATCAGTGAAACTATTGGCCAGAAGTTTATATGCCCAGTCCCTTTTAGGATTAAGTTCTCAATACTGCAAAGGATTTTGTTTAAGGGCACCAGGATGATGATCTGAAACGTGTTACAGGGAAATATGATTAAAATGATACACGAAGGTCATTTAGGGATTGAAAACTCTGAGAGAGGTCAGAGATATTTTCCACTGTTCCTCAAATGAACAGTGATACTGAGGAAACTACCAAAGTGTCAGAAATAGAGGTCAGTGCACTAAAAGAGACCAGGTTGGCAGCACAGGAAAAATTTGTCCTTGAGCAAAAGGGGCATAGATTTGCAGAAAAATGTACTGGTTCCCTTTGAAAGCTTATGTGAGGATGCTACAGCCAAACAGGTGTTTGCATATGTCAAATCAATTTTTGCTGGAAATAGCATATGTGATAGATTCTGAAAATGGTGAACTGATTATGGTTGTGAAACGTATTGGTCGCCACTTGCGAAACAGCGGAAAACATATGGTATGCTTATCCAGTGTAGCAACATGAATATTCGCTGTGACCCTGATCCTCAAAAGTATGCTAACCCCCATTATTTATGCCAGTTGGATATATTCTTAGGGCAGGGACTCTTCTGTTAGCTTCAGGCCTGGGGTGGAAATGCTGTTAAGACTTTTTAAGGGAGGAAATGAGCTACATGTGCATCTATCTAGTAGAAAAAGGACTTTGGAGGTGGAGTGTCCTGAGGGCATAATTTAAGCAGATTTTGGTGTTCCCCTTAACTTCTGGAGGTACAGGCTGGATTAAGTCAGCAGTAGAGATACAACTGATGAGTCTGGTTAGGAGGTTTTCTTTGTTTATTTTCTTTATTAGATTAATAGATTGGAAACTACATTTCATTTTCAAACCCCAAGGTTTCCTCTAACACTGCTTATGACGTTGGAGCCCAGTTCTTGCAGAAGTACAGTAACAATCTACATCTATTTTTACGTTTGTGGTGAAATGTGATTTCATTAAGCATGTAAAGGAACACTAAGGAGTATCAGATATAGGCAAAGAGTTGAAAAATGTTGGAGAAAATCTTCATGTGTGGTTTGTTGTTGTGGGGTTTTTTTAATATGTTTTTCTGCATGTGTGTCTTGCTTTTTTTTTTTTTTTTTTTTTTAGTCTCCACAAGTGCACAAAATACAGAACTTTGAGACCGGTGCTAATGAAATGCCACTGACTGTTTCACCTAGAGCCTTTCCCGTTTCAGAAAACACTCAGGGCAGAGGCAGCCATCATGGGGGAGGTTGTACAACACCTCTGCAGTGCTAGCCACTGTAGGACTAGGGAGTTCAGCCCTTTAACTTTCTGCCCACTGTAAATCCACTCCTGATCTTATCTAGATTAGCCATTTTATACTTTTCCCACTTGTCGACTTACCGCCTCATTTCAGGTCTTATCTCAGATTATCCCTCTGATTCTTTCCTGCCTGTGCCTCTTTGTCTTTCCCCTTCTACAGTCATTTATTATTTAATACTCTTCTGGGGTCGTGTTTTGTTTTTAAACTCTAGAAAGCTGTTCAGAGTGGTGTGCATAAAAGGAGCTGTACAAGCATGCTTCGCTGTAGCTGTTTCACTCAGATTATGGGTTTTACCACAGGTGGACTAATGTCACACGAGTTATCAGTCACCTCTACCTTAGAGAAATGGAGGCAAAGTATCACCTATAGCACCCAAGCAGGCAAGTTGCAAAAGCTTTTGTAGTTGCAGATGAGGAGCAGAAACATGCTAACAAGTTTATACTCCGCAGTTTATTGATGGAATGAAATGGGTGTCACATCAATTCAGACTTTCATTTCTGGGGAGGGGGCAGCTCTGTCAGCTATTAGCCTGGAATTAGCATTGAATGTACCCATTAGATCTTTATAGAAAGCCTGCCAATTTTTATTATTTCTGTCCAAAATGTCCACTTCTAGGGTATTCAATATATCTCCTGCATCTGTGTTCTTTGTACACTTTAATTCTGTAAATTGCATGTTGGTAATATGAAATCCCAGGTGATGGGGAATGGCACAGCACAGGCAGTCTCATGACAACATTGATAATAGAGAACAAATGCGCCCTTGTATGTGTGCTTTCAAAAGTTGTCAATATTAGTGCACACAGAAACTTAAATGGACAGGAGAAAACAACAAGTATGCAGTGTTTCAGAGAGTCTATCTAGCCTACGTCAGGAAACAACAGATGCCAGAGAGGGCAAGCAGCTAGACTGACAAGGTAGCACGAGGCATGAAATAGTGGTCCCAGTACAATCTAGTGGTCTGCAGGCCTGCACAGTTTGTTTTTTTTAATACTTACTGTGGAACAACTGTTGTTTAAGAAAGCAACACAGGGATGCTGAACACTGCGGGGATTCTTCATACTGTCTTGGTGGTCTTGTAGGGAGGGGATCACAATTTGTCCTTTTTCATAAAGGCTTGGAGAAATCAGTGCTCTGTGATCCAAGTCTGAATAGCTGTTGCATTGGGACATTGGAAGGCATGAACTGTACAGCATGGATGTATGAGCGTTTTCCATGCCTGCCTGTCCTTTGTGCTGACTGGCTTTAGAGATGTTTGTATCAGTGCTGGCATGTGCCCAGCATTTTGTTTGGCACTACACAAAGCACACACGGCAAGGTATTGAGTGTCCTTTTGCAACAAGGAATTCTCCCTTCAGAGAGCACTATTTCTCCCCTCAGAAAGGCACAGAGGATTTTTCCCCTCTGTGATTCCTGTGGTCCTCATACAACTATTGGCACAGGTACGGCGAGGTGGTTTAGATTCAGATTCTTGTTCAAATGAAAGTGGTTGCTAGTGATGGATGACTTGACCAGCTTCTTGGTTAGAAAAACAGGTTGCCAAATATTTTAACAACTGTTGTGTTAAACGTTTGCTGCAAAGCAAGTTTGAAACTGAAATTAGAGGAGTCTAAATTTGTACATAAACAAACCTTATGTTTTAACAGAAGTTTCCCCACCACCCCCTACCAGCTCCTTCAGGGGTCAGTGTATATGTAACCAAGTCTAAGCATATAGAAAGGAGCCATTGTCATTTCTTCTGCTTCTGCCATAGAGTACTTTGTCCTTCTGCCTGTCCCTCAGCCCTGCAACACTGTCAGTATCCCTGTAGCACCTGTGTCTATCTTCAGGCTTGTCAGACCTGCCTGCCTACTCCCCGTTTTCTACAAAGGACTTCTTGAAGATGCAGGAGGAGTGGGCTGATTGAAGCATCTGTGGAGATGTTAAGGGAGCAGCTGTGGGAGACTTCTCCATTCCAAAGGCTTTAGGCATATACCTGCCATTTTAATTTCCTTCTGATTTCTATTCTCAGGGAAAAGAGAAAAAGGGAAAAACCCCCGAAACCAAATGCTCAATTGCTTTCTTTACCACAGGCTTTCGGTGTGGGTATAATGCAACTCACTTTGTTGCTCTGTGTTTCGTACCTGTATACAGTAGTAGTAATCTTCTTTTCCTCATAAAGACTTTCTAAGGCAACATATAAATAAGGCTTTGAAAAGTTAAAATGATGTGGTGATAGGTATATAAGTTATAAAAGCATCTAAGATTATGTATGGTAATTAAGCATATGAAAAATTGTTTAACAGTGATGTAGTGATGGATGTACATTCTTTCCTTTTTTTCTTTTAAAGTGGCTTAAATTTACAAACAGCTTGCCTGTATTGATTTTGAGAGAAATCAAAAGACCCTCCATCCTCCATTGGAGAACCACTCTCCGGGTTTGTCTACTCTCTGAACTCTGCAAGGGAAAAGGAAAGAAATGTAAAAAAAAAAGCAATAAAATGAAAGCTTCAGCAGTGACTGGACGTCATATCTTAAATCTGTTCCATTTGATGAGCTGTTCTGTTTGCAGAAGTTTGTAGTGTCTTAAAGTTATAGTTCTGGTCCTGCTAAGAACTACTAATTTCTGGTCCCAGATATCAAGAGAGTCTCGTGAATGAGGAAGGGTAATTTTATTTTTTTTAACAGTATTTTAGATGTAAGGCATGCATTTTTAAGGGTTACATGGACTTCAGTGATCAGTACTATATTGTAGGGAGTTGCGGTGGTTATTCTCTATATTGTTGAAAATTACAGGTGGTTAGGAATGTTCCATGGGAATGATTTTCCGTGAAAAGATTTTTTACAGAATTGAAACTTTCTTTTGGGAAATCAAAATGAAAGATTTCATTTTATTGTCAGTTCAACCTAAATCATAAAACTTAATTTTATAGGAGTGAGCCAAATGTTTTATTTTGACTCAGTTCAATACATGTTTAATTTCAACTTTTTAGTTTGCTGAATGTTGAAATGTCAATATTTCTCACTGGAAGGGAACGTTACCGAGCTGTACAAAAGCGTAGTTGAAAAACTCTTCTTCAGATATCATAGAATGAAACTGCTAATTCTGAGGCTATTTTCAGTATATGTTTCTTTTGCTTGGGTGGTGAAGGAAGCAAGTCGATTTAACAGTTATCTTCCTTAGTCAGTTGTAAATCAAAAACCAGACTTTAACCCGTGGCATTTAAAGGATGGCACCTTTAAGCAGCACCTTAAAGCTTAAGCCCATACTGTGTGATTTAAGATCTCTCTTCACAGACAAAACTGTAGCAGAATCATTGTTTCTAAATTTTGCCCAGGCATTGCTGGCAGGGGAGGGTGGTCCAGGCTAAGCTGGTCCAAGTCTCCATCTATGCCAGGCATTCCCCATTTCTGCTACAAGTGGCTCAGCTCTATAGGTGGTGGTGTTTGGGAATGCTTGTGCACTCAGCATAACGCGTAACTGCTCATTGTTCTAAGCAGGAGAAAAGGCCAGTGGCCATCAGCATCAAAACTAGAGGTCACACCAGAGCAGAACTCAGTTGGACAGTGCAAGGAGCACTTCCATCTGGGGAGACAGAAGAGGCTATAAAACTGAGCTGATCCCCAAACCAGCTTTGAAATCAGTGCACCCTGCTCCCTGCTGTTGCTGTCCTCTCCCAGGAACAGTACTGCCTGTGTTCCTGACTCCTTCTCCTGCTTTTTTCCCTGCTTGCTCATGGTGTGTCATCTATGGTCCTGGCCCTAAATGTGAGGCCAGATTATCTGTCTTTGCAAACAAGTGAGCCTTTATGTGTGCCACCAAGCTTGAACGGCATCTAATTTAACACAGCTTTTAAGAGTTGTTTATGATTCACCCAAGACCAGCTTCCTTATATTTCTCTATGGGGAAAGTGTGTGATTGGTGTTTCCAAGCCCTTCTGCTGTTCTCTCTTGCTGGCCAAGCGAGGAGTTGTGCTACTTCAATCTGTGGGAGCCTGTCATCATTTGGTGTTTGATAAGGAGAAGAGAGGGTGAAGAAGCAGCTTTCCCTTGTACTGTTCCCCCAGTCATTACTGACTCATTAATAGCATTTACTCCTTGTTAATGCAACATGGGCAGTGTCTGAGCAGTAGCTGTGATGGGAGCTAGGAAAACGAGGCTCTCATGTTTGAACAGAGAGTAACCCGCAGGAGGGAAAATACCCTCCACCTTTAATGTTGTCTTAAAACATGCAAGTCAAGGTGTTATTAAAGAAATGCGTCTGCTTCGGTAAGATGTCAAGGGTGTCAGCCTCTTCCTTTTCCTTTGTGATTGTCCTAAAAGCAGATATTTGATGAAGATCATATACTTTGTCAGGGGAGATCCTACGTTAATCCCCCCCTCCTCCTCCCACCCCCCACAAAAAAGGTCCCTTTAATCAGCTGCTAGAGTGCTGTACCAATTACCTCCCTACAGGGTGACCTTTTTATCTCGTAATGGCATTTTGGAATCCAATCGCCCTAACCACACTGGGAGTGTATGCATGTCACATTTCCAATTCTCTCTCTTTTTCCCCCCGCTGTTGTTGGCACTGTATACGGCCTAATATATTCATGACCTAATTAGAGTAATTTTTGCATAATAACAACCTCCCGGGGGAAACTTTTTTTTGGGGTGATTTTTTGTATGTGTGTGTGTGTATCTGTGCATGCTCACACTGTTCAGACACATTAACTGGAACAAGTGTTTCTTAATTTTTAAGTGTTTCTCTGGTTATTAGAAGTATTTTTATGTCATTTAAAATGGAAATGATGCAATAGGAAACCCCAGAGGAGGCAGAGATTATTTGTTTTATTTTTCTGCTGTAGATTTCTCTCTGTTACTGTGAAGCTTGTGTTCTCTCTTCTGAACATCCAAGACAGCATCATGCTGCCTTGCCATTATTGGATCTCAATGCTTTCAAGGCTTCATCTCATCCATGCCAGCTTCATCCTTCCCCTTTGTCACTCAGCTTCTTTCCCTCATGTCCTCATTTGATCTTCAGTTTTCAGCTAAATCCTTTATTTGCTGCAGTGGTTACTTATTTGACTTTATCTTCACTCAAGGGCTGTGCTCTCTCCCCCTGTGATCTGCTGCAGCGATAGCCCATCTTTGCAGACTCTCAGGCTGTAATGACGCTTACTGTGTTACTGGCCGACTCACCTGGTACTTGATGTCTCCTCCATTCCTTGGTAACCTTTCTGTTTTTCTTCGCTCTGCAGTTTCCACTTTCTTCTTCTCTTCAACTTCTACTGATCATCTTTCCTGGAACACACTTTCTACTTCCAGCCCTCTGTGCTCTAGCTCCAGCTCTTCCTTCTCTTCCAGTCCTTGCTGTTTCCTAGCTATTGTTTTCCATTTTCAGTTTTCTAAAGAATGTAAGTGCAACCCTTGCAGAGATCACAGGCCACATTTCTTGGTTTCATTGGTATAAATAAAGTTCACTTTGATGGAGGTTTACACCAGTAGGACATGTTTATTTTCATAAGCATATTGATGCTATTTTCCCTAAACTGCTGTTTAAAGAGCGTTAAGGGGTAGCGTTCAGAGCACGTGCTTGCTCTAAAATGACACTACAGGATAAGTTTGCTGAAAAATTTATTTTATTTGTTTCCTCTTTTCCTACATGTTTATTTGATTTGCAGTAAATAGTTCACTCAGAGTTTGTGTCAATAAAGAAAAGATCAGCTTTCCATAGCCAAATGTTTTGTAGTGTTGAAAAAAGTCTTTGTGTCTTGCTGTACTCCTTGCTCTTTCAGCCCTGAGCTCTCCATACCCAGCTCTGCTGACCTTGTCCTGTATCACTTCCTACAATTAAGATTTGTCCACTTCAGTTCTTTTGTTACATGCACATCCAGAAGCCTTGCAAATGCCTTCTGTCACTGACTTCAGCATATCGCTGTTAAAAAGCCAGGATGAGCCCTGCCTGGATCTGCAGATCTATCTCCTGCTTCTGTTATAGTCCTTCATCCCATGCCTAGCTCTGCCAATTTCCATCACACCTGGCTGACATTATCCCCTGTCATTTCCGGTGTGGGTACATTTGCCAACAGAGGATGGGAATTAAATAAGCATGCCCCAAAGCACTTGTTATCATAATCTTGGTTTTTAAAAAAGGCTGCAGGAATGTATCAGTCTACATTAGAAAGCCCCATGAAACTGTTCCTCAGGGTTGTTCTCTGTAACACAAATGTTTTTGGGGATAGCTGCAAGATGCACTATGCAAAACTGGGGTATTCATAAGATTGCTTCACATCCTGGTACGTCTGTGTTTTGATTTTGGTTCCTGCATTGCTTTCTCATGTGCCTAGGCCTTAGCATGTATGAGGGAACATGCACATGATAAATGGGAACCGCTGCAAATGTACGATGCAATTGGAGAATTGCTTTCATCTCTTTAAAGCCGTAGTTCAAAGGCACCTTACAGTTCATCATCTTCATGTGCAGTTTCGAGCTAGACACATGGATTGTGTATTAATACCTGCAGATTGTGGGCTAATGAGTTTAGGGGTAAGTAAGAAGGTGCAGATGTCAAGGCTCCGAAAGCTGCTTGATTAGTGTATAAAACTGAATGTACTGCAGGAGCAGGTGGGCTTGGGTGTGGGGATGGAAGACGAAAAAGGAGGTGTGGGTAGATTTGAAGTAATTCTGAATATTTTCACAGCAGTTCTGCCTAATGCTCCATCTGTGCTTGTGCACTGCACATGGAAGGGATGGCATATCCCTTTCAGAGGAAGGGCGATTTTGAGGATTGTGATAAGGGGAATAATTCATAACTAGAACAGAAGAGGCTGTAAGAGTCTTGCAGACCAGTGTGCCAATTTACTTTGGTAAACTTTTCAATCTTGCTTCTGCTATTCTTTGTCTTGTTTCCTTCAGTCAGGCAAAATTCATGTGTTATTTACCTTTTTTCTTCTTGTAACACCCAACAGTGATCTGAAGAAGGAGCATCTCCTGAGCTAAAATAGAAAAGTAGAGGGATAGAAGGGGACCGCTGTGTTTAAAATGGGAAGTGATAGAGAGCAGAAAACATGCATTTTGATTCTTGGCCACATCAAACCTATATTCCTAACTTTCCAGAAGTTACATAGGGCTAGAAACTTTTATTCCCGGATTCTCCTAGTTTTCAGATCTTCAGCTAAGAACACCAAAATGGTTATGCTTTGAATCTCAACTCTGTCCACTTGAATCTGTGCATTTAGGTTTTTCAAAACTGACTTTCTCAGGAGGTTACTGCTATATGCAGCTTCTGTGCCCCACTCCTTTAGAAATTATCCTGGTATTTCTTTCTATGAGCTTGACCAGGATCAACAAATCCTATTACCGCAAAAAGGCACAGGAAGGCATATAAACAGGGTGCCTTTGAACTGGAAGCAAAATCAGGTTTTGAGTTCAGTTAGGTTTCTGTGGTGGAATTTATGGAGATCTTGATTAAACACAGTTACCATCCCTTGCTTTTGGCCTCATTATGTCTCTAAGCGGGGGACCCACATTAGTGAGGTTTTTTTTCTATCTAAGGTTCTGATGGGTGCTTGATATTATTATCAGTGTCTTCAGACATGTGAGTTGTTTTTGCAGCATCACAGTCCTGTTGCTCTTATGTGCTCTACATTTACTGGAGTAAAGGCATTTCTTGATTAATTCCTCTTATTGCCCTTTCTTATAAAGATGGTCTTGGTGACAAAGATGAGCATATATTAGAAATCGGGAGCTTTGGTTTGGTCATGCTTTATCATATAAAGAACTAACAGTGACTTAAGATGTAGATTTTTCTAAAGAACTTACTTCAGAAGTGCAAGGCTTGAAGAACATTTGAAGAACGAGAAATCCTAGTTGATACCTACTGCTTCGTGACACCTTCTTAACACCAGGTGAATCTTCTCAGTGTACCCAAATGGAATAAATCTGGAATAGAAAAGGGAATGACACTCGAGTACTCAAGAGAGTCTGGAGCTCCTAAAGCAAGAAAAAAGAGTAACCAAAAAAAAAACACCCCAAAACACAACAAAAAAAAGAGCAGAAGTAACTGTATTAGGCTGAATAGAGAAAAAAATCCAATTTAACATCCTCTGACAACTTTCTAATACTGCTTACAGCATGGTACTAGGAGAGCATAAAAATCTTCCCTTGCTAATTCCCCACTCCCCAAAAATCTTGAGATCAGTAAAGGTGCAAAGGCAGAGAAAGCTTGCTTCCCTTTTTTGTAAGATTTCCACAGATACATAATTAATGCTCAAATCTTCTATCTTCTGTTCTGCTCTGACTATATCATTTGAGGTCCAAATGTTTCGTCCTCTTGAGGATTTCTAAGGGAACAAAACCTCAGTCTGGAAAAACCAGGCTTTATTCCTTTGTCTCATGTCACCTCTTTTCCTGATTAACCACAGCAAGTATCTCGGGGAGAGAGGAGTCTGTGGCTGCTGGGTAATCTGGTTCAGAAGGTTTCTTTAACAGCTGGATCAATAAGTGCTTCTTCCAGATGCCTGTTTCCTTGATTGATCTGGTTGACTTTTTCCCTTTTCATCATCCTTTTTTTTTCTCTTGGCACTTCATTTTAATTCATCTACAAATGATCCTCCCCCTCTCCAGATGCCTCTCCATATTTAACTGCTGCCTGACCGTTACGTGAACTTGACACATCCCTAGCCCCAGGACCCTTACATAAGAAAAAAAGCCCCAAACTCTCATTAAATAGCCTCTTTGGGCAAGGCAGTGGACTGATTGGTCCTGACGTTTCTTGTAGGAGCCAAGCCTCACCTGAGAAGGATGGCAGGTCAGTGCCTCACTCGGTCACGCAGAGCCGGCACAGACCTAGCCAGGTTTATTAGTCTGGGCTCTGCACCCCGCCTTGCTCCTAAGGGACACGTGCCTCCCTGCTCTGCTGTCAGCACTTCCAGCTCTCCTCCCAGTCTCACCTCCTGTATGTGCAGAAGGCACCTTCTTTGGGTGCTGACAGAAGAATAAAACGTGCAGGTCCCCCCCATCACTACGCCTGATAAAGCATGTGCTGTAAACATCTGTACCCTTTTCAGATCACAGCAGGGAGTGACCATAAAGCTCTTGTGCACCTGTAAGAACATGAAGTCCCTCGCATTACAGTGCTCCCTGGTTTATGAAACTGCATGCTGTCGCTGGATCCTCCACCCACTATTCGATAAAAGAGTTCACAAGCCCCAGCAATTGGTTCCATCTCCTCTTTCAGCGAGGTTGGTGCTTGTAAAGGCCATTGGCTTTCCTGACAGATAATTTTTTTCATTGGAAAGTGCCTTTTGCTGTTGCAGTGTTCATTTGCAATGTTGTTTTATCATTTCTGAAAAAAAAAAACCCTGTAAAAATGCCTTGATGTCATCTAAATGCGATGTTTCCAATGCCCTAAATGAAATGTTTGCACGTGTGTTAAAATTTTATTTCAGAGGAAATGTCAAAAAGTTGTTTGGCTTTGTTCTGACTTAGAATGAAATCAAATTTTGATGCTGCTTCCCATATGGGAAAAACAAAAGCTCTCAGCAGGTCTCCAGGTCTCTAACCTACTCTGGGAAAACAAATATTCTTGTCTGTTTTGGTATTTCCCCCAAACTCCACCATAGTAGGCATATCTCTGCTGGTCGTGGAAATAGTAGATTTAGCAGCCCATTAGGGTTCCCTATCACAAACCTGTTGTGTAGGCAAAATACTGGGAACTGGTCTGTCAGCATCAGACTACTGGAACTGGGCTCAACCAAAATTAGGGAGAGGTGGAAGATATAAAATAAAGCAACGCTCAGCAGAGCCATAAATTGCCGGGCAGAAATGCGCATTTGCTTTTGGCAGAAAAGCCATGACTTCTTTTGCCAGCACTTCTTCGTTCAGGATTACGAGAGTCCCTGTCGAGTTTGCTGAGGAAGCCAGGTCTGTCATCAGGCCCGAGACCTTTGTGCGCCCATCCCATCGCTTTGATTGGGCTGGGCAGCAGAGACACCCATGCACAAACGCGTGCGTCCAGCGATCCAAGCTGAAAGCATTCCAGCCCAAAAAGGACTTTGAAGAGAAATTGCCTCTGGATTTTCAGATTCCTGCGTCTTCAAGGGGCACCTTTTGAGATAAACTTAATTAAGCAAGTCATTCTATTAATCAGTTCTAATTACTCATGCAAATCACAAGTGCTCCGGCCTGTGGTTAAGTGAAACCTGATTTGATCCCAAGTGCAGCCAGGCTCAGTAAGTCCAGTGGGTATTTGCAAGAATGTGCCTTTACTGATCTTCCTGCTTCTCTCCAGGTACAGTAATCTTCTGGAGACTGTAATGTGAATTGATTAGTTGTCACGCCCATAATGCTATTATCCTGAACACTGGCAAAGAGGGGGTGGAAAGCAGAGTATGGAGCACGTGAACTTCTCTCCATCCGTGTGGTATGCACATGTGTGCCAGTGGACATGGGAAGGTCAAGGCTATGGACACGTAACAGGAAAGACTGGCTACGTGTGTGAAATACCTTGTAAGTGAAAAGAGCCGTTTATCCCTTTCAAAGCAGAGATCTGCAGTGGTTGTTTCCTGGGAGCCAGGGAGCCAAATTTGTCAAAGGGACGTGACTCAGAGTAGGGCATGATCCTGTGTGACTTGGGGCCCCAATATGTCATTTTCCATCTTAATCCCGCTATGTAGAACAGCTGTGAATAACTCAGTATTAGGCTGGCAGCAAATGTGGACAGCAGAGGTAAATGAGTGAGTGATTGCTGACTTCACCTTGATTGATTTGCGTAACACAGTCCTGTTGGTTAAAGGGCTGTGAACATGGGTTTGTTCTTTTCCTTGCCTTTAAAGTGTCAGCAGCATAAATATTCATTAGCATAAGAGCAGTGTTAACGCTTCAAAAAGGCTCCTGTTTCAGAGAGTCTCACCTGTGAGACCTAGGCCTTTGATTGCATCAGAGTTGAGAAACTCCTTTTGCTTGGCCTAGGATTTCCCTGGATCTGGGCTGCAGTCACCATCTCCTGTGGACTGCACAAAGAGGATGCCAGTGGAGCCGAGGGCTTTATGGCAAAGTACGCCTTCTGCAGCAGCTTGAACTGCTGTCTTGTAATACTTCTTCCCTAACCCTAAGCTCGGCCAGTGGCTGAAGATCCCTCCCAAGGAAGCCCAGGCTTGTGGGTTGTTTATTATTATTAATTTATTCGCATGCATGCATGCTAACCCAGCACGCACACATCTATGTGCCTTCTCCCTCCCTTCTGCGCTTTCATGACTGGCAAAATGAGCTACAAGCAGATAAAAATTGAAACACAGAAGAGAGCAAATTACAACATGTTCAATTATTTTTTTCGAAATCATTCTTCATCTCTGCCCTACTCAGTGCCTGGTGATGCTCCCTTTGCAATCTGACAAGGGCATTTTTTTCTCTTGTGTTTTATCCCTTCTCTTGGGTGGCAGGGTGGTCAAGGAGCCAGGACTTGGGGAGAAGTGTGGCAGGGCTGGACAATTCAGGCTGAGTTAACTGGAGATCCAAAAGACCAACGCTTTTTGGTCTCCGTTCAACAGCCTGCGTGAAGAGTTCTCTCTCCATTAATTGTAAATGCTTCTTCTTGCTACATGCAAATATTACAGTGGCAGGCACCGATTCCCTCCCTACTCCTTGCTGGCCAGGGAGGCAGGCAGAGATGGCTTTGCCTTGTTTGCTTCGTTGTTGTTGTATTGCAAATTGCCACCCACCGCCTGCCTGCCTGCTCGCTGCCGGCCTCACCTCATCCAGGGCTTTGCTAATTAACGGGCTCCCTCTCCTGGCTCCTTGCAGCAGCCCGGCGAGATAAGACGGGCTCCGGGCCCCAGGTGGCCCTGGCTGCCTCCAGTTTTGCTTCTCCTTTCAAGCGCTGTGGATTTGTTGCTTCCTTTCTGATTCCTTTGAGCAGGGAATTTTAGTACTGCTTGCGGATTGACAGCGCTGGCGATGAAAGTTTTCTGCCTATTTACAGGAGAGATGCTCCTTCCGTACCCCTGAAGACTGGCACAAAGGCATCACCTTTTGGGTTGAGAGGAGGTTTTGTTCTTTATGGTCTATTTAGCTCTTGGCCTCTCTGCTGAGAAACTGTCAGTGAATATAGTGTCAAGTGTGGTAGTAATAGTTTTAATAATGAGGACACCTGTCTGCAGTAAAATAAGATTACATCAAGACATTTTATGCAGTTCACATGTAAGTTAGGAATGACTTTTGGTGATGCCAGCAGGAATTGCATTAGAGGATTGAACAATAAATGCAACAAATTGCCCATTAAAATTGGGAGAAATTTCTTCAAGTAATGAAACATACTTAAACGTATGTATTATAAAGGTGAAACGGTTGAGCAGCTTCCAAGTCATATTATGTCTGGTAAAGAGCCTGATCAGTGTATATTTGGAAAGGAATATTTTGTGGTTTAAAGAAGAAACAGATTTTTTCTAATTGTTTGTTATTAGTATCAGTGTGGCAGAGTTAATGGGATGTCATCGTAGAGACAAGAAGAGACTAGAGGAGGACTGTAAGTAACCCAAATCACTTGTAATGTAAATACCTAGGCAAGAGGAAGGATGGCAAGAAGTAATTGTTCTCATCCCCGTTTGTGGGAAGACTGTCTTGCCGCCCACAATTGCTCAAAGACCTGTTGGGAGAACTGGAAACTCAGGCCATCTTTTAGGAATCTTAGCCCAATATTCAGCTCTAAACCCACATTTTCTATTGGTTACCATTTATGTACATCTTCAGGGGAGACTTGAATCTGACCCATTAGTCATCTTCAGTGATTCTAGCAGGTGTGAAGATATTAGTAAACTATTGGTCCAAAAACCTGAATAAGAGAGCAGCGTATTCATGCTGAAAACCAAAGAGAGCACCTAATGAGAAAGAAATTGTAATTTTTACAACTTTGCAAATATTAAACCACTGGCCCACAAAACCAGAGCAGCTAGGAATATCCTTTCATCTTATTTCCAGTTAATATACGGGAAAACAGGGCATAATAGGGCTCTTATTTAACCAGCATCACACACTAAGCCAGGGATAACCTTTTTAAGAATTATGTATTATCAAATATAGCGTCATTGTTCAAGGCAATAAAGTACAAAACACAGACAATCATGGTGTTGCATAAACTACAGTTGAGATGCTCCAAAGTGACCATCAGCTTCTGGGACTTAATTTTTTTGAGCAGCAGTTCGAAACACCTTTAGCAAGAGGCCTGAAACACCGAGTCCCTAAATCACTAGCCATTTTTGCAAATGTAGGCCTGGGGTTTTTAAAATTCACTTCTAATAATTTAAAGTGTCATCCAGGGAAGTAACATTTGGGTTTAAATTTATGGGGCCAGTTGAATGTGTGATATAAATCTATATCACTCAGCAGCTACCCCAGGAGTGAATCTTGCAGAGATTTTTATCTTGACAGTAGCCCTTTAAAAGAAAAGGAACAGGAAGGCATTGAATTGGAACAACCCAGCATCTCTCTTGTGTTTGTCTTTGGTAAACACTGCAATTTATTTAAAGCACACGGAAGGGAGAAAAAATATGGCAAAGTTAAATCCCAACAAATTGTTTTATATTTACAAATGAATTAGATTATTTGCATTTGTTGTGTTTTTGGGTTTCTTTGAAACTGCAAATTAATGAGAAAAAATTATTTCCGAATCTTATTTTACTTAAAGGCAAGTTTAGTGAAGGCAATTTGCATGTAAATCAACGTTTACCTGACGCGTGCAATTTCCACAGTTAGATAAACCATAACATGAAACAGATGAAAGACATGGGAACTGTATAAAAATTCTTTGAAAGATAATAGGCGGCAGTTTGCAATAAATATTCATTAAGTGAGAGGGTGCCCTGTTCTCTCTCTATGCTGCTATCCATACCGCGCTCACCTCTTTCCGACAGCCTCCTTGTTACATATCTTTGCTCTCCTATTTCTTCCTTATTTAATCCATCTTCTGTCTTATGGCATAGCACGGGTCACTTTCATTATTGGATGCTCTGTGCATTTCCACCATCAGTCTGTACTTGCGTGATTTATAATGCAGCCCAGGAAGGAGGCAAGTGAAAAATCAGCAGGGAGGTAAGAGCTAGTTCCAGGTCTGGGCAAAGCAAGCAGTTGCCGGGGGCAGTAGGCTACCGGGACAGGAGGGCAGCTGTGGCCCTGCTGTGACTTACCTGACAGTTTTTCCTGCAGCACAACCTCTGCAAGCCAGGCCAGCTGCGTGTCCTGCCCCCTCGCTGCCGTGGCTGAGAGAGGGCTGGGATGTAGGGCAGCTGATGGTGGTGGGTGAGAAACTATTCCGTGAGAAGCAGCAAGTGTCCGTTTGGCCTTCCAGCCCAGCCCTGTCCCCACCCCTCTCATGGTTGTGAAAAGAAAAGCTTTTTCTGTCTGGCCTTTTCTTCATCCACGGGGCAACAGTGTTTAATTTGGCTGATCCCGACAGGTAAAGCCTTGAGCCGGCTTTCTAGGGCACAGCTGTGAATAAAAGGATGTCTGAAAGAAGTACAGACCAGAGGAAGCCACATACCAAGTCTTGTGTGCCTCGGTTGTGTGGGTCACCCCTTTGATGGTTCTCACATACACAGGTAGCATCAGAGATGTTGCTAGAGTCTTTAGAAGTCTTTGGACTCCTGGGAGTGGTTGAGCACGCTCATCGTTTCACTCAAATATCTGATACTTCAGCTGAGGTAGATCAGACAACTGTCAGACTAAGAATATGGCTGATGTTCTAAAAGCTGCAGTTTTAAAAACAACTGGTGTACGACCAGTTGAGAGCTCAAATGTTCCACGTTGCAATGAATTCACAGTGCATTTTATTGTATGTATCTTCTGCTACCGTTACCACTGTGGTGTCTGATCGCGTGCCTGGAAAGCCATCAAAAGCTGTGATGTATGGCCAGATTGTGTACTGGCAATATGCTGTGAAATTATAATAGCAGCAGGTTTGCAACGTATCTGTGAGGGCTGTGTTCCCACTCCCCAAAATAAGCTATTTTCTCAAATGACTGATCTCATATTTGATAGGCAGTATGCTACCCACGTGCTGCACTGCAGGATTTCCACATGAGCAGCGAGCAAACACACGCTTGCTCAGGTGGCTCCTGCAGAGCAGACCTTCTTTAGGATAGACCTTGCTGAAGCCCATCACTTCACACTGCAGCAGGACTGTGAGCTGGTGGGACCCTGCTGTCCCATCTCTTTGTTGATTGTATAAGAGTCATCTGTCATCTTCCTTTCCTAAATTCCACCTCACTCCATCCTGCCAGCCTGCAGGACTTCAGCCAGAACGTGCCTCTGGGGCTTGGTCTGTCCTTGGGAGCAGTCGTCTTTCCTGCTGCTGCCTCCTGTGCCTGTATTGTAGAGCTCTGTGACCACTTTCAGACACAAAGCCAACTCCATTTGCTCACACTCTCTATTTACATTTAATATCCCTTAAATGATTAAAGCAAACATTCCTAATTAAATGTTAACGTGCTGTAAGTATCTGCAGCCAGTGTACTGGCCGCCCCTCTAATCTCATGTATGTGGACATAGCAACTGGACTTAAGGAGGAAATTAGTTTCTGAAAGTTTGACGGGGGAAGCACAAGTAACTTATCCAGTCATCCCCATTAAGTTTACTCTTTGCCCTTGGGAAGATCATTGTGCTGTTGGGTGCTCGGTGCTCTAGGACTGAAGTCTGTCTGTGCCCAGTGCCTCGTGTGCCTGGCTCAGCACAGGACAGAATCAAGCCTGCAGAAACTTGGTGTGCAAACCTCTGAACAGAGGAGCAAATCACGTCGTTATACAAATGGGAATTAGATGTGGATTGAAGTAGTTATTGAAAAAGAAAAAAAGCCATTTGCTCTTTAAAGAGACACTAGCGGGTTAGATTGTTTGCATTTCTCAGTTTGCTTTTAATTCCAATTTAACGGTAGAGTTTTGTTGGTTTCCTTTTTCCTCCAAAAAAGGTTCCTCCCCACCCTTGTTAGACTGCGCCAACACCTCTTCTGTGGTGTTTCACTATTTACTGCGACACCCGTTGCAGTAGTCAATGTAATTACTGAGGAAGGTGTTTCCGCAGTTTCACTCCCTCTGCTGACTAGTTCTGTAACGCCAACATTAACAGAGTTTAAAAGGTGGTAAGATTTGCTACAGTGCCAGAATATATGTTGGGGAGCACTGTAATTTTAACACAACTGTGTGTGCCCTGTGATTTGCTTTCTTTCCTGTACCCCAGACTGACTCTGAGATACACAGACATAAAACTGTTCCACTTGACCATTTTTTCCAGTTTGCTTTGCCTCAGTCTTGCCTTCGAAATTCTGAAGTTTGTTGAACTGTGAGGTGTTTCAGAGACACCTTTTACTTTGAGTTCACTGCAGTGTTCTTGCTTTCCTTTGTGGCGCATGACTTTATTTTTTTGTAATTTTTGTTCCTTCAGTGTTAAAGGTTAGTCTCTTGGAAATAATTTGTTTTCTTTTTATGTAGACAAGACAGATGAGATTAAATTATGCTATTAGTCCAGTATATGTTTCTCTCCAGAAGTTCCCCATGCACAATATTTTGGCTCATTCCAATTATGTCAGCGTCCAATGTTTGAGGAGATGGGTGATGACTATCCACATCTTGGCTAATGAGAACATCTGAGCTTGCTTAGGGTCTGAAACGGTAGACTCTGTCCTCATGTGGTTCAATTCCAGTATGGCTTCAGTGAACTGTTGATTCTCATTCCCTCAAATTGCAGATCCTAAAGCACTGAAGTATCAGCCATAAAAATAGTTGCCAGCCATCTCCAGATTGAACAGTTATTGAGGGAAGGCAAGGTGGCAACAGAAGTGCTTTCTTCTGCTATCATGAAGACAACTTCTTATGTGTGCTTCCTATATTGAGGTGGTCATCTAAGTCTTTTATCATTATGCTGGAGATGATGTTGATTTTCTTTCCTTGATGGAACAGTGTAGTTGGTTGGATTCTACTCACCTAGGAGGTCCAGAGACACAGAAAAGGTCTTGTGAATTTGTTCAAGCCTGCTCTTTGAGGTGTTTTACCTTTTATAAAATAAGCTGTATGTGTTTATCGAGGTAGAAGAAAGTCTCTCTCAGTAGTCCCTTGGACGTGCTAGTCATCAGGGTTGTAGATACACATGAATAAATGATGGCACCTACTAGTGACTGACCCCACAGAGCAGGCGAGACCCTACTCCAGCGATTGAGTATGAAATAACAAACTGGATACTTGCTTGTCACGTGCTTGCTTAGTTGGCAAGAGCCTGTGGCTTCACAGCTGATGGCTCAATATCAAATCCTAGCTCTCCAGATGTGTCTGTGTCCTTGCAGACAACAAACTGCATACAGTTGCCAACGTAAATAGAAAAGAGCTTGACAAAGAATAAAAGCTGTGCCTCTTGGGCACAAAACAAGGTTTGCTCAGCTTCCCCATGGTAACACCTAGGTCCTGGGGTACTAGAAATACTATATTCATTGGTCATGAATGGCTCTTTGCTGGAACTTACTCAGGACTGTTTCAGGAAGGGTAAGCAAGTCCCCTTGTGGCTTTGTTTCAGAAGGCTTACAAGGGAAACTCCCAAGTCACCTTCACTCATGTCAAGTTCCTGTAGGAGTAAAACCAGCATGAAACAGAAGCTGCAGTTATAGCTTTTGTTTAAGAGGATGCTGTCAAGCCCGTTAAGTACAAATACCAAACATGTCTTCAAAGTTCTGAATTCTCCTGGGGACCATGCTCTATATTCCACTACAGTAGTCTTGCTTTTTAAAACCGGTCCTCTGGTATTTAGTAATCTGAAGGAAATACAGGACCCTTTCAAGCAGAGATAAAAAAACCTGCTCACAGTTGATAGCATGGAAAGCTTGTGTGTTATTCTGGGCAGCAGCTTAACTTTGTGAGGTCTGCGTTCAAATCCCTGGTGCACAAGGTTGGTTTTTTTAACAGCAATTCACGTGCATGCTAATTTTTCCCTGCCTCAGTTCTCCATCCATAAAACGGGGCAATAGGTTTGTGAGGATAAATGTTAGCAGTGTTGTGTAGAGTTCACATCCTGATGTCACAGAGTTGTAAGCAAGCAACTAAAATTCTGCTGAGCCAAAGTCAAGGTTTCACATTGGTTCCTGTGTTCTTTACTGCTGCTGAGCATTCAGGTGATTAAAGTTAAGTATTTGCATGCTGCTGTCAAGTTTTGATTAATGTAAAAATATTTACTTGCACAAGGAAATAGAGTTCAAAAGAAGTGGTATTTCATGTATTTTAGATCAGCCAGTTAGGAGACAGAAGCTGTGCTATGGGACTTCGGTGAACATTGCAAATCATTCAGAGTATAATAGTAACTGGATGTTTACTGCCACTAGTTCAAGAAAGGCACAGGGGCTATGTTTCAGCTACGCTACAGAAAAACACTACTTCTGACTCATTTGACAAGGTTAAAACAAAATTAGGGAGTGTGGTTTAAGGAGCTGTGTAGATGACTTTGTTTCATCCAAAGGTCATATGACATTTTCTGATAAGTCCTAAGAGAAGTGCGTAAGTCCTTGTCTTTTTCTGTGCATATTACAAGCCAATGCAGCTGATAAGAATGTTTCACATTGCACAGTTCATCCAATACCAGAAAACAGCACCCTTAGAAGTGTTAGTTATACAGCATACTAAATATACTTTTACTCTATTTCATAAATTTCTGGTTTTCACAATGATATTTTTCAAAGTCCCGCCTTAGAAGTTTCTTATATTTGAATGGAAAATACTCTTCTTCTTCTCGTAGTTGTGAAAAATAACTTGATGAAAGCATGACTCATAAAGGCTTAAGAACTAAATTTCAAATTAGAAAGCCAACATGTATGTTTTGAAATCTCAAGGTCTTTAAGCCAATATCAGGATTATTTTTTTAGGCTTAGCTCATTATTTTTGAGTGGGCATGACAATTCTGTAGGCGAATGTTGAAGGTTTGCCTGGTTCCATGGCACCTGTTCAGCTTTTGTATGTATGCTACAGTAGCTCAAGTAAGGGTTGCAGTGGTGATGTTCATGTTATTATTGAATGTCTGATATTTTCTTCACTTCACTGGGTAGTCATATCTTTTCTAAAACACATTTAAATGAAATGCTTAGGGTGTTTGTACCCGCAGAATATTCATATCGTCTTTTAGATTGTTCTGGGATTGGGAATCACAGCCAAAGGGCAAATATTAACACATCTTTGAACCTTATGAACCTCCTGAGAAATGTTATAGTACTAACATTCAATATCTACTCAATTATTGAGAAGTATATGACACCTATCAGTCACTTTGATGTTCATGGGACCTGAGCAGTCTGTATCTGACTCACCTCTTGCCTCGTGACCGGTCTCCCCTTGTGCAAAGTGATCCTCTCTTCTAAGCCTTCCTTGCTGATTGCAGCATATCTCTTTCATTAATATGTTTCCATCCACTTCTGTTCCCTCTCGCAAAGCTGCTTCAGCCTAGGCTGTCTCTGCTCCTGTGCCTGTTCCCTTCTCCAGTTGGCAATTCTGCAACCCATGCTGGCCAGCAGAGCCCCATCACCATGATGAGCTCCAGTCACCTCAAGATAGTTGTCCCTGTTTTTTGTACTTGCAGCCCTTTGTACTCCATTGGGGTGGCTCACCTGGTTCCTCTTCCTTGTTGCCAGTGGTAGGTTACCAGCACTGTAAATGAGCCTGCATGTTGCATAGCCAGGTACCCCGAGGTGAGTGCAGCACTGATCTCTCCTTGGTGATTTTGTTAGCTGTCAGCTCTTTCTTGCTTGCAGCACCCAGAAAAATTTACATTTTAGCTTAAGCAAAAGTCGGTAGTTCTGTAGCATGTGCAGAAGGAGACAGTTTATTTATTTTAGGAAGTCAAATATGTCCCCACCCATGTGACACTGTAATTCTTCTTCTGTAGAGAGACCCTTGGTAATATATTACTGGGAGTCACAAAGGATTTTTTAACCTACTTGAGATTTATTTAAATCTTCATATTTCATTTTGGAAAGAATCCAACTGATTAAAATCCACAATATTTTCAGTTACAAAAGTTTTGACAGCATAAATCTAATTTTTGCATTTTCTTATATCATTAAACCGTTCTACTCTATGCTAATGCTTAGTAAAGAGGGTTATTAGCACTGAGGGCGAACCTTAAAAGGGTTGGAGGTTTGATTCATCTGTGAAGCACTGACAAATTTGGATTAATTATTCAAATCTAATCCAAACCTCTTGAGTCCACAAAATTGGGCTGGAAGTCTCAAGAGAACAGGTTAGCTTGTGGGATTTCCGGTGCTGCCTGCCTAGCTTTCTGATGAGCCTACATAACTAGTAAAACTTTTTAAATGTACCACCTTTCTTAATTATGCGTGTGTTTTAAATTCAGCATCATTCAGGTGCAGCTGGTGCTTAAGCTTTTCAGCATGGGCAAGAAATGTTCTCCTATCACAGTTCTGCCATTGCTTTGGTACAGTACCTGGCACTTCCATTGCATCAGTGACGATCAGGAACTTAAAATGGCAGAGAACAGACTGTTAAGATCTCTGCCTTTAGAAAGAGAAATCCACAGCCATGTTTTTTACATTGCCAGAGGTGTGAATTGCCCCAAATATTCTGAGCTATTTTTTTGTTGGGGAGTGATTCTGCTGTGAAAAGGTTAGCATTTATTTAGCCTGACAAATAGCTTTGAGTTTCCTAACACTCACCATTTAGAACTGTGTACCTACTTAATATTTGATCCTAAATCTGCTTCCAGTTAAGTTCCCTGATGATTAGATGTTCTAGGATGGTAAGAAATAGTCCCGTGTCTGTGTAGAAATATACAGCCTGTCAAGACAAAAATTATGCTCTGAGGGACAAGCACTGAGTATAGCTTTATGTTTGCAGAGCAGCTAGCACAGCAGGGTCCCTATCTTGATTTGAGACCTCTAGGAACTACTACAAGATAAATATCAAATGATAACTCATGCCATTCTGCAAGAGGACTACAGATTTTCAAGGAACACCAGGGAGTTTTGATTTTATGACCCCAGGAGGAATAGCACAGACTTTTCTCTCCATATAATGGACAGGGATGGTTGGACTTTCTTGCTCAGTGACAGGCCAGCAGGCAATGCTGACCCATGTATCTGACCTGTTATCAAAATTCCTCTGGCTTCTCAGGTACCCTGATTTCAGAGCAGTTAAAAGGCGGTTCAGTGGCACTCTGTAGAAGGTAGGACATTCATACCTGTTGCTGGGATGCAGACAGAAAGCGTCACACCTCATGGGTTTTGCAGTAAAAGGCTATTAATTATCACCTCGATGACCTCCTTTGCTATCAAATTGCTACTCAAATGATTCTACTACTATTTATAATGAGGCCAGATCCTGACTGTTTTATTCAGTGATTTCAGTGAAAGGTGATGGGGTGCTCAGCATGTTAGAAAACTTCATATTTTATGGTTGTGCCACCTGACTTCAGGGATCTGCTTTTATACATGTATATGTATTTTTATACTGCTCCTCTGCTCTGCCTGCATGTCATTTGAGAAGTCTGGTGCTTAATGGTGATCCAGTGAAAATAAGACTCAGAATGTATCCGTATATTCTGACACGCTTTGTGACTGGAGATCTGAGTAAACCCATACCTTTGTGCTCTAAAGCACTTCTGGAAATCAGAAATCAGGTTTGTTTGTTTTCTCATTTTCAAGAGAATGAATTATCCAGCCACCCCTACCCCACCCCACCCCCCAATTTAAAACACCTGGGTGGACATCAGTCTGCTGCATATAGTAAAAAGACATTTTGTTTGTAAAGCAGTAGTTTTTAACCAGTAAGATTCATCTTCACTGTGAGGTATGGGACTGGGAGCAGCAGCTTCATGGATTCCCTTCCTCTGCCCTCTCCTTTTCTGGAGAAGAAAACAGTGGCAGCAAGACCTGGAGCAGCTGCCCCTTCTCCCTTCCACTGGGCTTCAGTGTTGGATTGCAGCTCTGTGGAGCTCTGCAGACCCCCATTTGCTACGGCTGCTGCTCCTCCTACTTCTCTCGCAAGTCCCAAGGGCAGGAGACTCAGAAAGGAGGAGAGAGCAGGCAGGCAGACCGGGGCACCTTGTTTCTTCTCTTAAGCAGTCATTTCCTCTCTTTCAACAGCAAGCAAGACAACTCTCTGGTGCTGTTACAGACACTTCCCTTCTAATGCTTTCCAAGAGACCACAGCTCTCATAATCATTCCTGTACCCTGCTGAGCATGATTTCAGTCCCCACAGCTGCTAGTGGCTCGCTCCAGTGACCCCAGTAAAATCTGAGTCCCCCTTTCCCTGTCCAGTTCATTGGGTTGGAATGAAGGGAAGGAGGGGGACAAGAAGCCATGGCAAACTCAGGTAGAAAAAATGAGGATTCCTTGTCAAACTAAGGGAGGAGAGAAGGGATAAAAGAACAGGGCAGGGTTGGATGCGGATGTCTGGTGAAGGCAGAGAAGGTAGAAAAAATAATGCTCTCCAAAAGGGATGGGAACCAAATCTAAAGGATCCATTATTGTCAATGCTGTTTTGCCTGTATCTGTAACTGAATCAAACAAGCAAACAGGAAAAAAAAAAAAAGAAAAAGAAAAAGAAAACTCTGAAAATATGCGCAGCCTCGTTAAAGTGAAGGAGGAAGGAGCACAGAGCCTCCCAGCTTCTGAAAAATGGCAGTAGGGGTCTAGTATTTTCAAGCAAGAGAAAAAAAGAAAGGTTGTGCTATCTCTGCTGTACCTATGCTCTATTTCTATTTTAAGTACAGGTAAAACTAAGGAGAAATCAAAATTGCTTATTCTTTCCCCATCCTGAATTAGGGTCTGGAGGCAACATCTCTGGTTGTTCCTACCATTGGTCTTCTGGTTTCTATACTACCTATTGCGTTTCAAGGTCTACTCGCATGGTTTGGAAGACAAAGGGCGTGCCCTGTCAACCATCCTTTGCATGTAGCCATTGTTTCATGATCTGTTGAGGCAGGAGGTTTTGGGTCCACAGCTCCCTAGGCAATTAGCAGTTGAAGAATTAATTTGCTCTTTAAGAAAGCTCAAGTCTCTTATGTCCTCTTTTCTAAGGAACAGCCTTGACTTATGCATGACTCAAGCAGCAGTATACCTTTTACATCCTTTTACTCTCCAGACCAAGTTGTCCAGCGTCACTTCTTTCTATCTTCCTTAGCTAAATCATACTGCCTGTCTGTCTTTCAGATATTCTCCACTCCTCCAGTTGCACATTGTGGCTTTGGTAAGGTGTGGTTGGAAGGGGAGAGCTCTCTCCATGGGGAATACACATTCTTCCTTCGAAGGTGTTCTTGGTTTGGGGTTTAGGGTTGGTTGGTTTGTTTGTTTTCCTATAGTCTGTGTTCCCGAGTTGTGGTAGTGGCCCCACTAACAGCTGTCAACCCGCTCAACAGAGAGGCAGGCAGAGCAACCAGAAAACAAACAACACACGAAACGAAATTCAAAATGTGTTCAGAGAAACACGCTACTTCAAAGGCAAGCGTAGAGGTCCCTCCGGAGCTTATTACTGTAGTCAGCGGAGGGGAGGGTTAAGGGAGAGTGTGGAGTGGGAAACAGTGTGTATCTTTTTCCAGCAACTACAATGAACATTGCAGCCTATGAATAGCACCCCCATGTCTTTCCATGGGCCCATAGACCTTGGTCTCCTCTCAATCTTAGCACCTCAGTCTCCTCAGAGGTGGGCTAGGCAGATGTACTGGGAAAAGATGCCTCCTGTCAGACACAATTGCATGAATCCTCCTCCAAGTAAAGTATGCTTCACGTAGAAAACCTTCATTGTAGTAGCTCTTGCCAGTGCCGTGTGGGCACCAGGAGCTGAGATAAGTATCTATGGCTTGTTTGCTTCTTGGTCTCTCCTGGGACCTCTCCTCAACCTGGGAGGCGAGTGAAATCTGACTGTGGTTGTAGGTGGTGTGCCCTTTGGGCATTTGGGAATTGGTTTATATGAGACCTGTCAAATTAATTTCAGATGGACTACTATCCTGGGATCGTAGCCTTTCTGTAAATTCCTTTAGCTGGTGAGCTCAAATATTCCCCTGCAAATATGGAGTTTATTCTGAAATTATCTGCATTTTTTTTAACACTCTGTTGGCTCCTGTTTTGTAACTCTTGTCACTTCAGTCTGTTCAGCTAGTCTGTCTTTCATGACAGCTCAAAAGAAAAGTGAGAGTAAGGCAAGCAGGTAGTGGATCATCTCATAAAAATTGGCCCTGATTCTTCAGTTCTTACTGAAGTAGACGCTTCACAGTGCACAGGTAATTTCACCCATGTGAGGACTATATGATGGAAGGATATGCATTTTATATCATATATGAAGGAGGGAAGACTGCGTGGATTGTGTGCCAGCACTGCAGCGTGTGCCTGTCCTTCTTTGCTGGTTGGCTAGTAGGCAATACAGAGATGTCTGTGAGTAGAATAATTAAATACTATTACAGGATGCCATGGAGAGGCAAAGGAATGGTGGCATTGTATGCAGCTTTTCTTTGCTGGGGGAGTGTTAATGGAGAGCATCGGAGTTTCTACGCACACGTGATAGCGAAGAGAGTGTTTGTAGCACTCTGCACAGATTGCATGGTGCTGGGAACGCAAGAGGATGATAGCAGAGAAAGGCTATGTGATCTTGCACGCTTTGTGTGGAGTGGTGAGGTGGTGATAACCAGCCTGGTACGTTCAAGCCTGTCCTCGGAGCTAGCAGGGAGATCGCATGTGTGATAATGCACATAGATGCTGGGTGTGAGAACCGCTGTGAGAAGTCAGCATGCTGGATACCATGCGCAGCAGATAGTGTGATGCAGCGTATCGGTGGAGAGAGAACACAACAGAGCCAGCCCACATTTCAAGGCTTCTAAATGCATTCCCTTGGCTTTGATCATTTGCCGCTCATTCTCCCCATACGCAGGCAAGACCCACTGATCTGGGAAACTGTTGCAGCTGTTGCTGTGAGCCTCCAGAAGGATCTAAAAAGCTAATTGCAACAGCCAAACCAGCTGTTAGAATAAGGACTACATTCTCAGTCCTCAGATCCCGGCATGTCCCTGTGGAATGGAGTTTCTTCTTCAGCTCTAGGAGGCTGAGGGGAAGCAGCTGGGTTCTTTGCTGAACCTGCATTAACTAGGCTGGGAGAGACTTTTCTGCCAATCATGAGACTAAAAACTAAACAGCTGCTGTCATTTCAGGCCAGAGTATAGAAGCTTTTACAAGGGACAGGGATGCTGTGTTCGCTCGATGCACGCTGCAGTTTGCCTTTCTGTTTCTTTTAACTGTTTCCTTTCTCGATGCAGTAGAGACTGACTGAACTGAACACCTGTGGGTTGTGCTATAGCTATCAACTTTGCCAGGAGAATGACATTTCAACTCCCACCTTTCCTTCCCCTAAAAGCTGGTAAGGAATTTCTGCCTGGTGTATCCTGGCCTTGCGGTAGAAGACCAGAGAAGAGCATGTGTAGTGCACATGTACACAGCCTGAGCAGGACAGTGAGGACAATGAGAAAGCTCTTAGAGGATGATGGCAGCAATGGTGGGGACTCTGCTACCTACAGTTGCCTTAAACTGCCAGCTTGTGTATTTTTATTTAATTCCTCCCAGGTGTGATAACCTGGAAGTAAATCCTTCCATTTCACCTGTTACAGGGGAATGTTTTTTGTTACAGGGCAGGGCAAGAATGGCGAGCTAGGGGCAGGGAAAGACAGCAGCTTGTATAATCACCCTGTTGTGTGGGTGCAACCAGGCAATCGCATGCAATTGCCGGATGCTAGATGCAGTAGCACACCTGGCTCTGCAACCTAGTTAATAAACTCACTTGGACTCAGGTAATTCTTTATGGAGGCACTGGAGAGTGTCTGCTCCGCAGTCCCTAGGATGATCCACTTACTCAAATTATCCATTTTTAACTTGTCCTGTAGGGCATCCCTGTTATCTTCCCTCCCTATTATCCAAGATAATAGAGAGCTGACTTGCAATAATGCAGTCACAATGGCTCCATAGTGTCTGAATGATTCCCATGTGATTGACATTGTGTGCCTGTCTGAAGCTTCCTGAAGAGCAATTCTCCGTCAACACTTCTTTCATCAGTAGGCATTAGGCAGAACAGGATCCTACAGTGCAAGTCTATTAAAGCCCAAGAAGAAATCTCTTTCGCTATGCCAAACAGGAGATGTGAATTATATAAATGGTTAAGACACTATTTTGAGGATCAATTCTCCAAGTACTTATGTGACTTACTATAGCTGTGCATCAAGGTCACATGACCTGGGGGTCCCAGTTTGAAGCAGCCAGGTTTCCTCATCCATCTGGGCCTGTAAAAAAGTGCAGATAAGCAGCAGAGGCAGCACAAGCATCTCAAGTGTTTTCGTGGCTGCCACTAGGCAAAAGCAGACTGCTCAACTGGAAATGATAAAGGGGTCTAATCCCAAATGATCACAAGTCTGGTGTGGTTGTTCTTTTCAACATTAGGAGATTCTGGCCATATCAAACAAGTCATTTAGGAAGATTTAGCCTATTGATGCTTTTGCGAGTCAAGGTTTTCCTTCTCATCATATTTCTAGCTCAACAAGCAGCTCTGGAAGTCTGGGAAGAAGACCAGGTTGCTAGCTTGGTTTTGCTAACTCAGTGAAAATGGGTATTAATCTCACTGAAATTCTATTTTATCATCAGAGTCAAGGCTTGTGAGGTTCCTCACTAGTAATCACAGCCCACTGAGGTTCATCTCAGCAGTGTGATAACACTGCTTTTGTGCTGTAGGTGGACTGATGTGGGAATGAGAGCAGGCTCTGTGTTCTTCTCCACACCTTGTTCAAAGCAAAATCTGAGTTCTGTGAGTAGCTTCAGTGTGGAAGAGGGGGTGAGACCAAAGCCCTCCATTGTTTGCAGAGCCTAAGGACCTTCAGTCCAACTTTTTGCTTTGCCTTGGCATCCAGAGAAACATGAGCAACAGCCATTCTACTCTGAATATCACTGTAGGCAGAGATTCTCAATGAAGCTGAAAATGCAATGAAAGGCTCAGGCCCTCATCTAGCATAAATCAAAATACTGTTGACACAGGTACACTGACTTATACTGGCAGATCTGGTGGGATAAAGTTTCTACAAAATTGATATGCTTCCTATTCAGCAAATGTTTTCTCACTAGATTTTGTTTTCCAGGTAATGTTACCTTCACTTCTCGGGCCATTGGCTGTTTCAAGGCCTTTTAGCTTTGACTTTTTTTTCTGCTTTCTCAGAGCATTTTGAACTCCTTACCTTTGTGCTGTTGTAGTTGCTGTCTTAAGTAGCATGCCGTGATCTCTGTGGTATGAGTGGATGGCAGAAACTTTAAAAAAATAGGAAGTGAATTACGCACTTTCTAGAACTAATCTTCAGATGCTTGATCTGTGCTAAAATGCATGAGGCTTTGGGGATTTGTGAACATTTTCATGAATAATAAGAACTTCACAAATAACAGAAGAGTGAACTCACTGATCTTATTCCCAAATCTTTTATATATATGTAAGAGATATGATTGGCTCTGGTTTTCAGAAATAGTTTGGTGGCAGGTCACTTTTTTCTGATCAACAAAGAACAGGGCATGTGGGAAAGGAAAATGAACCGCATTATTTGCAGGACTCCTGCATCCATGAGTATTCTTCCACTTTATAGATTTTTCAGTAAATTAGCATAACTACATTATCCAAGATTTCTTGCAGTTGTTTTCCCTTACAAAGTTGATGTGACTGAGAGGGAATGCGAATGCAACAGCTTAAAAAGAAGAAGGGAGGAAATTATCATATTTAATACTGTTTATACAGAAACTGGCATACTTTATGGAGCATCATCTGATTAACTCATTTCCAGCCCTGCGGCGTGTGTGTGCGTGTATGATGGCAGGGAGGAGAAATGAGAGCTAGGCCATGTTTTTTCCTGGCATGAGGAACTGTTGCTGTAACACTTGTGCGGCTGGCAGCATGAGACATAATATTACCTAGAAGAAAACCTTTAAGTGTTGGATTAATTTCCCACCATCTGCATTCTGTCTGTACTGGAAATCTAGCTCTAGAGAGAAAGACTGGGAAACAGACCTGAGTATCTGGCAATTAGGTTTGGAGAAATGAAAAATGTTTCCAGGGACTCTTTTCTAGTCAGCTGTTCAGTGTCTCCAAGGGTGTAGTCAGCTGAGGAGCCAGCTTTGGAAAAGGCTCTGTGGCTTAAATGGCCTGAAAAGATTGGAAGAGAGGAACAGTGCCTTATCACAGAGGTGCTGCCAGTCTCAATTACCAACAGGTTGTTGGGTGCTGGCAGCTGAGAGAGGAATGCCGAGCTCTAAGAAAGCGTACAAGGAAATTGAGCAAGAAGTTATGTCCAAATGAGATTTACTCAAAAGGAGTGGTGTTGGGTAGGGATGAAATCTCACTGTGAATGAGCTGGAGATGTAGGGAGGGGAAATAGCGAATGGTAGCAGATCAAAATAGAAAGCACTGGAAGGAAGAGGGAGCAGCAGAAGGAAGAGGTGGATGTCAGGCACCTGTCATTTTTTCTTTGGCTGCTGCCTGCATCAGCAGTGAACCATGGAGAGCAAAACCCTCAGGGGAGAAGATAAGTCACTGAATATTCAGTGTAACTGCCTTGTGCAGAGCCCAGAAAGGATGGCCATGTCTAGACTGCCACCCTTGCAGCCAAAGCACAAAGAGTCCTTCCCAGCCTGCAGAGTGACAGGGAGGTAGGGGTCTGAGTGAAGGTGGTGTAGCTGCTGGTGGGAGCTCTGTCTCTTGTAACATGCTTATGTTTGTGTGTTACTTTCTTCTCTTCTAGGTAAGTGCATAAAGTGCTTGTGAATGGTTCTAAGGCGCTCTGGCAGGTGCTGTACTGGGATCTCTCTGGCTTCTCCAAAGAGGAGGAAAACACAGCACTCCGAAATGGTAACTTCATAACCTGTGAAGCAGATGTGCCAGTGATTACTAAGGAATCCCCTTGTAGTTCCATCTGTGAATCTATCATTTGTATTTAGCAATAACCCACAGCCAGACAGAAATATATCCACTGTCTGTCTCAGCCTGGGACTACCACCCCCAGTCCTAGGTGACAACGGTCCCCTTGATGCCATAGTGCAGCTTGCATGCCATGTCTTGCATCCTGTTGTCTGCCATCTCTTGCTCCTGTTGTTTCCAGTTCTTCTGCGGGTGTCCCCACAGGATTGGTAGATACTTTCTAGAAGAACAGCTTAAATATCAGTCCAAAAGTATTGTCACCTTTGCTCTTTTTGTCTTCAGACATTCTTGGACATTTGGACACTGCAGAAATCCATAGCTCGCCACATCAAGTGCAGGGAGCTCCCTGGACAGGGTTTTCTAAATTCCTCTTCCTCTGGCTGAGTTCTCATTCACCCAATGGGGGATTGTTTCGAGAAGATAGTGACAACCAAGCAAAAGAAAATTCAGAATGACACTTGGGGCAAAGCTCCTTGGCAGTGAGATGAATTGAGCTTCTCAGGGGAAGTGCTGGGAACACTATTGTTTGAGATGTTTATAACTCTCTAGGTCAGAAATTGCAGGGAGCAGTCCTATGCTGGTAAATGGACATACTGATGGAGATGATGGGTCTTTCTCTTCTCTGACAGCTTTTATTTATTATTATTATTTATTGTTTTATTAGCTTCAGATTGTTGACTTCACCTCTAGTTCAGTTTTGCTGTGCGTACTATACAGTCCATAATAAGCGTGGTACTAAATGATACGCTTTTGTGCTGATGTGGTACTTGTTTGTTTCCCAGTGGAGCAAGGTGATATAAGCACATACATTAAATATATTTATGACAAATTTCTCATCTATTACTTTTATTTAGAGTGGTTTTGAAGTAGAGCACATTCTACTGGAAAACAAACATCTTTCTAAAGGCAGACAGCAAATCCAAAAGTATATTTGCATCCTTTTTTTTTTTTTTTTTTTTCTTTTTAAACAAAGGAAGCTACAAGCTAAAAAGCTGCAAGGGAGAAAAAGAGTTCACCACTTCTCTTTTATATTATACAGTCAGCGTGATAGATCTTGGCTCATCTCTGCTTGCTGCAGGAGATCTCAATCTCTCTTTTTTAAGAACTGGAGCAGGGACAAAGACAACACAGGAAGCTGAAAACACAGGCCATGTCCATTCTTCCTTGTCCTTAGTTTGAACAGCTTTCCTGAGCTGGGAGACCCTTTGGATCTCCTTGGCCAAAGGTTTAATATCTTATGGTCAGCAAAGCAATTCAACGTTCGAGCACGACTGACATTCAGCATGTGGACTTTGTATATGAAAAGCCCCTCCTCTAGTAAAGAGAGATCATGAAGATGATCATCTACAGAGTGCAGAGGAAATCCTGTTGGAAGGGAAAGGGAGCTATCATTTGATTTCTGTGCCCTAGAAATACACATATCTGTACATGTCACCAAAGAGCTACAGGACTCTGGTAAATGCCAAGCCCTCTGCACTGGGACTGCCATAGGTGGAGCTAATTTTCCCCATAGCAGCCTTCATAGTGCTGTGCTTTGTATTGGTAGCTAGAAGGGTGTTGATGACACACCAGTATTTTGGCTACTGTTGAGCAGTGCTTGCACAGCATCAAGGCTGCCTTTCCAGCATATTCCCCCTTGCTGGTAGGCTGGGGGTGGGCAAGATCTTGGGGGGACACACACGTAGCCAGGACATCTGACCCAAACTGACCAAAGGGGTATTCCATACCATATGATGTCTGCTCAGAACTAAAAGCTAAGAGAAAGTAGGAGGAGGGGGGGCATTCCTTATTCATGATGTTTGTCTCCTGGAGTAACTCCTATGCGTACTGAAAGCCCTGCTCCCCAGGAAGTGGCTGAACATCACCTGCTGATGGGAAGTAGGGAATAAAATCTTCCATGCATGGCCTTCACTTTTGCTTTATTATACTGCCTTTATTGTGACCTACAAGGTTTTTTCATCATATCTTCCCCCGTCCCCCCCCAAGCTGTCCTGCTGAGGAGGGGAGCAGCTTGGTGGGCACCTGGCATCCAGCCAAGGTCAACACCCACCACACCCTCATGTGTGTTTTAGGGTGGTATGTCTCTGAAGTGCTTCATGAGAGGAAAATTATACTTGTATTAGATAATAATGTCAAATAATTCTCTCTTGAGGTTGAGTGCCTCCCTTCTTGGCAAACATGCTTCTTCTAATCATGACTTACTTCAGGGAATATTCTTGCCTCCATCTTCTTTTTTTATTTTTCTCTAGGAATGTTAGGTTTTAGTAGTTGTCCTAGCCTCACAGATAGGTTTCCAAGGGACTTAGCCCAGGTTTCAGCTGGGCTTACCTGGTTCAGCCAGAGAAAATGAAGCTACGGTGTCCTGCACTTGGACCATGTCTGTCAACACACTATGAAACTGAAATTCATAGGGAAGAAATGCTTTTCAGATGCATTATTCCTTCACATAGAGACAGATTACCCTTATTATATGTAATCCTATTAGATATTCTCTTATGCTCATCCTTCATCTGTTTTTTAGTTACCCATAGTTTAAAAAAAAAAATGCCAAAAAGTTCCTGCTGTTGGGACATTGTTAGAGGGCCATGAGCACCTTTTCATGGACGTTCTGTTATTTTTATTTTTATCCCTTTGAGGCAGACCTTTTCCACTTCTGTTGTGGTCTGAATTGGGTCTGTGGTTTGGTTTGCTGTTTCTGAACTCAGTTCCCCAAAGACTCTAATTAACAGGTTTTGGGGGAATCCTAGGGCCTGCAGGAAGCCCTTTATCCTGATCTGTAACCTGCAGAAGAGTAGTTGGCATAATAGTTTGTATCCATACACGGTATAGTCAGCTGACATTATCTCTGATAGTGACCTTTTTTAGTGAACTGAGCTGACATACGGTGTTCATATATCCCGTTTCCTGTTTTGCTTTGTTTTTTTCCCTTTCACGTTCTGCACTGTATCATCCCAGACTGCACATCCTCTGGGCTCTCCAGTCTCTTGCTGAGGCTATAGAAGAGATTCTCCCAAATGCACTGAAACGAACGTCGTTAGGTAACCTAGAGAATAGTGATTTTTACATCTAATGATGCTGTACCCTGCATGCAAAGCAAACAGGAGGCAGGGCTGTGAAAAAGCAGTAGTGTGGGCAGATTTTAATTGCCATACTGAGAGGTCAGATAAGAAAGTCATGAAATGGCTTGGAAAAATGTGAACGTTTATATGCCATAGTAAGATCCTAAGGCTGCAGCCACGTTTGAAAATGCTTCCAAATTCGCTTACAAAAAGAATGAGAGCATGCAAGCCGTTGAGCCTTCTCTCTTCATTCCCTGGCTTCCTATCTTCTCAACCAATTCATTTACTTTTTCTCCTCCTTCTCCGGCATTCTTCTTTGCTTTCACATTCTGTTCTTTCTCTGATCTTCTGCCTCAAATGCTAAGTGATTCCTCTATGACCTGCATACTTCTTCTGTGTGTTTGCAATTTTTCTTAATTTATAATAAAGCTGGTGCCTGATTGTCTTTGAAAGTGGATTCTAGCTGAGTTATTTATCAGCTATGTAGATTGCGTTCCCTTAATCTAGTTAGCTATTTGGTATATAAAGACATATTGCATGCAGTCAGTGGATAATGCAGTTATAAACTATGCTGCATAGAATTTCCATTTCTTGTCTGCTGTTCTGGGAACTGATGTGAAAAATTTCATCCTGATCCAGTGGCTTTTGCTGTTGCTGTTTTCTCTCGAGAGTGCCAGGCCACCTTCTCCCCATCTTGCTTTCTGGTTCCTAGTGTTCTTCACAGATCAGTGTAGTTGTAACTATGGCTGTGTGGATTTGATTGCATGGATCTTCATCAAGTCACTAAGCTGAGTGCAGTGTTCCTGAGAATGAAGGACTGCTTGCATCGACAGGTAGTGTCCAAACACTCATGACTGAGTGCAGTATGGTCTCTGTTTTACCCTAAATTGTGTCAGCAGGGCCCTCTTTTGCAGAATCACAGAATCACTTAGGTTGGAAGAGAATGTTAAGATCATCGAGTCCAACCATAAACGTAACACTGCCAAAACCACCCCTAAACCATGTTCCTCAGCACCATGTCTACCAGTCTTTTAAATACCTCCAGGGATGGCGATTCCACCACTGCCCTGGGCAGCCTGTTCCAGTGCTTGACAACCCTTTTGGTGAAGAAATTTTTCCGAATGCTCAATCTAAACCTCACCTGGCACAACTTGAGGCCATTTCCTCTTGTCTTATTGCCTGGGAGAAGAGACCAACCCCCACCTCGCTACAAGCTCCTTTCAGGTAGTTGGAGAGTGCAATAACGTCTCTGCTCAGCCTCCTTTTCTCCAGGCTAAACAATCCTAATTCCCTCAGCTGATCCTCATAAGGCTTGTGAACATAAGCCCTTTAGCATCTCTGAACTGGATTGCATTTGACAGTTGCAATCAAACTGGATCCTTAATATTTGCAAATTGTTGTGTGAACGTGATAGGGATTTTGCTTAGGGTTTAATACACTAGCTCATTAAACTCCCAAATGGTATGGAGACCTCAGGAAGAAAAGAGAAAATGTTTTGGGCTTCTTGCTACATAGCAGTCAGTTTTGTCCAGTGCTGTCAACATTACCAATATGGGCTCAACATGGGTCAACAGGGATCTAGACTGTGGCACAGCATCAGAGCATTTACAGGCCCCTAGAGATCAAGATGTTTTGAAACACTGGCAAGTCTCATCTGACAATGATATGCTGTCTTTAAAATGGCTGTCTGCAGCGGTCTGTGTCAGCTGGTGGAACAAATCCAGTCAGCAGCTCTCTCTTGGTGCTGTCCTTTCATCTGGCAACAGAACAACCGTTGAAGTCTCCAAATGCCTGCCGTGGTGCTGTGCAAGTAAAGGAGAAAAGGAACCAGAGGACAAGAAGACCTTAGATAAAAATATGCTAAATTGAGGAGGGGGAGGGTCGTTCATGTCTCCTGTGCATAGGTCCAGGTGAACATGCGTAGGTGGAGCAGAATGTAAATGCATCTGTGCGGGCAGGGCAATGATCTGGATCTGAGGTGATTTGGAGGAGATGTGTTAACAGTAGTTAAACACAGGACATTTATTTGCTGGGAGCTGACTTTGATCTTGGAACAGGACTTCTGTGTGAAATGAGTTCTGCTAGGTCTTGGTCTGTTTCCAGTTGAGTGACTCCTGCATGCAAAGATGAATGAGGCTGGAGTTCCGCCTGCTTTGCGGGTGGTTGTGTTGTGGTTTGGGCTGGACTGGCCACTGAAACGAACAACAGATGCTTTCTTTTACCTCCCTCCCCTCCAGAGAAGGGAGAGCATCTCCCTTCAGAGGAGAGGAGAGAGAGAGAGACTTAAGAGTTGAAAAGAAACTGAACTACTTTAATGAAATATTACTAATAAAATAATAATAATAATAAAATATTAGTGAGGAAATAATGAAATATATACAAAACCATATTGAGCTCCCAGGATGACAATCACATCTCCATCAGGTACTGGGAAACTCCCAGACTGTACTTAGCAACAGATGGGAACTGGATTCTGGATCTGGATTCGGGAATGCACAGATCAGGATCAAAGGCAGATGAACAGAGTCCTCCTTGGATGCTGGCTATTGAAGAAGGAGACTGACCACTTTGATCCCTCAGCTTTTATACTGTGCAGGATGCAGATGGGGTGGAACACCCTGTTAGTAATTTTTGGGTCACCTGTCCTGTCCGCTCCTCCCCACAGTTGTGACCCCTCTATGCTTCTCCGCTTCCGACCCTTCAGCTTGGTACATGACAAAGTTAGCTGTTCTTGGTTGTTATAGCAAGGCAAGTACAAGGTATAGCAAAAAGTACAAGCAGGAGCCTCTCTGCATAGCATTCCTTGGTCTTAACTATAAACAACAGACCTTATCTTCTAGAAGTGGACGCTGTCTGAAAAATATGCCATTGATTTCAAGAGTGAGTGAGTGAGTGAGTTAGAAAAGACTTAGATGAAAAGTAAAATTACTGAAAAGAAAATTGATTCTCTTTTACCCTAAACCGATACAGTGGGTGTCCGCCTGGGTCCTCTCTTTGGGATGGATTTTCCTGGGCTGTGCAAGGCAGCAAAACTGTGAAACAGTGTAAAGAATTTTGGAACAGACCTAGAACCTGAGGATATGCATAACTCACTGTACGGGGACATGATCTGGTTCTTTGACTTGCAACCTGAAGTTTCTCTCAGGAATTTATTCTTTGTAGTTTGCATCCCGTGGTTCCTTTGGCACATATCCTTACATTGGTTTCTGGGAGGATGAGGTATCTCGTTCCACAAAACTATTTCAAAAAAACCCCTCCTACTTGAGGCATCTCATGCCTCCTAGTGTACACAGAGCTTTCTGCTCACAGGTACAATATATGCCTCACTTAAGCGTTGAGAGGGTAACACAGACCTCTAAGACTGCTTCTGGGAAACCTGTGAAAGTTTTCCAATACTCCTCTGACCTACATATAATGGCTGTAACACGTGCCACACAAACTGCATTTACATGGGTGACATTTACGCTGAATGGAAATACTGCTTCTCCATTCATAAATTAATTGTCTGTCTCTCCCCACCACCTTCCTGCCTCCCCTTGCTGCTCACTTTCTCTCACGTTGTCTGCCCTTTGGACACTGCTAACCAGCGTAGCACAGGATGCTGGTCTTGGCTGCCTGAGCCGTGGCCATCCCCGCTTCTGTTTTACAGACAAAGCCAGGTATGCTCCACAGCATCCTAGAAACAATGAGTTTCTCCTTTTTGAGAGGTCAGGCTGTGGGAAGTACCCACTCTTCTCTGACCTGAGCCCCTGCAAATTCTTGTGCCCACCACAATATCACCAGCGAGAACTCACAGCAAGGTCATTCTGTGCTTGCATTGTCCTCCAGGGAGATCCACATGCCAGCAGAGTTAATTACACTAACAGCCGCAGAAATTATATTGGCCCACCACTGGCCTAGTGAGATGAATATCTCCATTTCTTAGTCACAGGGGGACATTAATGGTATTTTTATTAACTGGTGACCTGTTGACTGCTATTAGAATATAGATTGTATGCATAAACCAGGTCAGGGTACTGAAGATATGATTATAGAGCAATTACTGTGTCAGCCAGTGTGGCTTCTAATCAGAGCTGGCAAAGAGTCTTTGGAAGCCTGAAAACTGTTTTTGGAGTCCAACAAGAAGAAACGGCTTTGGATCAAAGTCTGTATTGTGCCTTTACATCTTCCTGGAATTAAATGTCTGATTTTCTGTGATTAGGATGGGCAGTCAAGACCGAAAGAAGTCTTAAGAAGGACATCTTTTAGTGGAACACAACTGATTAGGGGAGTTCAAAGTTTGAAAACTTTTTTTTTTCCTTTTCTTTTTTATTATATGGTTTATGTTTATTTCATTGAGCTGGCTGAGGATGCTAATTCTGCTCTTGCCCTTTAAAATGAACTGCAAGGTCATACGGCTGAGTGTCTGGGATGTCAGTGAAAATGATTATACTAATACATGCATTTCATTTGATGAGGGCCATAGCTACAGAACCAGATTTAGAATTGCTCCGTGTTTGTCAGAACTATTAAAGGAAAAAAGGAATGATAAAACCGAGAGCTGGTGTGTTAGATATAGAACCAGGGGCTGGTTTTCTCTTAGGTGCAGCTGTTCATTTGGAAGTTGAATTGAATACCCTGTTTTCCAAAGACTAGATTTGTTCTACTAACACCGCCACTGATCCCAGTGAAATGACTGGAAGAGATGGAGGAACCACTCACGTGTGCTTCCACTGGTACTTGTAACTATATTTGTATTCTCTTCATTTATGGATGAGACAACAAATACTGATGAGCTCGCTGTTACACCTGCCAAATACACTTGTATTTGATGTTTTTCTGTGGTGGACATTGGCTTTACTGGAGGGTAGAGCACATCACTATTTGCATGTTCATGATTATCCTGTTCCCCCAAATAAATCCTGAATCATCTAAGATCTGAACAACTAAATAATCTCATGGTAATCCAAGGCAGAAGCTGGATTTGTAAATCTCATTCTCTGGTTTATACAAAGAACACAGTTGAGATTCAGGAAGAAACAAAATAGTTACAGATTTTGTTTGATGATTAATATATAATGCATAGCTTAGAGGATAAACTCTCTCCCTTCCATTTTGGAACTGGAATTTAGCTTAAATTGGAAAGTGGTGTTTGAATTATGAGTCCATTGCTAGGCTTCCTGCATTGAGAGAGTTCAGTTGCATGCAAAAGCTTGAAGGAGGAGACATGTTTATATTTTTTCCATCAGATTTTGAATTATGTCTGCACTTGCCGTTGTTATCAATGTGGTTAGTAAGTCCTGAGTATTCTTGAAAGTTCATCCATTGATCTCTTGAGATTTGTTCCTATTCTGTCTGCTTTTTAGCCTGTGAATGAAACGTCATATTCTGAGGGGACAGGAAGAGAGGGGAGGGAAGAGCAACAGATTAATGTGTTTCCTGAACCAAACTCCTTGTGAGACTAAAGGAAAAAATGTCCTTTCCCTGCCAATTTGTGGTTCAATCCACCAGGCAATGGTGGCAAGTCTTGTCATACTTCAGGTTTTTTTAAGTCTTAAGGCTTACTTTCTGTGGTGTTTTCATCAGAGTGTTTACGTCAATTAAAAAAAAAAAAAGAAAAAAGAAGCATTTCTTATCACTAATTTTTGGGAGAAAAACTTGGTGATCTGAAACATGAAATGTCAAGAATCACAGTGACACTGAAAGACCCAATACTTATTATTATTTCAGGAGTTGTGATTTTTAAGCCACTGTGATGATTCTTTGGGGTTTGACTACTTATCTTTGTATACTTAAAGATGCTACTAAGGCAAATTTTCTTTTTTAAACACTTTTTCTCTAACTTCCCATTCCAGCAGTCTGGCATCTATTTAATACTCTGTGTGTCAGAAATTCCCATTTCAGAGATGACTCTGTTTCCATCAAAGCTGCAGCCGTACTTCACAATTTCACTTATTAACAGCCTACTGAGATAATTGGGTCTGCCCAGCTCATTAAAAATAAAATATTGATGTTTTCTTAGGGTGGATGTAATTATCTTGCCCCCACAGGGAACAGGCAGCATAAAGGATGGAGGGTGTGGTCTAATACACATCCTGCTATGCACCTGCTTGTTGCTCTGCAGTGAAGGAAAATTAGGGACTCCTAGTGCAGTTAAAATAGGTGAAGGTGGGAATGCAGAAGAAAAGATTTCCCTTCAAGCCTGGAAAGGACAAATTGACATTTTTTTATTTATTTTTCCACAGAATCACAGAATGGTAGGGATTGGAAGGGACCTTCAAAGGTCGTCTAGTCCAACCCTCCTTGCAGATCAGGTTCGCCTAGAGCAAGCTGCACAAGAATGCATCCAGCCAGGTTTTGAATATCTCCAGAGATATTTTACTTAAACTTGGGTTCAACAGGAGATGCTGCAGTGCTTCTCTAGTGTACATTGCTATGCTATTGTATACTCTCTATAGTTTACAAATGCAAACATTTAATTCCAGTGTGGGGTGTCTTCTCTGACTTTTTATCAGGAGGAGCAGCGACGGTGCATGTTCCTCTGTACCGACCCACTTGATGTTACTCAAGACAAGATTGCTGGAGCCAGTTCTGAAGGAAATATGTACTTACAGCTCCAGCTTGTCTTTTCTGAGATTTTTTGCAGCAATTTCTTTGGTGCCCTGTGTTTCTCTCTGTGAGGCACTAAATGGGTCGCTATCAAATCCAGCTGGCACAGGCCATCAAATGCATGATTAGACAGCAATGACCACCGAACCACTGGTGAACTAGGAGCACTGGGATACATACGTTCTTGTCTTCCCATGCCCTGAGTTACCCAATTTGCCCTGTCCAACTGTAATTGTAACATATTTCAATGGTGCTGTACTGGCAGTGGATTTTAATTTCCCATTGGTAAAAAGGGACATGGAGGGAGTAAGTGTCAGGAAAAAACAGAGCACTTTTTGCTCCGCATTCTTTCTGGTTGTTTTATGAGTGTTAGGAGACAGGCACAAAAGGAAATCTGAACTATTAGAGAGCATTTAAGTAACTTAGATGTTCCTGTCTTATTACCCTGTTTTATGTACATAGGACCTCAGGTCTAATTGAAAGTAAGTGTGATGAAGACTCCAAAGCTGTTTGGTTGCTAGGGAGAATACTTCCCATAGCTCATATATTTGGCTAAAAAAACATAGCTGCGAACACTGCGTATTGTCTAAAATTTACCTTTTCAGTTGTGTTGGCTTTCGTATGCACCTTAACAGCCGTGCATGGGCCTCAGCCCAAACTTTTTCCATAATCCTGACTATAACTGTGGTTTTCTCATGAAAATTTCCTGTTCCATGTGCTCTGTGGAGTATTCCAACTGCTTCTCTCTCCTGGTTGGAACTACCTTGAGGCACCTCACTGCTGCCATTGCATCTCTGTTTGAGGGTTCAAGCACTTGGCAAGAAACTGCTGGGTACTCTCACTGTTTGAAAGGCGCTCTGTACTTCCTTAGAGCTAAAACCTCTCTTTTAGTCTTTTACCACAGCATCATTACAGTGGAAGGGTCTGTATTGAGGCACTGGTCACTATTTTGAGCAGGTACTGTCTTAAGTATGAGCAGGCATGGAGGATTCTGACAGTATTGGGTTGTTCTCTCTTAACAGCTGTTTGAGTGCAGACAGACACATAAGCCCCTGAAGAAAGTCACCGATATCTGCTTCCAGAAAAACAACGGTTACTTTAGAGGGAAAGAATACCACGTTTTCTGTTGCAAGTTTCTCTATGAAAGCCCACAGTCTGTGTTTGAGTGTGAGGCAAATAAGCATTGCTGAGTGACAGGTTTTGGTTTTGTAAAGTGCTGCTCCTCTGCGCCACCTCCTGTATGTACGGCAGCCCTGATCCAGAAGACTTTGGCACTAGGAAGTACTGCAACATCCATTTCAGGTTGATCTGAGAGGAAACAAATTCCTTGCAGTTTTCAAGCCTGAGGGCTGTGGTCTGGCTGTAGGGTCACATCGGTTTGTTTCGCTTCCGAGTTGAGCTATTACCAGCTTAAAAGCTGAAAAAATCCTAACGTGAACTCTCTTCTCTGTTAGCAGCACTGCTTAGGGATTTTTCTGTTTCCGAGAAAGGCTCCTATTCTGGTGTGCCACAAATGATGTATATAGCTCTGCAAAATGGCTGGAGGCAGCATTATAATTTCACAAGTTTGCTTCTACGGTCAGCTCTGAAGTGCTTTGTATGGAGGTCAATGATAGAAGTCTCTTGAGCAGGAATTAGGGAAAATACAGTAAAATCAGCAGGGCTTGTTCCACTTGTGTTTTAAGACTGCTGTCTCAGATTTGGCTAAGTTGAGGCTCTCCTACTGTTAGCAGGACTTAAAAATCAACCACTTCCAACATGCCAGTGAAAAAACCTAGAAGATGGCCTTTAAACAGGCCACTTTCTCCTTAGGCAGATGGTGAAATAAATGGTCATGTTTCTGAAAAAGCTGGCCATGTTGTAGCTGTAACTGTCACAGTAGGAATTGCTGGGCCCTGAGCACGTCGGTATATCTGGCCTTTATTTGGATAATGGGAGCTGAGCAGTTTGGAAAAATCTGTCCCTAATTATTGGTGCAGAGCCCTTGAAAATCTGGCCCCGAGCTCTTCTCAAATAAAAACCTGGCCTCATGGGCATGACACTGTCAGAAGCAGTGCCTGGCATAAAGTGCTTCTTATCCTTTTCAGTGATTTCATCCTCCTGTGAAGTTTCTAATTTATTTTAATTGCTTTAAAACTTTTTAAATGAGGCTATTAAATGGCTAGGATTTTGACTTATGGATCGAAGCTTCAATGCGTTCCACATTAAATGGCGTGTATTTCGTTATGCCTAAATTCTATTGTTATGCCTGCCCTTTGTGCTGGCTTTTCATTTTCCAGTTTGGGGGTAGTTGCATTTCTAGGGCTCCCATCTGTCATAATTTAGTGTTTCTTCAGCACTTTTTCTCATCTTAGGAAGCCATTCAGCATGTCCAAATATTGCTTTATGCCTGCATGGACAATGCTCGCTGTCTTTGGAGGCGTCTATTCTGTTTCACAAAGGGAAACGTTGCGGTACATCTGAGTGCAGACTGAAGGCAAAGATGTCTCTTTGAGCCACTGGATTGTAAAGAGATGAACTCGCTGGCTGTCCTCTCTCAAAGCTTTTCAGGAGCCTGACTGTTCATGGGGGATTCTTTGCATGGGCCACAATTGAGCCCAGTTCTTCCTGTGATTGCTATTTTGCAGAGGGTAGCGCTATGTAAAACTAGGCATGGAGTTTTGTTGCATTGAAATTCATGTCCCTGATACCCGTTGGTTAGAACTAAAAGGCTGAATTCATATTTTGTTAGCTAAGTCCTTCTGGCCGTGCTTTCAAGTGGGTACTGTTTTGGATGGTGTTTTGCTTGGTCCTGTCTGCTATCTGAAGTAATATTGTTCACTGCTCTTCCTCGCTAGTGAGGTCCCTTTGAAACCACATCTTCCCGCAAGCGGGAAAGGAGAATGGGGTCAAAGAGAACAAAGAGGTAAATGTGTAATGTAGTGAGCTGGAACTAGGCTACAAGACCAATTTTACAACTTCGATCTTCAAGAAAATGGACAGAGCTCTCTAATAGGTGAGGAAGTGTGAGCTTCTACCTCTGTGTTTCATTAGGAAGACAGTACTTCCAGTGACACAATATCTAGACAAAGTCAAAAGAGGGGAACATCCAGTGGCTGAGTCCAGTGCAGCCACAGAGTTTGTACATCCCTGAGCAAATTGTGGATTCTCTGTGCCTCAGTTTCCATTTGTAGCACAGGAATCATAATGCCTGCCTGTCTGACAGAGCCACTCTGAACAGTTTTTCCAGTGTTCTTTTCACTTGCTTTTGTAAAAGCAAACTCCTTGCATTTGTAAAATTAGCGGGGGAAATGTGGCTAGAGAGCAGTGTTCAAGGGGACTGTCAGCTTTGTGTAGAAGGTAGTGTGATTAGCTTAATTATTAGAGCAGTAGCCTTTCTTTGATGTAGATGGTAAGTATATAGAGATCTAAGCCCAGAGTTGTTTTAGCAAGAACAGTGCCACAGATTGCATGACCAGTGCCACTTCTTATTTACTGGCCTGGCCAAATGAGATTCCAGCATAGGTTTATGCTACTGTAGAACCCAGTGCCGAGTTGCTAGCTCCAGGGGAGTCAGTTGCTACATTCTTCACTTTCAATGAAACTGAATTTTCAACTTGGAAGTTTTAGTGAGAGATCCTTTGGGTTATATTGGCTTGTTTTTCACCTTGTTTTGATATTGTTCTAAGCCAGACCTGAAAGGTCTTTCTGGTGTGTGTTTGGTTTTTAGTGAGACCTTTTTCCCATTTTGCACAACCATTGCACCAGAAGTGGCAGCAGACAAGAGGCTCAGTAGGGACTGAGATAACAGGAGTGCTTTGAAGCCAGGCAGAGGCACTGAAACGGCTGGAGATGACAGAGGTTTGGAAGAAAAGTGTATGCCTTTAAGTCAGGAGCACTGTGCACTTTCTGGAAATATGGCTAGTAAGGAAGAGGCGTGATCTCTGCTCTTTGTTACTCGGTATCTGCATCTACTCATTCACATCTGTGCCAAATTTTAAACGCATTTAGCCCTGCTTCCCTTTTCCTTCAAAAAGCAAGAAACCATGAGTAGAATGTGATCTGGAGATGTTTGTCTGCCTGTATCCTGGAAATTTTTCTGGGAAAACAATGTCTGTGTGCTAAGTGCTAGGTGGAATTCAGACAGATGGGTTGTCAGCAGCCTAACAAATACATTCATCTCATTCCAATACTTTCATTTATTTATTTATTTTAAAGGCGCCCCCTTTCCCCCTGGCCATTTAAAATACAAAACAATCATTAAGAGTGTCTGAAGAAGCTCCAGATGGATTAGGGATGTCTCCCAAGAGGTCGGCTGACATTTCCGCTCTCTGCAAGTCCCTGCTCAGCTACCTCTTCAGCCAGCAAACCTTGATTCCAGCGGCCATCTGATTAAACAACAAAGCATCAGCAAGTACTAAAAGTCACTTCTCTTGGGCCAGACTGCACTGACAGCAAGGACAGAAACAGAAAATGATGAAAGGGGAGGAAGTCTTTTGGTGCAAAACATGTCTCTTGGTACTATATAGAGAGCTGGAAGATGAAATATTTTCCTTTGTATGATCCTGGCTGGTCTGCTGCTTGCTGTGTCCTAATAGCTTGGATCCTGGTTGTAAGTAGACAGAGGTTTGATTTGTATCCTGTGCACCACTGTGTGTGTATGTGAGGTTGTGCAAATAAGGGCTGTTAACTCTGTGATTAGACTCAGGTATCCAAACATTACTCCATGTGAAATGATGTTTTACAGAACTTTCTCTGCCAGACATTGTCGTACCTCCCTGCAGCATCCTTGCCCCCTCTGTACCTCTCTGGCAGCACCTCTTGATTGTGAGCTGCAGAGCGCTCTGGTGCTCTGCCTTGGCTTGCACGTGGAACCTGGCTGCTGCTCATCTGCTGCAATTCCCAGACCCCTCTGCCCTCCCAGTCTGGGGCTCCCTACGTCCGGCTCTGCCTCAGCCCCACGGGGCTGCCCTGCTGGTTTCTCGGGCAGCGCTCGCCTCTGAAAGCAGGCACTGGTTAGCTGTGCAAGGGCAGTGCCGCGCTAACACAGCTACGCTGCTTCCAGAACTGGATTAGCATCCTCCTCCAAATAACAGGTGAGGGGGCCTTTGTGGGACAGAGTGCGGAAATACCTGCTTGAGCTGCTGCTTGATGTACCTGCCCCTGTGACTCATAGACCTAGTAATATTGCCAATTTTAGGGCTTTTTTTCAAGAGTGTTGGTATAGTTGGTATATTTCTTAAAGCCATAGCTGTTGGTGACATGCTATTAAACAAAAATCCAACCTACCGTTATTTTCTTTTCAAAGGAAGTTTCTGGACCTTCTGGTTGAGAAGATGGACAGAGGAGATTAATATGAAAAGAAAAGGAGAGAGAGGAAAACAAAAATTACAATATGAGTTTTTTTAAAAAGAAGTCATGTTTCTTTAGGCAGGCATCCTGCATTTGGAGGAATGTGTCACCTTTTTTTGAATATTTAAGCCCCCCTCTGTTGAGGTAGGTTTGCCACTTCCATCATAACCCAAAATAGTAATTTCTTTTGTGCTGGCCATATCCTGCAGGAACCACTACCAGAAACATGGACATCATTGTATTTAGTCCTTGCTGAGACTGGATGACTCTGACTCAGGTATTTGACTGGCCTGACTTTTAGTTTTCAAACATATACGCTTCCTCTGTGCAGGAGGTGGTTCTCAAATCACACCTGAGTCTCCACCATTTCCTAATGAAAGACAGTTACAGAATTCACCGAGGGGTCTTTAGTCAGCTGACTGGGCAAATAATAGTTGCTCTGCTCCTTCTCTCTTACATTTGCCTTTTAATTTTTGCATCTGAATTATGAAATGCCATCTCCACTAGCCACTGCCAGGAGCAAGGACCATTAATATTGATGTCGGAAGGCCCTGCTGCAGAGCAGCAGGGTGATTTAAGAGTGAGAATGATCAGGGATAGTATCAGAGTAAATAAATTCAAGGTCCAATTTATTTTTTTCTTTCATCTAGCTTTTTTTTTTTTTACTTTTTTTTTTTTTTTTTTTTTTTTTTTGTCAAGGCAGCATTAATAAAATAAAATAATTTAAAAGAGGAAAAAAAGGGAATCGACAGGTCCTCTAAGCTGCTGACTCGATTAGTTTGTAACATTTCCTGCCTTGCCGGCTTCTTTCTATCCTTCCTGCCACCTGTCAGGACAAAGGCAATGCAACAAAGCCCAGTGCCAATAGAGCTGTGCTATCCGGATGGCAGCACGCCACAGCCTGTCGCTGCATGGAAAGGAAAAAAGACTGGATGGCCAAGAGGTTTGGGAGAGGGGCTCGCAAGCCTGTGGTAGAGGTGGGGAAAAATGCTAAAGCCTATCTATTGTGTTTCTTTCTCAGAAAACTGAATAAGCGGGGCTGATTCTGGACTTTATTCTTGTGGAAGCTTTCATGACTACTGTTATTACCTCTTTCTGTAACTAAGTCAGAGCTAGCGTTTTAAGTTTCCAGCTGTGACTGAGAAGACAGTGACACTGCGCTCGTGCTTTGACTGACGCTGAGCAAGGCACGTTGTGCCTTGTTCTCCTGCCTACACAGTCACCGTGATCTGCTCCCAAATGTGCCCTGGGGACATGCACAAATCTCCGGTGTGCCAGCCATGGGAAGGGGTGGGAGGGAGAATTTATGAGCGGCTGCCAAACTTGCAGTGTCTTTTTGAGGATGGGTTGTAAAGCCTCAGAGGGTGTGGAGCGAAAGAAAGGGCTCCTTTCCAAGGTACGCACCTTCCTCCAAGGTGGTGGAGGCAGAAGCAGCAGCACAGTGTGACAGTGGAGGGGCTGGCGAGAAAGGTTCCTGCACCACGGTCATCCAGCTTCCTGGGCAGGGAGAGCTGTCAGGCAAGCAGCTGTACTCGCACAGGTCCCCTTGCCGGGCACCTCTGCCGACTCATCCTGTCCCCATGGCGAGCTGAAGAGTGAACTGACGGCAGGACCCTGTGGAGCTGGCTTTTTGCAGCATAATGAGACATGTTTTTGTAGAGTTAGCAGCTTGTTTTGTTGCTGGTGACCAGTGCCAGCACTGGGATGCTTTGTTTCCCTACAAAGGAGTTCCAGTGTAGTCAGGGATCAGCATCGTTACAGCGCGAACTGATGTCATGCTTGTGAAATAAATATGGCATAGGTAGGAGAGACTGGTCTTTTCTACGCTGAATGCCAGCGGTGCAGTTGCCATCCAGCTTTTCTTCCCTTAGAAACCAGACTGGGCAACCGTGGTCTTTTAAGACCCTCCTGTCTTTTCCACAGGCCATCAAACAGCAATGACTTGACCAGGCCACTTGACAGCAGTGGCTGCAAATGGGTTGGAAATGGTAATTCGTGAAGGATGCAAATACATAAACTCTTTTTGTCAGGACTGTCCAGCTTGACATCAAGGCTGTTGCAGCTTTGGGGGGAGCTTTGCGTTTTTTGCTTTTTTAAGAAAGCTGTGCTTGCTGCTCTTCTGCCTCTAGCCTCTTCCTTTCCTCTGAAGCGTCACATTTTTTTGCCCTCCCAAGTTAGGGCATTTCTGTCTCAGATGTTGCTTTTGATGGGATTTTTTTTTCCCTTACCCATCTTAGTTTCTTCTGACCCCAATTCTGTTTTTATAATGAGGCCATGCTAATTCGTGCTGAGAGCTTATGAGTTTTCTTTAAGCACAGGGAGAGGTCACAGAGAAATGGCTAGGGGTGTTTCTTTCTTCCCATGGCTGCTGTTCATAAGGTCGGATCAATTTATTTCCCTATCACCATCAAACCATTTCCTGGCTAAATTAACAGTGGTGCCTTGTGTAGGCATTGTGTTGGGGGGGAGGGAGGGGACAAATAAATTGACAGAGGAGATGGGGGTAGGAGGAAGAGAGCGTATGTCAGAAGATAGGGCTGGACCAGCAAAGGTCTGCCTACGCAAACACCAGCTGCTTTGTCATTGTGTGGCAGAGGCCAATGGTTTTGCACAGTGTAACTGGTAAGGGAAAAGCAAATTAAACAGTTATTAGAGAGAGGCAATCAGTTGGTACCTTGCAGTGGGCTATAAGCAGTTCTGTCAGTCGTCTTTATTAATTGAAGACATGCCTTAAGGGGAGCCCTTTTTAGGCATGTTTACTTAGTTACATAGAAGGTCCTGTCCCTTAGCAAGAGCCTTATCATCGTTATTAGTGGTAATACAATAATAATAGTAATAATGCTGGCAAATATAACTTCCTCCTGAATGAATGCTCTTGGAGATACTTTTTTTATTATTACTATTATTATGAAAAAATCACCCTCCTCATGCTGGGCTCTAATTACCATTTTTATGAGAACTACATGTTCTGCTATTCATGCAAGTAGATTTGTTTATCAAGGGTCTCTCTTCTAGTGCTGCTTATCTCTTCATCCTTAGTAACAAGTGCTGGGGTGGTAGGCTAAATGAAAGGCCTGAGTTACTGGGATGGGTGGAAAGGCAAAAGGATCAGATTTCCTCGCCAGGAGAAAAGGCAGAAGGATCAGATTCCTGGTCAGGATGAATCGGTACAGGTCCAGTGGAGGCTGTGATGCCATATTGCTTCTTGCCATTGGAAACTTTGACGCAAACGTAGAAAAAGACACTGAAGCAATTAATCTCTGTGTAATTAAGCATTTCTCCAGACCCAGCAACATCCCATCCTCATCTGGGAAGCAGTTTGGAAAATGAAAGTTAAAATCAACTCTTTTAGCCACCTTCTAACATGAGCTCATGCCTCAGCTCATCCAAGCAAAGCAGTTTAAACCAGAGCAAAACCAGAGCAAGTTCTCTTCAAAGTGGGTAACCAGAATTATACGCTCTTTTAGGTGACATCTCGCCAGTGCTTTTTATAACGACATCTCCATTTCTTTGTCAGTATATATAGTTGCCCTATGAGGTGTCAGTGCTCCTAAATCTGCTGGCTCCACTATTCTTTCCAACTAACAAGCTCCCCACCTGCATGAGAAACTTTTGCTGTAGTGCCTGACCTTGCACTTTGTGCTTTTCTCATTTCTGTTTGTGCAGTCCCTCAGTTCTTGTTTGTATGTCTCCATCTCCCTCTGTATTGACAGTGTTTTCCAACTATGTGTCATCAGTTCACTTCAACAGCACACTCTTACTCTTATGCTAAGATCAGTGATGAAAATATTAAATAAAATTGGTTTCAGTCCTTGAGGAGCTCTATTAATAAATTCCCCTTTCAGCCTGACTAGCTGTCATCTCTTTAATCAGTTCCTTATTTGCCTTAAAATTCTTTACTAATGCCATAATCTACATCTTAACTAATAATCCCCTGTAAGACACTCTATCCAATGTTTTTCTTAAATGGTGATAGAGTAGTCTTTACTGCATTTCATTTGTTTTAAAAAATCAGTTATCAGAAAAGGCAGTCAGTTTGTTTGGAGCTTTTGGAAAAGCCACACTGCACTTTATCCTATTTTCTACTTACCTTGATGTCTTTAATACTTCTGCATGTATTCCAAAGCATTGCATACTGCCAGGATCATATAACTAAAGCTGTTGTTGCCCAGATAACTTTCTCTTTTTCTCTTACTTGTGTATTTTAAATTGGGCATTCTGCAGTCATATAATACCCTTCTATATTGATATGTGTACTGAGATTCTTGCAGCTTATCCTGCAATATCCCTTCTCAGTTCTTTAAACATTCTGGGGTGAAAGTTCTCTTGTTCCACCTCCTTGAGTGTGGTATGATCTCGGAGTTTATTGCAGTCCCGGAATTATCATTTCCATTTTCTCATTCCCATTAGCTACACTGGCTTTGTCCTACACTCAATATCACCATCACTATTAAGAAATTAAGCCAGGTCTTCATTTACTTTTTGGCATGCTCACAGATTATCTTCACTCTCTACCGCGTGGCCACTGAATAGCATTCCTGCTTATTTTTTCTTTCCTGTCCTTTTATTAATATGACCAAAGAATATTTCTTTTGATAGGAAATATCCTTTGGAAGGTCTGGCATATCTTGGCTTTAGACAAGTATCACTTTATTTGTACACTTTTGGACCATGAAAAGAATACATTTCTCATTGCTCAGTTCTTTCTTCTATTCCTAATAGGTTCTCCCATTGCATAAGCATACTTTTTAAAGGGATTTTTTTTGTTCCTTACTTAGGTTACAGAAACTGCAAAGGAATTGTGTGCTATTGTTCAAGGGTGTCATTGTGTGGTAAGAAAGAACATGCAAGGTTTGCACAGTCAATACCCAAGTGCATTTAGAAAAAAAAAGTCCCAACTCGCGATCAGCTTTTAATTTCTTCCAGCTCATATGTTTTAATAAGAGACCATAAACTTCTGTATTTAAATAAGCGAGCTTAAACCATGGGTTCAAATGCAGCCTCTGCATCTGAAACTTGGAGAAGCTTCCAGCAAAATTACCAACTTCACAGCTTGGATTTGTGTCTATTTTGAGCAAGCATTTGTGGACTCGATAAGGTAGAAATAAATTTTGCCTCTGCTGCTCCAGTAATGCATGGGTGGAGTTGTCTCATTGTGAATAATACTTCCTGGGACAGATTATAGCTATTGAGGTAAAGAAGGATCAGGAGACCTCGGGATGTGAACAGGTGAGATCAATCCAGACTTCAGTAGTACTGGCACTGTGGTGTGCTTGCTCTCCTTCCATACGAAATGAGAGCAAGCAAGGTGCCTCCCAGATTACTGCTCAGTGAAGATTAGACAAGATGGAGTTTGCTTGGATCTGAGCTTATTTGTATTCATTGGAGTCCTTGACGCCCACCTCAATTCCAGCAACCTAAAAAATAATGGTTACGTTAAAGCTTTCCAGCAAATGCCCACAACACAGATCATTATCGCCTGAGTGACAGGAGGGAAAGAGATGAGGGGGGAGGAGAGGCAGGGGAAATCCGCTTCCTCCTGCTGCTGCTGACTGGATTTGCATCATGCAACACTCCAGTAGACAAGAGGGGGGTATTTTTTTTACCCAATATAAATGCATGCATCTATCCTAACAGTGAAAGTAGGGCACATGTGGTTGCACACAAACATTCAGGTGTCTGCAAACACTGAATGTAAGAGAAGAGCACACAGCTACCAACCACAGTGCCTGCAGCCATTGCCTGCACAAACTGTGGAATCGTTCATACAGACACCCTCAAGCAATCTGAAAACCGAAACCCCCAAGAAGTATAACTGTCTATGGGCTACCTATTTAAAAAGCAAAAGAATACCTCAAGAACAGAAAACTGCTTTAGCAGCTTACAGGCTATATATTGGGGAGCTGACCTTTGCACCTCTTCCAGCTGAAGTGGTCTTCCTTTCTGTAATTTTTTATAGTGTGCTATTTTGCTCTTCCATAACCCTTGGACTCCAGTAACTTGAGGCTGTGGATTACTTGAGGGTAAGCTAGAGAGCTGTGGCTTCTAAACCAATTTTAACTAATGTGGGTTATCTGCATTTTAGGCTGTTTTTCACACTATAGTGTGAAAAAACACATACACAGTTGCACACAGATCAATCTGAACCCACATGGGTACACCAGTTCCTTCTGTCCCCCCTCCCTGAGCCCAAAGCCTTATGCTACACTAAGTTTACCAGTAACTATTCTCCTGTTTTCTCCATAGGTAAGCAATGATTAGTGTAGGATATTGATGATAAAAGGCTGCATTCTAGACCTTGTGTACCAAATGGGTCAGCATATGGGTGGCTGGGTTACCTATGTACTGGTATCTAGTGCTGGTTTACACTGTTGGTGGTATCTGAGCTATCCATTGAAGGCCAGCATGTACAACATATGGCCCATGCTCTTCAGGACATCCAAGCAGGATACCCTATGGTCCCTAATATGGCATTAACTGCCTATATTTAGGAAACTGAATCACAGTCTATTTGATTCACGGGAAGGTACTATAACAGTTTAGTATTGGATCTCAACAAAACCTGAGTACTCAGCAATGAAAAACGCTTTATAGAGTTAATAGCCAATATCTATGCTTGTAGGGAGACAGACCTATAACTGCAATAAAAGCCCCACAAACAGACGGGACTCAAAGGCTAATTGTCTAAATGCATTTTCCCTTTCTCTTGTTTTCAGTCTCTACACTTTTTAACAGCACAGAGAAAAACTGCACATGTAGCTATTATTTTGACCAGGTTTTGTATCTTCCCGAGTTGAGCATGTCAGGATTTTATAGCAATGCTGTTTCATTGTCTCAAGCTTCAGTGCCAGTTTATTTGTTTTGCCACCCATTTTGAGGGGTTTTATTCTTGACCTCAGAGGCACTGTGCGTGTGTGGTTGTAGGGAGCTGTAATAGGGGAATTTTTCAGCTGCCCCTTGGTGTAGCAGTGACAAGTCCATCTTTGCTTGGTATTAGCATATTTTGAGGAGGTTGGAGGAAGTTTATGCGCATACACCTGAAATCATTTGGATGTCTTTTGTTAGTTTTAGCAATAAGAAGTCAAGGACTAGGTGCACAGTGCAAACTGTTCTGCACCACTCATCTCACTTCAGGGGTCCATTGGCTGACACCAGTTGCCTTTGCTTTTGCATGGCACCAGGCCATGCAAAAAGTCACCATCAGGACTTCTTGAATGGAAAGAAAAAGCTATAGGGGGACTTGAGCTATCCCACCCCACCAAATGTTGGAACCACTGTATAGCATCTCTAAGAAGTGTTCCTTCTTGAAGAAAAAACGTTACATTTACGCACAACAGACCTGTAACATCTGCTCCTGGGGCACCCTCTAAAAGGGCTTGGCATCCCTCCCGCTATGTAGTTTCTGATGGAGAAAGAAATAGAGGTCTTTTGGAGTGTCATTTTCATGTAGTTTTTCCAAAGAACTTGTACCTGAGCTCTTAAAGTGGTTGCTATCACCTCAGCCCACTGTCAGTAAGGTGTGTGTGGTGGAGTGAAGAAGTGTTCTTCTGTTGCCTGTTTCTAAAGAGGTTTTGTATATACTGTATCCCCAGCTGGGAAACCATGGTTCTGCATCTCTTTTTTATTCCACAAGGTCTCTGATTCAACCCCAATATGCTGGCCATTTCACAGTAAGTTTTTAAGAAAAGTAGATCGAGACTGTCCTATAACTGAACTTAGCGTAGTTTTATAGCCCTGGAAGGTGGAGAGCAGAAAAATAAAAAATGGGTCTTCCAAACTGTGGTTCAGTGGACTTTCTGTAGGAAAGGAAAGGGAGAGAAGAGGGTAAGGACATACAAGATCATGACAAAAGAATGGGGGGCTTCTCTTTAGCTGGTTCACGGGAAGGTACTATAACAGTTCTCTTTAGCTCTGGCAGTCATATTTAGTTGACTATTCTTCCTTCTGCTTTCCTGCATAATAGTGGCACAGGAGAGGTGGCACTGGTCTACAAGTAGGTGGTATTAGTTCTGCTTGGCAAAATTCCATATAGGCTAGCAAAAGGCCTGAGGGAATTGCAGGTTTTCTTCAAAGAGAAGGATGTGTGCATATGTGTAGGTATGTCTCTGGGGGAAAGTGGGCAAGGATCAGAAGAGGGAAGCCAGTGACTGACATGATGTTTTCTGTAAGTGGAAGGTAGAAACTATCTCTTCTCCTCTCAATACATATTGTTCTTTTCAACATCAAGAATATCTTTTCAATGAAAGATTATTGGAAGCATGAAGAGGACATGGAGAGTGGCATAGTCATGATGCTGATGCCAGCAGTGGGACTGCCGCTGTTAATATGTTTGCCCTGCCCTTGCTAAGGACGTGTTTGGGCATAGGTGGAAATCTGAATCTCTGATGTCACTGCATTTCTTTACATGAGGGTTCATCCAGTTCCTGTTCTCTGACACATACGTCTCTGATTCCAGAAGTATCAGAGCATGCCATACACTTGAATGTACTTATCGATATGATACCCCACAGTTACACCAGAAGAGTTATCCCAGGTTGTAGTTAGGACAGTCTGGTTAAGGAGTTAGAGACTAGTGATTTGCCTGTGTCTGCATTAGGAATAATGCAGACCTGTAGGAGCAGATTGATAGAATTGAAACATCACGACTGAGGACCTGACTAAAAATTTCAAGGGGGGTTGCTTTCAATGGGATCTAGCTGTGAATTGAATGACTGTTAGCAGGTGGAGTACTATGATGTGCATCTTATTTTCGGCAGAAAGAAATCCAGTCTATGCACTTCTATACAGCTCCACAGTCCAGACTCAGGGAGTGGGGATGACCTCATGATTCACTTCAGTAACACGTTTACGCTCTGAACCAGAACACTAACGTGGGCACACCAGAAATCATGTGTTCCCCTTTGAGATGCCCTAGGATATCCTGCCTGCTTCAGAACACAGGAGGTCTCAATAGATCTGATGTTGTATTTGCCCACCTTGAGCAGATACCTCAAATACACCAGGGCAAATCAAATGACTTTGTGTGGGCAACTGAACCATGCCTAGAAAGTCTGTAGCAAAGCAGCAAAACAGAGCTCCTCCACATCCTGGGAGATCTTTTACTTCAAAAAGAGTTTTGGGATTGCTGTTGGAATTTAGACTTAGATGAGAGCTGGTTACTGGGAAGGGGAAATTCTTCATCAGTATTATCATTCCCACATTGCTAATCCTGCCCATCAGGGTACTAGGTAAATAGCTTTCTTCTTGGCTTTATAAACTTTAGAGATTTCTAGTGATGACAACCCAATTTCTTGGGTTCTGGAGAAGTCATACTACTTGAAAACAATAGCCCCACTGGGTTTCAGTCATCAATTTAATGATCAGTTCTTGTTCATGACTTATCTATTTGGAAATAAGTTTGATGTAGACAGTGTTGCAAAACTCTACCTAAATTTGATCCATCTACAGTGATCCGGATTGGAACCTCAAATCTAAATGCCTGTGAAATGTAAAATTTTCCTTTAGGGTTTGAATAAAGAACTGCCAGATTTTGGAAGCTTTTGTTCTCTGAGCTTTTGAGTGTGAACCTAGATCAGTGCATGGCTTCCATAAAGTATTCAATGGGAGTTCTCCGGGGCTAGTATTGTATCTTCTCATGGCTTCGATGAACCACTGCTATAAGAAGGTTGGTCGTTGCAGAAAGTGGTGCTGAGATGGCCCAGTAAAGAGCTATTCTTTTTTTCCTGAGATAGCGATGCAACATACTGTGGTGTGGTGAAAGGGAGTCATACTGTTGCTTAGTGAGACAGTTCTGTGTAATATCACAAAGTAATATGACGTAAGATAGCATGCATTTGACATAAAAGTGAAATCTGGTTGTGAATGGTGCCTGTTTGCAAGAATTAAATATTAGCATTGTTCCCACTTCCTCACTGGGCTGCAACACTCAGTATTGCTGAATTAAGGCTAACTGACAGAGGCACCAAAGCCACACAATGATTTTGCTCCCTTTCCTTTTATGACCAAAGCTAACAAAACCACAAAAGAATGTAAGCTCTTAGTTCGTCTTGGTGGCTTTCACCAGAATTGTCCTGTCAGGCTTAAATTAGAGGTATTTGGTAGTGCTTGGATGGCAGATAAGTATACCCAAAGAGATGGAGTTTAAAACATTAATAAATTGCAAACTTTCTCTTTTACACTGTATTTTCTACCACTCTAATTGCAAAGCCCTGTAAAAAGTCATTTTACTGTAACTTGGGATAACTGCCTTACAACTGGAAGCACTGTTTTTTAGCTCCAGTCTCCTCGCAAAATTCCACCTTAGACCATTATTCTCCTTGAACTCCTCAAAAAATGTCAAGTAGACACAGGAGTTGTCTGCACAATTTCCTGTGATAAGCTTATTGCATAATGTGGCTCTTAAAAAAACCACAGAAACCCCCTACAAAGATGGCTGCACTTTAGCAGCAGGTGTAAAAAAAGGCCAGTATACTACAGGGTATATGTAAATCTTCTGAATCCTTTGCGATAAAGTGCAATATAAATGTCTAATGATAATATGGTTTGGAAACATTGTCCTTGCTCTATACCTTGTAGTTGGTTGAATGATTTACTGACTAATTATCTGATAGGAGGCAGCAGTAACTTATCCTCCGACCATGTATTAACAATGTTGATAAAAAAAGCAGCTGTAACCAGGGTGCCTCACCATGATACGTAGAAGATGGGGCTCCTTTTGAAATAATAGTATCAGCTAATTTAACCCTGTAGACAGCAAGGCTTATTTTAAAAGTTTCTGTGTGTTCGATGTAGGAAAACATGAGGCCACTGCTGCATGGGACTGGGATCTGGTGTCAAAAGATTTGTAAATGACCACAATACTTAATGCTGCCTTCACCTTGGTTTCTAGTAGGAAGATTTGCCTTCAGGAATCCCAGGCCTATGAGAGCAGTGGGAAACTCTGGCACTTACCCCTGCCAGAGGAGGAACAGGTTATTTAAACAAACTGGGCACAAACAAGTCCACAAGACCTGACAGTATGTATCTGTGAATGCTGAGGGAGCTGGCTGATGTCATTGTGAAGCCACTCTAGATTATTCCTGTAAGGTCTTGGGAACTGGGGGAAGTTCCTGAAGACTGGAAGAAAGGAAGTGTCACACCTGTCTTTAAGAAGGGCAAGAAGGAAGATCTAGGGAACTACAGGATGTTCAACCATACCTTAGTCCCTGGGAAGGTGATGGAGAAAAAAAACCTAGAAATCATTTCCAGTCCCTTGAAGAACAGGAGGATGGTTGAGTGTAGCCAGCATGGATTTACAATGCAATGGCTAGTTTAGTGAATGGTTCAATATTGGAGATCTTGACAGGACATATTGTTTGTTTTGACTTTAGAAAGCCTTTTCATGCTGTCTCACCTTTTGACAATCTCCCATAAGTTCTCATTGATGAACTGATGAAATATAGACTAGATAAGTGGTCAGCAAGGTGGGTTGAAAACTGGAGATACTCTTCTCAGTGACAGCCAGTGAAGGTCCAAGAGGCAGTGGGCACAAATTGCAATACAGGAAATTCCATTTAAATGTTAAAAAAAGCCTTTTTGTTCTGGAAGGGTGCTCAAACACTGGAATAGGTTGCCCAGAGAGTCATGGAGTCTTCATCCCTGGAGACATTAAAAATTGAAAATGCCCCTGAGCAACCTCTTCCAGTCAACCTTGGTCTGAGCAGAGGGTGAGCTCCAGAGGCACTTTCCAGTCTCAATGATTGTCCTGTGAATCTGGATGCTTATGTTTGATGTGACAACGTCTGTGTTAGGTTCACAGCTCTTAGTAGAGAACAAAGGTAGAGCTGTTCGAGAGACAGAGTCCTGTAGAAGAAAACCTAGTGAGACCCTCACTTTTCTTGAAGAAGTTCTCTGAAACTCATTAACGCATTTAAGTGTCTGAAGAGCATCTCCTGGCTGTTTGCTTTTCCAAACTTCTTGGCGTGAAAGATCTGGCAGTCACAAAACCACCTTGGCCTCTGGTAAGGTTTCCTACTCTTCTTGTAAGCATAAAATTTTATTTTTTTAAGTATCTCTGCTCCCACTTGAAAGGTAGAAAGGCAGAATTGTGTGTTCACAGAATAAACAATGAAGAGAATATGCATAAGAAGCTCACTTTCCCCTGTGTGACACAAAAGCAGTCCAGAGAAGGAATTGAGAAAGAACTGTTCTTGTACTTAATGCTGTCCAGATTCTTCAGAAGCATTCCAGGGATTCACTTGCACATTGACATGATCCCCCTAAACTTAACTGGGTAACTTGCTCTTCTACGTTTAGGAATGAAGTCTGCTGACTCGGGCAACAATATGAAGATGTGTAGCAGAACCAGCACTGCTACGGCAAATGATAAAAGCTTAGTTGGAAGTAAGGTCATAGTTTGGCTGTGGATTCCTTATCATGCAAACATTATACGTTCAAAGAAAGGAAAAGGCCACCTTGGTGAACTCTGAAGACAAGCTTTTGGCTTTGGCAGTCAGGAGAAGAATAAACATGTAACGGTTACCTTTATAAACACAGTATGTTTGTTGTTGTGCCACTGCAGAACAATAAACTTCCTGTCTAAATAATTGTCTGTTCCCACCACAGCCCTTGTGTGCCCAAAAGATACAGAGAGGGGAGGTTCTGATAGAAAATATTGGTCTTTTAGTTGAGGTCAACAAGTGGTGATGAGAAAGGAAGGGAGAAGAATGGCAAAGCATAAGGTCTGTTCACATTTTTTTTCAAAGAGCATCCACTTGAAGAAACCAGAGAAAATGTCCTTGTTTTATTAGTTCGTTGTAAAGATCTCCCCTCTGCAATTGAGACATTTAGCCTCTTGGGAGAGACAGCTAAACAGAAATCCATTTACCTTTCACATGTTTTTCATAATTTCCCCTGCTACTTTGGTTAATTAATTATCACCGCTATTTGTGTTTAAACAAGGGGTCTGTCTCCCTCCCTCCTCCCAAGCCCATCTGCTCCTCCATGACCTTGCTTGTGAAGTCATCACTGTGCTGACTTTGTGAAAGCGCAAACACTTCCATGGCAACAGACAGCTGTGTCACAAAGACAGGGCTGTGACCTCACAGCAGGAAGGACTGGGCTGGTGGTGGGGGAGAGATTTTCTCCCACAAACACAGAAGCTTTTGATGATAACAGAGAGGAAGGCGAGGCGTTATATCCAGAACAAAAGATCTTGCTGTTTGACTGCTTCTGCTTTAGAAGTTGTCCATCGCTTTAAATTCTCTTCTTCAAAGACCCTTTTTTAACTTGTATGTTTTTCATGCAAGGGGAATGGTTTCTCCCTCAGATCTCAGCTCAGAAGACATCTCCAGGAAGAAGTAGGGGAGGGATTTAATCACAGAGGACATGGGCCTGACTTTCTACACACCCTGGGAGGTGTCCAGATCCAAATTTTCATTTGTTCAGTTTGGTCAAACAAACCTAAGCCTTCAGAGGCAGTCTGATTCCTATTCTGATTGCACATGGATTTCTATTTTAGTCTGTTCCCACCCAAACTGCCTGTCTTCTGAATGACATCAGGTGCTTCTGTATAGAGCAATCTAGCAATGAAAGCTTTCCTGTATAAACATTTGCATGGCTGGATGGGAAGTGGAAATGGGGTCTTTTGATCACAAAGCATTTTTAATGTAGATGCAGCAAGACACATCAAAGCTAAATAACATACAAGTGGTACTCCACAAGCCGTCTGCAGAAACTGCCTCTATTTGGATTGGTTGTGAGGCTACAGAAAATGTGTCTTGATCAGTCTGTTGCTGTCTTCTTCCGTGGCTGATTGCTTAGTTGTTCCATGAAATGCCAGTCTTCAAATCTGCAGACTTCCTTCGTTAGCTACAAGTAGCCAGTGTTTCAACGTAATTCATTGCTGCTTAATGCCTGAGAACAATGTATAGTGCAGTGTGCTGCTGTGATAGGCTAGTTGGGTCAAAACAACTCTCTTTTTTTGATCTATTTCATGATTAAATCATGGTTGTTCAAAGCATGTATGATGGGGCTCCACTGATGTGACCCACAGCAAACCATTTACTTTTCTGGAGCCCATTTTCCTTCAGGTGATGTGGAGGATGATAGCACTTACATAGCATCTTACCTTCAGCACATCTCACTTAGCCTTAGGTCAGCAGGGCTCAGCAACCCCGTGTTGCAAATGACAATACTGGGTCACAGTGAGTGGAAGTGATTTCTTCAGGTTCTCATATCTGTTGCCAAACTAAAAAAAATTAATTTCCATAGCTGCACATTTGTTATCCAAATGCCAAACAACCACCTAGCNTTTTTTTTTTTTTTTTTTTTTTGGAGGGGAGAGGAGGAGTAGAGGGTATGAGAAAAGAGGATTGAAGGGAGAGTCTTCAATTTACATTCGGATCTGTTTACAACGCTTCGGGGAATTTAGGAAACCTAGCATAAATTTTTAAGATTTGCCAAGCTGGACGCTGAATCTAAGGGAAAATCAAGCTCTTTGTGTCCCATTGAATGGCTCTCACCCAAGTATCATTTTATTTCATGTCTGATTTGTCCTTATCATCCCATCCAGCTGCTGCAGCTGTTTACTTTGTGTCCCATCTGATTCCTTCCTTATGTCTTCTCATCTGGCTCACTTCTTACGTCCTGCTTGATTTTCCTTAGAGCATCAGCCATATCCCATCATTTGCAAGTGTCCTGATCTCTGTGACCTCTCTTCTATACACAGACCTTCCTTTCCATGTTCTCTTTACTTGCTTGGATGTTTGGACCTATGAACAACCTATATCACACCTGTTCCACTCACCTGGATCTACTGTACTGTCCTCTCAGACATTGATGCAGACTTTTCTGGTTTGCGTTAGCCATATATTTGGTCTTGTTGCATTTTGTTCCTGCAGAAGTAATTTTCTTGGTGTCCTGCACCCTGTGTAGTACGGAATGATTATTGCTGTCGACAATCATCAGCCTCTGATCACTGTAACAAAATAGCAGGCGGAACCCAGAAAGAAACTGGGCTTTCTGTTTTGCCATGCAGCTTGTCTATTCCTTTGCTCTGGTGTACTACCCACTAGAGGACCACGGGGAAAGCGTGTTTTGGGACAGCAGTGATGTTATATTTAAGTATGCTTTTAAAAAAAGAAAAAGAGCAAGAAGTTTCTTTAGTTTGGCATGTTCTATCAGAGGTAAGATAATAGAATTTCTAAACCCATTGATTTTATGGCATTAAGAATCTGCTTGATAAGTCAGTCTCTGTATACTGGTGATCACTATCTCCAGCTGTATAAGCAGTACTGTCCCCATTTCATTTTCAATAAGAAATTGAGGGAGACTAAGCTTTGCTTAAAAATATGGGGAAACTAAGTAGCATAAAATCTCTGTGCTGTTGGGGTACGGCATAGCCATATTTATTAAATTTGTTATTAAATACTCTAGGGGTCAGAGAGAAACAAAGTTGGAAGAAGTGTGAGCAAAGAATTCTTAATGGGAGTCCCAGGCTCCCCCAGTATGCAGTGGGAGGCATGGGCAGTGGGAGGCATAGGCAGGGGAGGTTCATTTAGGAGATGCTTACTGCTACTCCACCATGCATGTCACCAACCCAGGAGCGGCCACTCTCAGCAGGAGGTGTTGCAGGGAAAGGGCCAGGAATTGGGGTGGTGGGGAGATCCCAGTTCCTTGCAGCCCTGTGGATGTGAAGCACATACAATATCGAAACTTCTTAGGGGAAAAAAGGATTGCATCCCCCTTATGGGGTGTCTGAAAAAGAAGGAGAAGAAATGAGGGAAGGTGGAGTCACAAGGAGACCTGTGGTGTTGCCAGGTACCTTGGCCGGATAGATGCGCAACATCCCTTTCCAAATGCTGCCTCCCTCCATGGGGCTGTCCAAGTCTGTTTTCTACTTGGCTGGTTGTGCTATTGAGTCCCATTTGGAAGGATTCACATGTGACCTAAGACTGTCCTCTAAATGTCTGAATCTGTCCTCTACTGCATAAATAATGCAAAAACAAACATGCCAAACAGTAACCTTCACTTGTCTCCCTGACACTGCTGGAGGGAGGGAGGGAGGAAAGGAAGGAGCGAGTGAGCAAACTGCATGCTAGGCAGGCAGGAGACCAGCAAGGAGAGGCAAGGTACAGCGTGAGGAACCATGACAGCAATTAGATTTGCTCTCCACGCAGCTCTGCTGTTTTAGACTAGGACAACTGTCTGCTGGGGCACTGTTCCTTACAAACAAAGCCTGGGAAGCATCCAGCCCCACCTGGAGCAGAGCAGCCCTGCTCCCTGGTCAGGGCATGCAGGAAGCTTCAGCAGTCTCCTGGTCATTTCTGCTCAGCGTGGGCCATGGCGGGAGTTTGGTGAAGGCACCAATACCGCGCAAGCTAAAATCTTCGCTGTACTGCTCAGCTGTCCTGGTAGTCACAAGCAAATCGGTTAACGTTGCACACTGCATGTTCTCTTCCCTGCACCCTCCCCCAACCCCACTCCCCCTCCAAGTCTCTAAAGTGGAGAAGAGGATCCCTTTTTCCTATTGAATGTACTTGTGATGCAAGTATTCATTAATTGCGGATACAGTTGTACGCGGCATGCGTGCTAAAGTGCTGTCAGCTTTGTGTGGAAGACAAATGCACACAGACTTAAATAGCTCAGATTTTTATCTTTCTCCTCCCAGAAAATATGCAGCAAGTTGTCCCCATCTAGGGACTTGGCAAGGAAAAAAAGTTATTTCTCTAATTCTGTTTTCTCTCCCTGAGATACAGTAAGGTAGGGGACTGGCCTGCATATTTCTTCCAAATAGAAGCGCTTCTCCTTTTAACCTGTTTCTCTTAGGTTAAAAATTGTGAGACTTTCTACATTTGTACGTGGAAGAAAAGCAGAGGCTTTTTTTCTTCTTTTTCTGTTGGTCCCTTGAAACTTCGCTGCGAAGGATTCTAGGACAAAGAGTTAAAAATAGAGGTTGTGGACACAGAGGAAGCATTTTTCCTATGTGTTCCTCTAAAATACTCTGTAGTGGGAACCGGGATGGGTAGGCTTCTGAGGATCTCACACAAACAAGTGCAGTGGCCAGCCAGTGCTATGGTGACTGAAAGTACCGTGTGCCTAGGGAGGGCACGTATCTAGAGGATCATGGAGTGGTTGGCACAAGCTTGCCTTTCAAATAAGGAGAGTGCAGCGATTCATTCCCAGAGCCAAGCTGGCATGGGCCTCAATCTGATGGATGCATATAGGACATGTGGGACGGTGTCTTGCTGCAAAGGAGCCACCTGGACAGATGGTAAAGGCCAGGCCCCAGCTCAGCTTCTGATCAGGGTCCAAGAGATAGGCAGAAAACTCTCTCCAAACCGACTGTGAGGCTAGAGAGAGAGAGAGGACAGCGCACAGGGAAATAAGAAGAACTTCAGCCTGAGAATCTTGGCATCCAGGTAGCTTTGGAGAGGGGCTGTCCTGCTCCCAGCAGATTTCAAGCTGAAAGAAATCCAAGTTTCTGAGCTGATCAGATGTCCCAGCTTACGCATGAAACCAGAAACCTTTTGTTTTGAGGAGTGCAGAAGACAAAGCTGCAAGACCAAAGAGGGCAAGATTGCTGGCGTGCAGGAGTGCTGGGTAACTTGCTACCTTGAAAGTGAGCTGGGTAAGCCGTTGCAGACTGATTCCCTGGGTACTGCTGCCCTTATTCTGCTGACCTGTGTTTGCACAGAGCTCAAACAGAGCTCGTTCCAAGCCGTCATCTTTGCACTCAGAACCTGCCTACCCATCTGCTCACCTGCCGTCCATCACTGCCTACGCTCTGGGATTAATGCTCCCTCTCCTGTACGCCAGCAATCTGACTCCCTCAAGCTTTTGTAGCTTGCTTTCATGAGGATCAGATCAACCATTCTGTCCCGCTTTTCAGCATATACCAACTCAATCTGTCATACTTGCACTATTGCGCGAGCATACACGCACTTCAGCTAAATGCCTTTTGCTTGTTGCATGGCTCACAACATTAAGAGAGGTGTTTGCTTCAGCGGTATGATTATCCCATGTGTAAGAAATTTTCATTTTTATTCTTTGGTTGGAGGGAGGCAGTTCTATGCAGAGCTTGCAAAAATTTGTTTGCGCCTTTATTAATAGTGACCAGAATTTTTTGTCTCTGGTGTGTGACAGGGAAGCCTATGCCATAATTTAACATTTTTATTTAAAAAGCAACAACGATCACAAAAAACTCACAACAGAATGTCTGCATCTTACCTACATAGATCATCATCATCTCCTAGCTATATGCAGAATAGCCCATTTTCCCCTCAGCCCTGTGCCCTGATGGGACTCAGTTTCTAAAGAAATGGGATTTATGATTCACACAGGTTTTTAATATGCCATCAGAATGCTGCTGTGTCTGAAAAGCTATGCTACTTATTTTGGATCCCAGCAGACCTTCTCACCAATATTGACTTGCAGATGAAAGCTACTATGTGCCTTTAAAATAAAGAAAGACGCTGAACCTTGTCAGCGCACAGTTGCTGGGCACAGGCGTCCGGCTCTAGCACAGAAGTGGTGGTGGCAGGGGATTTACAAGCCTTTCACTCTGGCAAGGCATCCTCAGGGCTCCTCTTTCTCCCTCCTCAAGTGGAGAGGAGCCGTTTCTGTGCAGACCTGTGAGGCTGTTCAAAGGGCAGTGTCAGGTGTGCATTTATGGTCAGCCATACCGGCTTGCCTTGCTCTGAACCTGTCAAGGTACAAATGAGGAAACGAAGGTTGGCGCTTCAATGACAGAGAGTTTTCTGTCGCATGGCACCTGCTGCCTGAGCCCTACCGCCATGTGTTCTGGTGGCTGTGGCTCTCCACGTGGGTCAGGCTGCACTTCGAGCATGAGTGGCGTAAGCTCATGTTTCTGGTGTTTGCAGCTGGGCAGTGTGTGTGTTGTGCTAGGCTTTTGCTGAGCACACCATGTGCTGGAGTGTTGTAGTAAATAGCATTGATGCAAATTTTGTGAAGGGCTCAAACCCATGATCCATGATCCTGGATTTGTTGGCTGTAGTGTTCTTATTCTCCTCATGTACACTCTTAGCCAGTGCTGTGAGGGAGACGAGAGATGTGCTGTATCAGATGGATCTAAGCTTGATTTTTGGCATCTGCAGTGTTTTAATAATACTCCTTTTCTGCCTTGGAAACGAAACACAACCTAATCACCCTCTCTGACTTTACTGTAGATTCAAGACAGATGTTTTGATAAGCTGTTTTCAGAGTCCAGGGTGGGTTAAAAGCAGGCAAGATAATTATGGTGCGGGAATACTTGAATTGAGAAATAGTGAGGAGAGAAAGGAGTCCATGTACATGTGGGATGCATACATGTCTGTGAGAGGATGCAAGTGCCCACTGTTCTTTCTGACTCTGCGCGTGTCATCTGCTTGGGGTAATGAGTTTCTGTGACTTAAGAAGTCACACAGCACTGCCTGTCTGTGTGTCTTTTCCTGCCCTTGGGGTAATGACTTGATCCACAGTGGTAGTTAAATTGGGCTTTAGTCCCTTGTATTTGTTAAGATCATGCCCACAGAGTTACACAACTTCAGCTGGTGGTGAAGTACAGTCAACTGATTATCTGTGTCAAAGTTATTTATTTTAGTCTTTTATCTAGTTCTTTTCTTGTTCCCATTGTTGCTGCAAAGTGAAAGATGTGTGAGTTTTTCAAGCTGACCACAGACAGTTGCTCCAGGACCTTTCTAACAAAGAGTAGAGGCAGGAGGAGGTTGAAAGGGATGGTGATAGAATCTGTCCTCACCGAGGTTTGGTTGCTGGGACTCAGAGCCAGGTTTGAGACTGTGCCGGTGAGGGTGGCCCCCCTTCTTTTGGTGGTCTTGGACAGAGTGTCCCAGGCTGCGCTGTCAGAGGCTTCCACAGGATCAGTCCCCTTCCTGCAAGAGCTGCTTTTAAACTGAACCTCTGCAGTTCATCCTCTGCCTGAGCAACACATCACGCTAAGAGTGCCAGTCTCCAGTTCAGCCACAGCCACTCCTGTTAATCCCAAACACCAACCTGCAGCTGATGTACCAGCCTGGCCACAGCCCAGCTTCCTCACCATGGCTCTGTCCAGCCGTCACAGGGCTATGTCTCACCCTGGATACCTTCATCAGGACAGATCCTGACCCTAACCTGCAGGTTGATGTCCTAGCTTGGCCTCAACCCATCTCAACTCTTCCCAGGGCCGCATCTGGCCATCCCTGGGCTGTGTCTGGCCCTGGGTACTCTCACCAGGCAAGATCCTGACTATCACTTCTTTCTTTATGGTGCCTGAACACAGAGCTATCAGGGTGTAAGATGCACATTGATGCTGGAATGGAATAAAAAAACCAAATATTTGATTACATACACGATGATCAGTATGCCGAGGCAAACTCCCAGCCCTGGTCTCCACACAGAGATGTCTGTCTGGTATCTTTGGTGGGTTCAGGACGGTGTGAGAGAGGTGTTGAGATAGCTTGGCTGATTTGTCTCACAAACGAGAGCCAGGCTGATCATGAGCAGTCTGTGTTGCTTGCTAAGGGATACATAAGGTAATTTAGAATAGGCTACTGTTGTGGCTGGACAGAGGATTGATACCCAAATGGATCAAATCATTAGGAGCACAAGCCGCTGTCAGCTGGGCTTTTAGTCCTGTAAAATGAATAATGGTGTGGCACGGATTTCATGTAATAATGAGCTGATCATAAAAACAGGGTGTCCGTTATGGGAAATGCAAACTTTTGAGCACTGTTCTTTCTCCCCAGTCCGGGCAGCTAAGTCAGCGTAAAGCAATTTGTCTTTGAATTATGAGTATTGAGGAAGACGGACTCTCAAAAATGTGGAAGCATTTTACTTGCTTCAGGTCCAGTTTCTAAATCTCTAAGCCTCTTCAGGGCCTCATGGAAGCTGTGACACAGGATCTACCACATGCTTGTTCTCCCTTACAGGCTCTACACCCCATTGGACTACCTCTTCCGTAGCGCGTTAGACCCTTATCTTAAGTCTGAGTTATCACGGAGAACAGGTTTTTTCCATCAAAACAAAGAAAAATGTTTCGGTCAACCTTGGTGATGATTATGCAGCCAAGCACAAGGAATTTAAACAAAACAAAACATATTTTCACTATGCATAGCTTTTCATTCTAGATTAAAGCAAACAACCAGGAACAATATTGGTCTCCCATGAGAGAGCAATGTATTGGTGAATCTTCTGTAAGAAGATGCAGCAACTTTGAGAATAAAATGGCCGTTGGGGAGAATTTTTGAAACAGATTTAAAGGGGAAATATGCAGAAAACAAAGAAACAAGAATTTCATGCTGCTTCCACCATAATAATAATAATACTTTGCCCAGTGCATGTGCTTTACTGCTCACTGTAGCCAAGAGCAAAATTCCCTGCCCACCAAACAAAATCAGCAAAAGGCAAGACTGGCTTTGCAGGCAGGAAAACTTCACGGGTGCATCCATCAAATCCTGCAATGGGACCAGTGAAGCACACAGGCTGCAAGGCATCGGTAATGAGAACTGGAGAATAGAAAACCCTCAGCAGTACAGGCTCAATAATTAATCAAAGCTGAAAATCTTTCTAACGAAGGCAGCAGCCCCAGCAAAACAGAGAGAGCGAGCATTTAAGGAGTTAGGGGTCTGAACAAGAAAGGGGGAGATCTAAAAAAAGAAGTTATCAAGGGATGAAGAAAGAATGGCCACAGCATTTGCCTTCCTGAGGTTCTCAGGAATGCATTGAAGCCAATACGGCAATAGATAGGAATGATGATAATCTTACTTTTTCTGTGATCTGATCCATGTAAGCGTCTCTACCAGTGGCTAGCTGCTATTATAAGAAAGAGGTCATTCTACAGAAGAAAAGCTCCTGCTCTGGGAGCCTGCATCCTGGAGATACCTCTAGTTTTCAGGGTGACACCATAAATGTGTTTTTCAGAGTCCCTGTTCTAATGTATAAAGTTGTCTGGCAAAATTCCCAGATGAGTCTCAAGGCTTACTTAATTATGAATCAAAGCCTTAATGTAATACCTTGTGCTCCTACCTCTTTCAAACTGAGGACCTCAGGTTGCTTCTCACACCAAAGGGAGGAAGTGATTCATATATAGTTGGTTGTGAATGGCAGATGCACTGCAGCAGCAGCAGATGTGAAATAAGAGCCTTGTGATCCTGTCTCCCATGCACATTGCGAGCCACAGGGTTTCCAAGGCCATGGAAAAGCAAGCTGTTAGTCACAGCAGAGTTTTGACTAAGCATTTGAAACTTTTCTGCCCTGTAGCTTGGTGTTTCTTTTAAGGTATAGACTGAGATGGTCTAGACATGGCTTCTGTGAAGGAACCAAGTAAGTCCAGTGGGTGTGTTGGCAAGAATACTGTCCCTGTGATGGTGAGAAATATTTGTCTGGATGCCTGAATTGCCTGCACTGTGATTCGTGGTTTTGGCAGGGACACACCATGAGGACTGCGGTTCTCCTATCTGTTAGTGAGTCCCCGCAACTGAAGAAGCACCCATTGGTGGAGAACTTGGCACCAAATTTACTCAGGAAAACAACCGTGGAGGGACACACTACCATTATCTGCCACTCTCTTCTCCAGCTGCCCCTTGGACGCATGGTGCATTTCAAAGGTTTCGGTCTGATGTTCAAAATCCTGAGAGAACTACTAACTTCTCTCTGAGACACTATCACTTCTGTGCGTAGCTGCATTATACGGTTGACCAGGTAGAGTGACACAGATTACACAGCAGTCCCAGTGACTGGAGTTCTCTGGTAGATGTGGAAAAGGTTTCCAAATCCTTGCCCCACCAAAGGTGGCACCTGCATCTTTGTGTGACCTCCCCGCAGTGGGACCTTTGCTTTTACTCTTATGCCTCTCACCTGAAAAAAACCACTCCTTTTTCCCCCACCCCCATATAAGAAGAAAAGATCATTGTTGTTGTTTACACTTATGGGAACCATGCAAATAAAAATGGGGATAGGGCCAAATTAGAACTGATAGATAAAATGGATTAGGCAGATAGATGGAAACCAAATTAGCTGTGAAGCCAGTGTCAAATAGAATAGAAAATCATTTCCACCCAATAGCCGGGTGAAAGATTTAGCAAGACAAGAAGGAAATAATCAAGATTGCCTAATTGCCAAGTAACCTCTCGGTCTTTCTTTTGCTCCCTTTCTTCCCTGATACAATCTGTCTTAGATTTCTCTATTAAAATGGAGGAAAACATCCTTTGATCTGGTCTGCAATGTGAACTGCAAGACGGGCTCAAAGAAAGCCCCTGTGAAAGAAAGGCCCTTTGTGTAAAGCTGTCTCTAATGTGCCATACAGTTGCTTCACAAGATTTTTGGCTAAAGGAAATAGAAGACAACATGCTAGGAAATACTATGTATGCTCTTCCCTTCTGGCTTGCCTCTGTTATCTAGCATGTCCCATACAAAGTTTGATATGCTAAGTAAATAGTGGGGATATATGGGGTGCATTTTCTCTCCATGAATTGCTGATCGTCCCTTCCTAGGGGTGGAGAAGGAGAGCTTTCAGAAGCTGAAAAGCAGCTTTGTAATTAGTGAGAGCCCCTGGCCACATTGATAAATAGTGTTCAATGGCAGTGTTCTTGCAGAAAACAACGTTTATTACAGGAATTGCAGTGACGGAAATCTTTTCCTAGAAGCCTGGAAAAAATGGGTGTAACTTGTGTTTCCATTATTTCTAAAGGACTTAAAGATATGTAAAGACTATAATATAATGTGTTGGTATAAGAAGCAGTTAAAGAGCTACTTGTGTCAGGAGACTGATAATAGCCTGCCTAGATTTTCCTGCAGGTGACTTGTTCAAAACTGGAGTGGGAAAAAAATTGTCAGAGGTGACTAAAAAGTGAGCTTACTTCTCCTTTCAGAGTATATGGACAGTTACTGATAAAGTCCCTCAGAAGCAGGCTCTCTAGATTCCTGCAACCTGCAAAGATACTGGGTAATGCTAATGGATGTCAGGCACCCAAGTAAAAGTGGGATGCCAATACATTATCCATGATCTAAGCACTTCTCTTCCTCCTGACCTGTGAGGTGGGGAGACAACGCTGGGCTGATGGTCGCTCTGTGACGGTTCAAAGACTGTAACTGCAAAAAGCAAGTCCTGATTGCCACATGCTGAGGAGAACTGTACATACTGGGTAGCAGCTCCATCTGGGCAGGTTTGCTGCAATTTCCAACTGCGATGGGCTGACCTAGAGGAGCTGACTGGCTCGCGGCTTTCAGGTGGAGGAGGGGTGAATTCGGAGCTCTTGCTGGGATTGTGCGTAAACACTAAATGTTATTTTTGACTGACAATGCTTCCTGTGAATTAGGAAAGAGGGCAAACATTATTTCCTTTAAAATACCATTAGGCTGGTATCTACGATATTTTAATTTCTTCTCCTAGATTAAAAAGGATAGAAGACTCCCTTGAGAATATCTTCATTGTATTCAGGGATGAGATTAACTGTTGTTTTTAAGTCTTCCTTCATTATTGAAAACCAAAGAATTTCCTGAGTTGACAAAAGGTATGATGTTACTAAATGAGCCAAGTCAAAAGTTAAAATGGAGATCTCCATGGTTTAGACCCGCGTGCCTCTGAAAGGCAAGGATGCAAAGAAAAAGTCCCTGACCTTTTCAGCAAGGTTGGAGCAAAGATTCTGCTATAAAAGCTTTTCAGACAACACTGCTTTAAGTCCTGTCAAAACTGAGTCTTCTGCCACGTGAGGCAGCGTAGTATCTAAGAAGGTGTTTTGCTGAGATGGTTGAGTTGACTGGGTCTTAGAGGCCTGCACCACCTTTACATGCCAGTTTACAGAACTGTGTGAGGATGTGTCAGTTCTATAAAAATCTATAAACCCATTTGCTCCCCACAGCCATTATGTCAAACAAAACTAAATGAAGGCTTTAAAAATGTCAGTGTTGTCCATTGTAGTCATGTTGATAGTGATGCCGTGCAGGGAGCAGAAGGCGATGAAGTTTTGCAAATAGAGGGAACACTGGAGTCTTGACTTGGACTCCTTGAAATGCTGCCCCTCAGCACTTGACATGCCATATGAGCAGTCTCCCAGTCAGTGGAGTCCCTAATCAGATTTGGTAGTGATTTCCTGTCACCACAGTTGTATCACAAGGCCGGATGTGCAGGGGCTGGTGGCATCGCAGTATCTGCAATGCCAGGTTTTGTTCAAGTACGGTGCTGCGCCACTGGGGCTGCGTCCCAGTCACCCACAGTGGAGACAGGGAGGTGAGATGGCTGGAAGTTGACCATGCTCAACTTGCCCCCATTGCTCTCCAGGACAGGGCCAGGAGAGACAAGAGCTGCTACTCGCAGGGCATCTGTGTTTCCTGAGAGTAGACTAGGTGAGGGAGGGGGCTGTACATCATAAAGACAGTCCGTGAATTAGTGCCATGTTTCTGACAGGAGCCAGAAAGGCCTGTTCTTAAAATAAGTACCTGTTCTGAGAACCTCATTTAATTTTTGCCCCTTGGGGAGATTGCTTTGAAGAAGAGAAAAGTGCTTTTGCAGCAGAGTTGCGAGCAAATCCTTTCCCTTCAGTGTCATTTCCTACTTGTTGAGAAAGGGAGAGCAGTTGTGGGGAAAGGAACATTGAAATCATCTTCTAAATCACTTGGTTATGGATCTCTTTGGTATTGTGTGAAAACCTGGTGTAAATACACCATTAAGAGCAGACCAGGTTGCAAACAGGCCAGACATAGCCAATGTATTCAGATCAAATGGGTACAGTGAAAGCTTTAAATAAGTAGCAGATAAAGGGGGAAAATGCCTATTAAATAAATAAGCACACACACAAACACACGTACAAAGCAAGCTAGAGAAAAATCTCATGTGACCCTCATGGGAAATAATAACATTACTGTAGGAGACTAGGCAAAGGAATGAAGCTAATAAATGAGAAATACCTAGTATATCAATTCTATACCCCGGCAGTGAATTGTGCTGTTTTATACTGCAACTAAGGCTCTGGATTTTATTTATTTATTAACATAAAGAATCAAAATAAATATTGAAGATTCAGGAGGGAGGTGTGAACTGAATTTGTTGCTCCATAGCTATAGTAACAGAAATGCAAGGAGAATGGCAAGTACTAGGGTGACTAAGACCATCAGAGCCGTGGAAGACTTTTCCACTTCATACTTTCTGCCACACAACATGACAGGAACATGAGAAAACCTGCCTCAGTTTTCCAGAGGTGTAGGTCTGAGTGATGTAGTAGCAAGGGCTAGAAGTCTAGCAGTTTCAAGGGCACCTTTGCAGGTCAGAATAACTTTTTTGTATGAGCTTTTTTGCTGAAACCCCATTTACTGCTGATATGTTGTTTTAACTTGGTCAGGAAACAGTTATAAGTGGCAATATAATGCATCTGGCATCTGATAAGGATGCAGAATGAATGCAGTTTGCACAACACAGTCAAAGGAGGCAGCTAAAAAAGTATCAAGAGGGTAAAAAATGAAGTAGGGGAATGTTGGGTTTTTGGAACCTTTTAGCCTCCTTAGGATTTGTTTAGTTCTTGTTTTCCTGCTAGAGAGCTTGTGTCACCCACCATTCGTGCACATAAAAACACAAGTATATAAATCACATCCATCTAGAAGGAAATGGCAGCATTTGCCCATATTTAGTATTTTACAGCTTAGCTTGGATGAAATCCCCAAATTATGAATGAATATTTAGTTTTTACTCTCCTTTCCTGTACGCATGCATTATAATAAAGCCCTTAAAGACAATATAATAACATATCAGTTCTCAAATAACACAACATAAGACATTCATATTTTTCTATGAGCTTTGACAAACATATAGGATCTTGCAGCTGTTCAGTATTCTGCTTATTTCAGACAAACAGAGCTTAATGAAGGTTGCTTTTGAGAAAAGTATCTGAACAATGCATCATAGATGAAGAGATATTATAATGGCCATTATAGTCAAAAGCATGTATGTACTAATGCATACGGAGTTTTGCAGATAAATTGCAAAACAAACTCATTACAGGCACAGGTAAAGTCTTGCTCCCTCTGCTGTCTGTATCCCTCTTGGCCTTTGGTTTCAAAAAGCATGACCCCATAACTTGGTGTCGTTCTTCATATATGTATTCCACTGTAATTTTGCTGTCAACATTTAATACAATTAAATGCATTGGACTTCCCTGGTTCAGCACAGCCCTTCATGGCAGAAGAGACTGCAGTTCAAGAGGCTGGAAAACTGTCTTGGATATGACTGGCCTTCTTCTAAGACTTGTTGCGTTTTGACTGTTTCTGATCACTCTGACACTTGTTCAGCTTCAGATTTCACATATCAGCCTCTTGCTGCCAGAGGTGCTGATTTTACCACTATTAAAAAAGGCCTTTGGCTATAGTGTCCTTCATATTAGTAATAATTATTTAGAAAACCCAGGGGTTTTCAGGACTCTTTTCTGTTCATCGTTACATCCTAGCCTCTTCAAGCAAAAATGCTGTGCATTTATACAAGTGAACAAAATATTTTGAGAAAAAAAATGTAATTTATGAGCTTTTTATATGTACATGTGTGTAACCTGAAATCAAGCATCCTATAAAGGGGACTTAGGAAGGCCTGTTTTTGGACAGATTCTGCAGTCTGATCCTTTTGTCAAGAAAATTGTCTTCCTCTTTTTGGTGAACTGCATTTCACTTTTGCTGTGATGGATCTTTCAGTGCTAAAGATTTTATTATTCTTAAAGAAATTCACTCGGACCAGCATGAGTTAGGGTCAGCCAGGACCAAGCATAACAGTCCTTACATAATCCTTTAGTATTTGAGGTTAAGTCATTTCATCTGCTGTATTACTTTTCCCTTCCTAGAAACAGCAGGCTTTGAGTTAAATCAACATACAAATTCAGAAAATTTTCATAAAGATAATGAGTTTTTCATGCAATGTGCACAAGTTATTTTGGGCTACTTCATATTTGTCATAGCCTTATTGGTTGCAATCCATAGTACAGAAGGACCACCTTGCTCTCCCTCTCTCTCTCCCTCTACCCCCCCGCAATGTCAAGAGGATCAGGGACAGGACAAAAGCAAGGTCAAGTTTTGGATGAAATTTTATTGATTTTTTGAAAGTAACAATAAGGGAAAGGTAAAAGATTTTGGAAACCTGTGAATGCAGATGAATTGGGCAATGTATATTGAGTAACAGGGTCAAAAGCTGTGATCTAGGAGACACAAAGAAACAGAATATTGCTAGCAATTTAAAAAGAAATAGTTGATGCTGTTCTGCTTTGGATGTATCACATACACAGAGAAACTAAGTACAGTTTATTGATACAGTTTGATAACAAATTATGTGTAAGCCTCAGATTAGTTCATGCTTCTGCACAAAAAGGTTGGCAAGATGTCACAAACCACGCACACTTAATGCAACACTGCATCTGTTACTCTAGCAAATAGCTAGTGAAATTCTACAGTAATAAATTACTACAGAGAAATTCTACAGTAATAAATTACTATTCAGAAGTGTTTATAATCTCAAGGGAAAAATAAGAAACCTACATCTTTTGTTTAAAATATAATGCACTGTGCAGGCAAAATTATTACAATACATACCTTAAAGAGAAGGTAATTTACTGTTAAAATCTGTCAATTATTACAGGCAAGCCTACAAGAGTAATAAAATAAGCACAACTGTCAAACATAAAAATGAAACCCATGGAAGGGGCAGCTTACACATCTGAAGTTCTAGGAAGAAACATCAGATGAATTTGAGAAATCATTCCTACTGCTTGTTTAAGGCAGTAATAAAAGGCATGCACAAGTAGAAAATTAAGGCCATATTGCCCAGTTTTAACTGTCATTTCTTGCATTGTTGGTTTGTTGGGTTTTTTTAACTTGACTATGTGCATGGCCATCTGATCTATGCATCTCCATCTCAGAACTCAGTACAGAGGCGGGGAGAAACGTTACGATCATGTTGCAGATGGGGTAAATAGAATTGCTTACAATTACAAACTAGATCAGTAGCAGAGCCAAGAAGAGGAGCCAGATTTTCTCTTTCTTCTTTACTTTGAATCCTATGTCCAATTTAGTGAAGACTGTGGCTCTGAAGTTATATTAAATTAATTGTCTGTTCCCCCTCTCCCCTGACCTGTATAAACATAATAGTCCAGACCCTCAGCTGCTAAAATCACTGCAGCTCCATCTGGCCCATTAATGTGTGTATACATGCCAGTGGACAAGATTGCAAGTTGTTACCTACTCCCTGCCTAACAAACCTGGCAAAAAAACAAGAGTAATAAACATAAAACTGTCATTAAAAAAATTGCCAGCTTAGGTCTCGGAGGTTTCTCCCTCTGCACCACGATGGTGAAGATAATAGACAGCTAAAAATCCCCCATCTAATACGCTATCAATAAAGGACTATTCTTCTACTGAGTGTTGAGTAGAATTCCTCAAGCCTAGTATAAATAGCCTATGTACATATAATAAGGTTCTTCCCTCGTTTTTGTGTGAGAGAGAAATCTGATGGGCTTTATGCAGGTAACAGGTTCCTAATCTCTCCATGTCTGTATAACTTTAATAATGGAATTAATGACGGGATTAGCATAGCACATCAAGTTTGATGTCTCACGTGAAACCAATGGAATGTCATGGCAAAGGGCTGGTCAGCAGGGATGCTTGATGGTAACTTTTTTTTTTATTGGGTGTGGGAAAGCACAGATGTACTTTCTCTAGCCTCAGTGCCTGGGATTTGGCAATATTCAGAAGTGTGTTGCCATGTGGGAAATTAAAATCTGCAAGTACAAAATTGCTTATTTAAAAACAAAGAACAGCAAGAAAACCCATGTTAGTTCAATTAAAGGGTCAGTGCAGGGAAGCCAAAATAGATTTTTTTATTTGCTAAGAAGCAAGGGACTGGAAACAGATACATCTACGTAGCAGGTAGTTCTAATTAACCAATGAGAGCAAAGGCACTTGTTCCACTTAATCACGAAGCAACAAAATGGAAAATAGCCCTTCTCATCTCAAGAATATGCTTTGGAAAACGAGCCAGGATGAAGAGAGAAGCTCATGGCATTTCAAGAATATGTTCTGCTCTCCTTTTTTCCCCACCTCCACTCCACCCTCTTTGTAATCAAGGCTGCCTCAGCCTATAAGCAGGTATTTATTTTTAGTTTTGTTTTAGGACTGGCTTAACTGTTTGCATTGAGCAGATGGGGATTTGATGTTACATTCTGTTTCAATTGTCTTTCAGTGAAATTAATTGCAATAATGATCCACTTTATTGATATAACTCCTGTTTCCAGAAGTGTCCTACTGTAAGAGCATTAGAATCTAAGGAATTTAGAGTCATGTATCTAAATACAGGATTAACGCTAAAACTGGTCCTTGAGCAAAATCTTGGATTCAGGCAGCATGATACTTGAGAACTCAAGCAGAACTTCACATCTTCGTCTTAGGTCTTGAATCGCTACCGAACCAGCAGAGCTATCAGGTGTCTATTTTGAGTTCAGGCCTCCCGCGTTGCCCCTAAAGGTTCTTGCATTTAGGGCTCTTTTCTAAGGCTCTGCCATCTGATGTAGTCCCCATACCCTCCTCCATGTTGCACACACCTCCTCATCTTCCTACACGTCAAGAGAATGGAAATCTATTTCAGTTCCCGTTAGGCAGGTAATTAGTTTGATGGCATATCAGAAAGGCACTGAGAGTAATGTGACTGCCTCCCAAGCAGCGAGAAGCTCCAGCAAGACCTGTGTTTTATATCCTGCCTCAAAACCAAACAAAGAGAACTGCTTTTTAATTCACCGGTTTTATCTCTCTGGGCTTAGTGAATTCTAGTGCTCGTAAAAAGGCAGAGACAGCTACTGCAGGCTGAAGGCAAGCACAGTGCAAGTTTCATGCATACATACTGCTCTGCTAAATACACCTTAATGCTGACCCTATGGCACGTCCTACTCTAAAAATTCTTCCTTCCCCAGTCCCCTCCGCTCCCCTCACCATTCCTTGGCATTTTTGTTGTGACTTCAACTTTCCTTTTAGTATTGCAGGCTTTGGTTCCCCCCTGATTAGTGACTGAAACTTATGCTCAGCTGCACAGCAGGTTTTGTGAAGGGTCTAGGGTGAAACCTTCTGAATTCATTGTCACTTTTGATAGAAACCAGACAGTGAACTTTAGTTTCTAGATGAGGTAATGATTTGCCAACTGATCCCTATGGTCCTTTCTGATTTAGGATCTTCCTCTGGGGAGATGCTCGTACATTTAGGAATGAAGTCACTTCTACAGCACTCTGTCCTGAATTGGAAATCATAGGCATAGGCCTCTCTGAGCCTGTTTTCTTTACACTAAATGGGAGTGTATTATCCAAATGAGAAAATTCTCCCTTCAGCAGATGTTTTTGCATGCTTTGCTTTCCTTTTTGAAAACACAGTGAAACTCTAAAGGCTGGAAAAGGTCAAATGTTTTACTGAGCTTTATTCAGGGAGGAGGAAGAGATCTATCATGAGAGAGGGTACCGAGACCCCAGAAATGTCAAATAAGCAGATTATCTGGTTATGAGAATTGAGGCAGCTGGTCCCAGGTGAGAACAGACCCACAACTTCTTACTGCTGTTTCATCACTTAGCTTTAAGATTCCTTCAACTCTGTAAGTCAGATATTAAAAAAAAAACTGTGCTTTTTCGTATCAAAGAGAATTTCAGCCAGAGAATTAAGTCCTGGTCCTATTTACATCAGAAAGACCTAGCCATTGACTTCAAGGGGGCCTGGATTTCACCTGAGAACTATGATTTGTCTGTCTCATTCCATAATGTGAAGTGACACATTTTGAAAGGCAAGTGAGAAAAGATCACTGCTCATTAGGGTGTGGGCTTGAACTAGCTAGGAGATCTACATCTTGTCTGTAGGATAGATGTGACAGTCATCGATTTTAAACCATGCAGTATAGACCTCTTTTATGCAGTCTATAGATGCTAGCCTCTAATGGTAGTTGGAGTTATGTCCAAGTGTAGGGCTGTAGTAGGGATCCTCAATACAAGAAGCTAAAAGGACTTAATAAATATCTACGTTAAGCAAAATTTTCCTGCTGTGAATCTCCAAGCACTTTGTGCAGGAGGTAAGCATCATTATCCCCATTAATGGGTTTTTCAGATTTTTCCTGCAGACATTTCTGGTTGGGTAAAGCCAGGTTGGCTGTGTGAGAAAGCGATGCTGTTAATGATTCTCTCACGCTTCATGGAGACCTAACTGACTGATGCTGTAGGCCAAGTTACAGAGTGGGCGGGTCTGAGGCCTGCCTTGTCTTGCTGAATGTGTACTGAAAAACAAAAAAGGCCAAACATACTGCTATTTTCATGCAGTTCCAGTAGGTTTCTCCCAGGGGTCAGGAGTTTCAATGTGCCCCTCCTTTGTCTTTGAGTCTGTGGTGACTTTCTGGGGTAATTGAAATATTATGGTGGATTTTAAACACCCACTTTGCATAGGGTAGTAGATTTAATTCTTCTTTTCTGCCTTGGACCTGTCTTGTTACTTCACAGTGCTGGGGCGGGTTTATACAACACAGTGCAGAAGATGCTATTAGCTCAGTGCAGCAGCACGCTGGTGCGTCTGTACTGTACTGAGTTTCAGATCTGTGTGCTGTGGAGCCTGCTTTTGTACCTCTGGGTGGGCGCTTTGCTGCATGGTGGTGAGCATGCTTTGGATATACAGGAATTTTTGTTTTTTTCAGGAGTGTTTCAGCTGAGTTAGCCCACAATATTCTTCCAATTTACTGCCTGGACAGCCACCTAAAAGAAAGTCTTTGCCTCCTCCTGGCAAAGTTTTCTTCATTCATTTTCCGTGCTCAGTCTGTTGGTATTTTGTAAATAAGATTGGTTGGCTCTAAGTGTTTGGAATTTTATTTATTCCTCTGACTTTTCTAAAATTCACAAGGTGAATGTATAAGACTAGTCTGCCTCTCTTGCTAAATGCAAGAGATGCGAATATGATGCCATGTCTTTTATATATCAGAGGCTCTCCTAGCCTGAGATGACCATTCTTAAACATCTCAAAGGCCACTGCTGGGTCAAGAAGTCCTTGTTAAATACTATATGTCACTATCATCAACCCGCCATCCTTTCAATGTTGGGGGGGCAAAAACATTGATAAGCTAGACCTGTAAAATTCCAGTTACACTTGGACCTACAGAAATGGTGGATTTGTGCTTTTGGTTGCTGGAAATATACTAGCCAAGGTCCAGAATGGCTGTTCAGTGATTTTCCATTCAGGATGGGCTGTTCATCCTGTGCATTTTTACAGTGTAGTTGTTAAGGAATGTTAATGGATTATATGGAAATTATTTCAAAGTAAATTGTCTCCTGCTGTCAGACTTTCTATGATACTGGACAACTCATTTCACTTTTGCACATCAAGGTAGCCATTTTGGAGATTTTCTTAGTGATACTGAAATGGATTGTCTTCTTAAACATCTAATATGCTGAAGTTCTGATGCCAGGGAGTCACCCAAATATGTCCTTTTCTCTCAACTCCTCTCTTAACATGTGAATCAGTTGTTCATGTTCCTTGCTTAAGATGGAATGCAGCCCAGTCATACACCTAGCAAAAGGACAGGAGATGTGGGCCAGGGAGACAGGTGCTTCATGCATGGTGGCATCAAATGGCACCCGACTGGGAAGAGCGCAGAGCCTGCCTTAGAGGGACCTCATATTCCTCTGGATCCAGCTGTCCCATTTGGCCTCAAGACGTACAGTTAGTTGACAATATTTGCTTTGTGTTTTTAAGAGAATGTCTTACGAGTTCAGTGATTCAGTTTCTCATAGCTGAGAGTCATGAACACAACAGAGAACTGTTACTGCTCAGTTCCTTCCAACTCTTTGTAGGAATTGATACCCCTGAGGAGCTACTGCTGGCCCTAGTGCCTCTCTAGTTTGCTCTAATGTGAAAATCACCCTCCTTTCACTTGCCCTGACTTGTCTGTGGCACCCCGAAGAACCACCTCTGTACCTCTCCAGTTCAACAGAACTCTTCATGGGAGAATCTTGCTAGCTCCAGGCTCCAAGGACTCTGCTCCCTTCAAGTCACCAACAGTGGGGTTTTGCTTTACTGAATGGAAAGGATAGAGGTAAAAAACACTGAAGAAACCCATAAGAGGAATAAGAACAGTGACAGAACAGCGAAGAAATCCCAGCCAAAACCATCTTCCACTTAGTGGGAGAGAAGAGGGGAAGGCTAAATCTGCAGCACAAGTACTGATAATTCATGTCAAGGATTTGCGGCTGTTGCTAAGTTACTGACCTCTTTGGAAAACCCTTGAAGTATGGGGTGCATTAGGAGCTCGTTAGGGTCCCGGGGACTTGCACTAAATGTACGATACATCTCCATGCTAAACACACTTCAGAAATAACAACAGAAACTTCCTGCCCAGCATTTAGATGTTTTTCTTTTTTATTTCTCTCCTCCCCCTTTCTCTTGCATTGCTCCGTTTGTTCTTTTATGGCAGCCGAGCTGTTTGACAGGATGGGAGAGGTTACCTGGAATAGATGGAGATGAGCTCCACTTCACTTTGTAAAGTTTCTGGCTTTTCGTGAAAGTTCCCCTGCAGGGGAATGCAGAGAAGGAGAAAGGATGAATGGAAATACATCTCTAATCTGTTCAGAGTGTACATTTAATCACACTTCAGGGACTTTGTGCCGAGTTTGTGGAATGAAGAAGTCTGAAACTTCGAAATCCAGGGGTGCGAGCTCCTCTCCAGCATGTCGGGGGGGCATTCAGGCCCATTTAACTTTGAGTGTCAGAGCTACAGAGCAGAATCCACAGCCCGGAGCTGGCTGCCTAGGTGTGACAGAGGAACCCCAGCATGCCAGCAGCTGGTAGGAGGATGGATGAGTTGTCCTCAGGGGGGATCTAGGCAGCATGCCTGCATCCAGAGATATCACACATGATCTCTACAGGGAGTTAGTAACATGTCTGTGTTTAACGGAAAATATGTATCTCTGCTGTTTTACATAATATTTAATGAATGATATATTAGTAGCCCCAACAGGATTTTAGTTTTATTTAATGTAATTTATAAATTAAACAGTCCAGACTGGGTTGAGAAAATTAACCAGCAGGCTCACTAGGAACAAACTGCAGGTCTTAGGAACAGACAGCAACTGTATTTGCATGGATCATGTGCTGTTTAGCTAACTAGGCAGTAATGACATGGAGGAATAGTCTTTCACATTGCAGAGTTAATTTGTTTCCATAACTCGTCAACCTGGCATCTACGTTTGAATTGGGAGCAAATTTCAGACTGTTGGTTGTGGGAGAGGTTTGGGAAAAAAAAAAGAGTGAAAAAGGTTTGTCTGCCCAGACCAGACCAGCTGCACAGAGGATCAGTTACCAGTTTTCCAGACTGATTTTGAGGATTTGGGCATAAGGGTAGCAGTCAAAGAGATGACAGAGTAGCTGTGATCTTACCATGATCAAATCTGGTGGCTGAGACGTTGAAAATATTTCTCATTGAGAAAGCGGTAGCTAGCAAAGTAGCTGATACAGAGGACAAAGCTAGACCTGTTCTGTCTTACATATGCAGGGCAGTGGGTTGTTGCCAGGTTTGTGAGGAGAGTTACAATGGAGGAAGCCAACATGCTTGTATGAACCCTGGAGCTATTGCCATAGCTCAGCCATTTCACAGGGGACCTAGCCAAGATCTCTACAGCTAGATGGCAACCATGCTCGTAAGCTGTATTTAATATTTCTTTTACCCATAGCTTTTTTTTTTTTTTTTTGGGGGGCTCCGACCTGTAACTTGAAAGCCTGACATATTAAGTGCTGTTAAGTGAACTTTTGCTTTGACCTGAATATTAAGTTTATCCTGTGCTGAAAGCACAGGAGAACATTGAGTGGGGTAAAACAGATGAAGTTAAAGTGAGCAGTCTCCTTGGAGGCAGTGAGTCAGAATAAACCAATTACATGCAGCCAGTCCTCAAGGAATGGCACCTCACAATATGTTTAATGAGCATGGGGACAGGGAGTGGCTTCCATCACTCCACAATGGAGCAGACTGATGGCTTTTTGCAAGGGAATTCCCTCTGGCAAGCAGGAATTCCCGTCCCTCTGCAAAAGTCAAACAGCTGAGCATAAACATTCCCTTTTGCCCTGGTCCTGCATAAACCTGAAGCCCCATACAAGTTTTCCCATGTGTTGCATGGGGGAAGTTAAGGAGCTCAAAATGCCATTAACCCAAAGGAGTGCATGGAGGGATCTGCTGGGGTTAACTACAAGGAGAAGAGAGTCTTAAAACTCACTCCTGTCTTGGGGCTTTGCAAGTGTTTTCCCCTGTTGTAGGGTTACACTCTCCTGAAAGAACATGTCTTTTCTTTAAAAGGCTCTTTTTCTGTAGGGCCTTTGAAGTGGCAGGGGGCAGGCTCCACTAGTGTAGCGATTAAAGCAAACACTCAGAAAGGGAGTCTTTGTGTCTTACACTGCTAAACAGAGGAGAGCCAGGGATCAGGCCGCATGGCAGGGTCCGGCATGCATCCACGCTGCTCAGGTGTCACTTAGCTGCCTCTATGGGAAGCTGGTTTTAGAAGGTGCTAGTTGGGAGCAGTGCAAAACTCAGTGAAAGGGAGACACCCATTAAATAGTGTGGACAGGCAGGGCCCAGAGCTTGATTTCAGTCCTTGCTCTGGTTTTGTTTAGCAATATGAGACATCATTTTGGTCCAGTTGTGAAGCTCTCCTGCTTCTAGGCCAGAAAGGAAGGACAGCACCTAACCCTCCTGTTTTCACTTTGCACGGTTATTTGAAGATTTAGAAGCTCAGAGTAAGTATGACCATTCTTGTTAAGTAGAGCAGACCCAAGCAACACTTATGCCACCTTCATACTGAGCGTGCTGAATAGCCTGCAGAGGCCAGGAGTGCTTCTTCCCCATCTGCAGAGAAATAAGGGCAGTATTTTTCCTGAAAAACCTCCTTTCCTTGTTGTAGTTGCAAAGAAAACTTTCCAAGCATGAACTAAGCCAAATCAACATAATACCTGCCTGAATCAGTTTCACTGAGGGAGAGTTGATACACCTCCAGTCATTTGTTTGTGATCTTAAGCCTGAAACCTAATGACTTGATTTTAATGTCAATGTTCTTTACTGTTTCCCTGCTCTTTATTCCAGCAAAAAGCATGCAGGGTCAAGGTTTATCCGTAACTGCTGGCTGTGGTGGCTGGCGGCAAGCAAATGGACATTGTGGAGGCTTTCTGACATGTGGGAGTTTAAATCTCTGTCTTTTGGTTTTCAAGTTGTGTTCAATAGCACTTCATTGTTAAATAGGATCCTGAGACCAAAATATTTAACCATATTCTGCTGAAAATCTGCCTTTCCCATGGGTCCTCAGTGATGCAGGCCCACAGTCTCCATAAGATAATCTATTGCATGTCAAAAAGACAAAGGCTGCAGAAAATAACTAGAACATAATGCTTATATAAATAACAGGAAATCCAGTAGTAGTTGCAGTATTAATTATATGAATAATGAGGATATAATATGCAACTGGCATTCTTAAAAGCAACCCTAAATGTGCCGCAGCAGTTCCCACATGCTGCACTAGAGGTTGCTTTGACTTGGGCCCTTCACAATTTCAGTCCTGTTTGCTGTAGAGAATGCATGGCTCTGGCTCCCCTACTTTCCTAGTAGGTTTGGGGGGACTAAGTAGTTAATTAACTGGTGTTTGAAAAGCCCTTGGAAGATAAGTATTCACCTTGAGCAGTGATAAAAGGGTCCTGAAATAGCTGTGGAGGAGGACACTACCATTTTGCCTACTGATGAGGCATGATTTCATCAGCGTCATTGCAAGGTATCTGTCCAGCTACATCCCCTTAAAAAGCTGCAACCCCAATTGTGGTATGCCTTAAAAGCCAGGATGACTTTCTTTTCATGTTTATATACGCTCCCCATGGGCAGCGACAGCAACAGCCGTGAGCATTTTGGCTGTAGTGGGGACTATAACAGTTGCTCACTTTGATGAGCATCAAATTCTCACAGAGTTAAAACCAACTGACACCTTGGCGACCCCAGCTCTGCGATTAGTGCGGGTGAGTGAATGGATACTGCCACCTAGCAGATGAGATGGGCTTCTGCCGGTCTCCAAGACAGCTTCTTGCCTTCAGTGCCAGGTCTCCTACCTTGAAGCAAGTTTGTTGACTATTAATTAGTTTCACAGGTGAAGGGCTTTTCTTTTTCCGTTTACATCATCATCACAGCATGTTGGGCTAAGCACTTGGAGTGGTCCTTGCTGAAAACAGCGGTGCAAAGCTAGGAAGCTGTGTGTGCATCTGTGAATCCTGGCATCTCTGTGTGATTGTATGAACGTGTGTTTGTATGTGTGTTCATGTGAGTTTATGTGCACCCGACCTTTCTAGGGATGAGAGAAGCCTTCCAGGGGCTGGTCGCCATCAGGCAAGAGACAGCTGCCAAGTCTAATAGGCCAGAGTTCAAAAAAGAGAGCTGACTTCTCGATTTGCAGAGGTAACACAAGATCACAGAAAATTCTGAAGGAAAATAGCTGTGTTACTAGTTTGACCTTTATAAGAGTAAATGCAGTCTCTGAAGATCAGGCTATCTGATGCAGAGTGGACACTTGACCTTCGAGCCAGGGGCTGAGAGATGTTGGTGGTATAGGTGGAACACATTTAGTTGTATTTTTCAGAAAACTGAATGATCTCTACAAGGGTCCAGTCCCTGTTGTACGAGACGTGTCCCAAAACTATGGTGTCTGCTGTAAAAGGCTATGGCCAGTGTTCAAGGAGACAGGAGGTAAAGGGCTCTAAACTCTTCAGAAAAACATTTGGAATGACTGGAAGTAGTCAGAAAGTGAAATTCAGGAGTTACCAGTTCATGTGAAAGGCAGACACTATGCCATTAGAATGTGTGTACGTACTCACATATGTCGAAGATGGTATGAACAGTGCATTGCCCAAAGTTGTCTTTGTTTATAGTCTGATAGTCTTATATTCCATTTCAATTCTGAAATGGTTTGTCCTGGGGAAGGAGAGGGGTACTGAGGAGATTCATGTTCTGCCTGCCTGTTGCACTCCTGCTAGAGGTGAAGCACTCACCCCATGCTGCTCAAAATCCAAGTGGTGTGACAGCAACACCACCCGCTTTTAAGCAGGGGCCTGTAGCAATGCACTTTCTCAGCTGGCACACTGTCCCTGCCTATGTGTAATATGCTTTCGCCTCTGTCATCACTGCCATTTTGCTTTGCTTTTGGCTGTGGCTTTGTGTAGGAGATGGAATTAATAAACACTATTTTCCATTCTTCCCACTGAATCTTCCACTTCTGCTTGCATTTGCCTGCCTGTCTGTCTGCACCCCATGGATGTCAGCCTCTGCTGCTGCACTGTGTGACTCTGTGGGTGATTATTCAGTCATTCACCCGCACCCTCTGTCTCTTTAGCAACTCCTTCTGCTTCATTCACTGCATATCCCCACCCCCAGCAGCCTTCCCCTCTCCTTCTCGCGCTTGTGCCACGCGTTCATAGTCCAGCTCTTTGCCTCACCTCCTGACGTCTGCCCCACTGCCTCTCTGCGTACCTTCTGCTCTTGCCTCACCACACCTTCCACCTCGCACCTTTTCCCCCCCCGGTCTTGTTCCTATCTGGTGCAGTAAGGCAGAGAGATGCTCTGCCTTAACCTGGCCCCGGAGCCTCTTCAGGAGAAGAGTGCGGCTGCTACCCACAGTGAGCCATGGGAAGCAGAAACCTCTGCAACATCAGAGAAAAGGGAATGCTGCTCTGTCCTTTGCCTCGTTTTGCTGCAGCCGGGTTCTTCCTTCCGCTGGATGGATGAACTATGCAGCTGCAAGTGGTACAGGCTCCATCCTACTTTCAGGAGATTTCTTCCACACTGAGAGCCTGTGCAAGGGGGATTTTGGTTGCACTTCCACTGATGCCGACCAGCTGAATGACAACCATGAAGTTTGTAGGTGGTGATCACAAAGCTATAATAGAAAAATTTCTTACTCCAGAAGGCACCTCTATTTGGGGTCTAACTGCTATTCTGTACCTCTGTATGCCCACAAATTGCTCAAGCAATAACATGTTTACACTTGAATTTCAATTGCTTGGAGTGCATATCTGTTTGGGGAGTGGAATTCTCACAGGAAATGAGGGCAGAATGGTATAAGAAATTGCTCGTCTGTATCAAACTAATGGCCCATCCAGTCCAGTATTCTGTCCTAACCATTGCCAGTGCTGGAAGCTTTAGATAGACTTGTAACAACCCCCTGGTGTGCCCAGTTTTACAATGCTACATAATAGGGAGACATTGCTTTCTGACCCCAACTTGCGATCATTTTATACCCTGAAGTGGGAAGACTAATAACCCATATGGTTTTTATTCTAGCAAGCCTGGCTGCAGATGCTATTCTTGTAAGGTCTAATCCTTTTCTGAATCTTGCTAATCTGTTTTCCTCTATAATATCCTCTGGCAACAAGTTTCACAGGTTAATTATACGTTGATTGCACAGTCTTTCCAATCATAGACACAGCTCTGTTGTACCTCATCTTATCCGTGTGTTTTTAATTCTCTTTCAGCAACCAGAAGTGCCTGTGAATTTATTTCTGCAGGAAAATAATGAAAGAAACTGACTTTATACTGAATTCTGCATGCATAGGCCTTGAGTTACTGATATTATCTCAGTTTCCTTTGAATTCAGAGCATGCTTCTTTCCAAGTAATCTATCTGGTATAGCTAAAGGAACTTCTCCCTAGGGTTCTGCCCTACAGCTCATGCCTCTAAAATTCACTCTCCCAAGTTGTCTATAACATACTTCACTCCCAAGTCAGTGGTATGTCATCTAGCCAGACTGCAGCCAGATCATGCCTTTATGTGTTCGCATTCCACGTTTCCTGCTTCCTGATCTTCAGAAATAACCTGGATACTACATACTAGGACCTTTTGAACCCCTGGAGGTCAAACCGCCATGAGTGTTCCCTTGTGGTCCCATTGTCTTTCAAGGGGAAGCTGGTGCTTACTCCGAAGAGCATAAGTAATGGCGATAGCACATTCCCTGAAGTATGCATGTTCTCCGTGCCCAGGTATAACGCTTTTTTCAAGCAGCTCTTGATGTGCTGCCTGCACTCTGTCCCCAAAACTCCTTGACTCCCCGACGGAAGTGTCGTACTTGCTGTGTGTGCTGCAGAACTGTGTATGCCTATTAGTGATGCACTGTTAGTATCTGTGCTCCCCCCTCGTTCATGTTGCCCAGATGAATATATAGTGGAAGCTAAAATGTACTTTAGTCTCCTATATTAATATCAGCCAGTGCAGCATGGTTACCCAATATGGTGGGGGCTTACATCCACCCCATCCCAACTGGCGTTGGATTCTCAGTCTGTTTTGTCCAGGCTGCGTGCCTCTGAAGTGCATTTTTTTCTATTTGAAATGGCATTTCCCATGGTTCTCTGTCTCTGATGTCCTGGTTTTGGCCTTGTGATCTTTCTGACTCCTACACCTGTCTGCAGTTATCTGTTAGATGTCATCATTTTAGTCCTGATCCAGTGGGTCTTCCCTGAGCATAAGCAAGCTGTGGATTTATCTAAGCACATAGTCTTTAGGATTCACAAGTATATCCAGAACTTCCAGTGGAAGACATACTGCCACTGAACCTTGATACCTCCCTGTTGCCCGTTCCCAACAGCACTCCGAGTTGTGTGAGGATCAGCTGAGTGCATGTCCACTTCAGAGCTCTTTACATACTGATTACACTTGTCAGGCCAGGTAATTGTTAAAAATCTCAGCTTGACAAAATGGGAAGGTGAGACAGAGGGAGGTATAATGACTTGCCCGAGGTCATCTTGTTTCTCAGCGTAACATCCAGCTCTTCTCTTCTTGTCACTTATCTCAACTACAGGGCCAGTTTTCCTCCTGACATGCAATTGAAATGCTGCTGTGACTCCCACACTTCTCTATTAAATGGCTGCTCTATAAATAAAGTTTCTATCGAAGATGGCACATTAGGAAAATGCTACTACATAATTTTTTTTTTTTATTGTGAGTTTTTTAATTCATCAGAGAGAAGCCACCCTTAAAAGTCATCTACCTTACACATCCTCTTCTCTCTTCATGCTCTAGAAAGGAAGAGTACTTACACCTAACAAGAGCCAAATTAAATATACTGGTACAAACAAGAAGGTGCAGACAGCAATCACTGAGCTAACCCTCTTAGAGCCTCCTTCAATACAGGGTGGAAATGTAATTTTTCCTTACCTGGTGAAGATATCTCCCCTGTAACATGTGGAAGCAGACACATGAGGAAGTGGTTAGAACAAGAACAAGAAGTTTAACATCTGTGTATAAGCAGGAAAACATAGGACTGAGTAGCGGTAGGCTCACTATTTTAAGTTGCATGTTGAAGTGTCTGTTGAAGTCCTTCCCTTCAGATTTCTTCCCACTATTTTCTAAAATATTGATACCTTTTCTGCCAGAAACTTTCCTTCCTTTCTATACTGCATCAAAAAATCCAAGCAACTCATAAAGAAATTCTAACTATGGTTATAAAATAGATTTGAAACTTGAAAAGAAAGTAAGACAATATTGCATTGAGAGTTACAGGCTGGGTTGGAAGAAGGAAGTGTAGCAGCAATGATGTTTGAGCTAGTCCTTCCTGCTTCCATTTTTATTGTTCCTCTTTCAGGGGTAAATGGACACCAGCCTCATCTCCCCGTCTACAAGACCGTCATACTGTTACATGATGGCTGTGAAATATATTGGAGTGATACGTGTAAAGGGCTTTGTGATCCTGGGATAGGAGGGGCTAGGGAAGCACAAACTGCTTTTCAAAGCTTGTTGGCAGACACCAAGGGATTCACACTTCTCTTCTCCCTCTGGTAATGAACTCCCGCAGAGAATGTACCAAGTGTAATGCCTTTCTTCAATCCATCTGTGTGGGGAAGGTTTTATGGAGCCCTCGCAGCGTCTGGGAAACGGGGAATTTAAAAGCTTCTTCCCAGCAAGTCTAACCCCTCAGAAATAATACTGGCATTGCAAAAGAAGGTGGCCACCTGGTTGTCTGGCTGCCTGCTGTCAGGCAGCAAGGCCTAATGAATCTCTCGGGGGGAACATCCGCAGAGGGAGGATGATGAGTCTAATAGGCGCTTTGGTCCCTGGGGTTGGGAGGCATAAACACCATCAGGGATGGTGCCTGTGAGGGGAAGAGATGAAGGGCTGATGAGCGTTCTCCCTCTCAGCATTAAGCTTCCCGCATATGGTGGCTGCTGGCGTGTGAAAGTGGGGACACAAAGTTGCCACAGTGGGTTTCATCTCTGCGTTTTGGAACAGAGCTACTTTTCTTTCCTACCTGCCCTCTCAGCCCTGGTGCTGCCCATGCTGTTGGCTCTGATCAGCTGTTCAATAGGTGTGTCGTCAGCTTAAAAGATGCCTCTGCAGCTGAAAGCCTGAGAAAGCTGGGTGACTCTTTGGGGATGGCATACACTCTGTGGAGCTTGATGCAAAAGCTGCCACTTTGCCATGATTGTGGCCTTACCCACAATCACCCTCCTGCCTTATAAACCAGCAAAAGGGAAAAGGGACCCAGCATAGCAGAGCCTACCTTTGTCACACATCTAGCCATATGTAAGCCTTCCTCTTTTAACGGGTTTAGTGGTTGCTGGCCTAGCTGTGTCCAAAGCTCAATCAGCCAGCTAACACTTTCAGAGGAAGACCAAGAGCTGTAGATAATGTCAAAAATAAATGATGCTTTCTCCTGCCATTAGCTGCAGAAGATTTTTAAAAGAGTTTTACTTAATGGGAGTACCTCCCTCCACATTTACTAAAGGTCTGCCATTTTCCATTAAGATTATTTACTATATATTCTAACCTGGTACGGCAAAAGTACTGAATTTTGAGAGTCAGAGAAGGAACTATTGTGTGCTTTATTTTTTGGTACATTCTGCAAGAAGATGTGACAGTGGTTTATAATCTGTAATGAGTGTGATCAGTCCTGTTTATACCAATACAGTGACACCAAGAGTGCTTGAATAACATGATGACGGGTATTGCACAGGAAACTAGAGAACAGGGTAAATACTATGATCCAGGTAAATATCCTGGCTTCAAAACAGTCTTCTAATGTGCAACATCTGCCACTATCAGGCTGAAAATTGCCTCAAGGATTTCGGAAATTAGGTCATAACAGGGAAGAAATTTCCATTCCTTGGTAGAATTGTATTGCCATATGGAATTTGCGAGATACATTGCTTTTTGCTGTGGGAAGGATTGGTGGACAAGGTTTGCAATAGAGTTTTAGTCCCAAAAGCAACTGAAATGCAAGGAAGGCTAAACCTTGGCAGAAGGCCTTCAAGATCTTTTGAGCAGTCTTCCTCTGTCAAAAATACATTAGGTTCCTGCACAGTTTCCCGTATAAGAGAGGGAATTCTAAATCTCTCTTTAACAGTCAGTCTTCCTCTTGCCCTACAAGCACTTGCAGAAAAGTCCTAAGTATGGGTGGATGGGAAATAGTGCTTTGCCACAGTGCTTTGCTTTTGTCACCTTACCAAATCCTTTTGTCCCATGCTCCCCTCTATGATGGGAAACTTATGCTGGGGAATTTTATGGGTATTTTGTCTTTTTTTTAAAAAAACCCACATATTTCGTAATGTAAAGTGAAAAACAATACTTGGGTGGTTTTAATATTTTTAGTGGTCTTGCTGTTCATGTCTCCCACACTTGTGTAAGATAAAAAATAACCAACTCAGTGTAAAACTCAGCTTTGTAGTCAGAATTTCTCCATTTACAAAGCTCTGAAACATTTTGTTAATAAGACTCCTTTTTGTCTCCCATTAGTCCCAAGGTTGAACAGAACATGCTGCAAATGGCTTTCTCCCACCACAACAATTAGGAAAGCAATATGAAACACTTTTTATCTTTCAGGAGCCAGATCTTCAGCTTCCCTAACCCATTCCCAAGCTAGGGGTTCTTGAACATTTGAGCTGAACTTGAGTTTGCTGCAGTCCAAGAAATCCTCCTGAGAGTACCATGACCTTACAGGTTTGGTATGCTTTGAGTGAAGACACTATCGATCCTGCAAACAGCTGATCCCTCACTCTGTTCCTTAACTCATTTTGTGAAATGTCTGCCCATCAAGGAGATCATTGCAATGCTGCTTTCCAGGCATTTGTCTCCCATCCATGTTATAGATAGTACTAAAATTACCAGCATCAAAACCAAAATTGAAGTGTTGGCTGTGAATACATAAGGCTTCCTGCATTTGAGTACAACCTTTCTATCCAGTGGTCAGTAGATGCAGAACTCAGTTGTTGCATCCAAACTTCTATGAACTTTTGGGAGGCTTAGATCTGTGATGCCTATCTATAAGAAACATTTTCAAGAAGATCAGGTATCTCTTTGGCCACAGCTCAATATGTTCTTCACGCCAAATTATTTGAAAGAGATCCTTACAGCTGTAGAGTCAGGCTCGTGATTTTTTAAGAGAACCAATGCAAAGAGCATTAGACACTCATAAGTGTCACTCGCCCGTGTCTTCACTATTCAAATGTCTTTACAGATGTGTCCCAAGGTTCCTTTCTTTAGCTAAATTCTCCCAAGGATTATGTGAAGCTTTGGTGCAAGGATGTTGGGACTTGTTGGAGCGGGTCCATAGGAGAGCCGTCAAGATGATCAGAGGGTTAGAGCATCTCTGCTATGAAGACAGGCTGAGAGGGTTGGGCTTGTTCAGCCTGGAGAAGAGAAGGCTCCAAGGAAACCTTATAGCAACTTTCCAGTATCTGAAGGAGCATCTACAAGAAATCCGGAGAGGGACTTTCTACAAGGGCATGTAGCGATAGGATGAGGGGTGATGGTTTCAAACTGGAAGAAGGCAGATTTAGATTAGTTACCAGGAAGAACTTTTGCACTCTGAGGGTGGTGAGGCACTGGAACAGGTTGTCCAGGAAAGTTGTGGATGCCCCATCCCTGGAAGTGTTCAAGGCCAGGTTGGATGAGACTTTAAGCAATCAGGTCTAGTGGGAGGTGTCCCTGCCCATGGCAGGGGGGATGGAACTAGATCATATTTAAGGTCCTTTCCAACCTAAACCATTCCATGTAGCATCAACTAGATAGGTCTTTGTAACTGTTTGGCTCTGCTGAAGACATCTGTTTCCTGAAATTGGCCTTTGAGAGTGGGCAAATTTTCAAAAGCTCAGGAACTCTGTAAAAGTAAAGATGTAATTCTTCAGCAGTATGGGTTGCATGTGTGGGCATGTAATATGAAGGAAAGTTGCTTTTATAGCCCTTTTTTTCTTAGTTGTTCCTTTCACTCTATAATTTGGTCCTTCCACCTAAATAGTCCCCTGTTCTTGATTACCACACCTGTTTCTCTATGGGTTATGTACAGGTTGCTCTCAACGCTGACATATTTGAAAAGGTAGTTTATGTGGCTGTAGTCCCTAGGACCATTCAATCTTTCGCAGTCCTAAAGAAAGACTATTTGTTAACTGCTAAGGGTTGTCCAGTGTCTTAGGTCACTCATAGTGGGCTTAAGTTTATTTACCTGATAAAAGCTGAGCATGTGGGCTCAGACATACAGAGGCTGTTTTGTAGAGTAGAAAGATGAATTTGAGTGGGATTCTAAGTGTCTGCTGTAGCGAAGAAGACCCTCGCTGACAAGACAGAGTTGGAGGAGATAATACCCAGTGAGACCAAAAAAAAGTGTGATCAGATTCTCAGAGTTCAAGAGAACTGAGATTTAGGATTCAAGGCCTTACCTGGTCATAAAAATTGACTGAGAGGCACTCACCTTAGAAGATTGTATCTCCCAAACTGTCCTCACCTTGCAGTAGTAATCATGCTGTGTTCATTTTCACTGTCCTATAGTGGAGAGAACTAAAGGGGGATAATGGCTGATTGGTTTTCTGCTACCACATAATTGCACTTTCTCCAGGAAAAAGAAAGCAGAGTCTTGCTGCCTGTCCTTTTAGGTCATCATATTATATCTATGTGACATCATATTTCTGGATGTACGTACAGTCATGTGCTAGTGAAGAAGAGTGTATGATATGTTTCTATACTGATCCATACTGGAGGATCAGTTGGCAGGAGTCTCCGTTCAGAATTTAGGACCAGACTCCTACAGTTTTAAGGAACCTGTAGAAGCTTCAGTCAGTGTCTTGGGCTCATGATACGCAATTTAAGCTTATGAGAACTGACCATGCTTTTAGCTGCAGTATTGAGGAAGCATATGATGAGGAAATATGGAATGTATTTACATTGTGAAGACTAAGCGTATGTTGCAGAGTACTTTCTAGTTTTCACAGCATTTGGAATCCGTGGGCTGAGAAGTTTGTGTACTACTAAGCAAGGTTTAGGAGCACAGACTCATTCAAACTCAAGCCAACAAGTGTTGGTCCAAGTAACTTATTTACCTGTCTTCCCCAGTTCATGACTGTGCAGGTTTAGAAGCTTGTGCTGAACAGGAGAGAGTGCTGATACAGGAAATGTGGCTTAGTGATTATGAACCAGGCCAGGACTCAGACAATCTGGGTTGTAGTCACCACTCAGCCATGGACTTTCTGAGTGACCTTCAGGAAACATCTTAAGTCTGTACTAATAAATAAAATGTACCTTGCAGTATTTCCAGACAGTAATGCCACCTGACATGGAATGGCCTGGATCTCTGGTAATCCCCAAAAGAGTGTAACTTCATGCAACTCTTCCTACTTACAAATGGTCCCTGGATCATCTGTGTTTGGGAATTGTTTGGGGTAGATGCAAATTTTAACAGGCCAAATCTTATGCCAGTAAACTTGCCTACAGTTTATTAACATTACTGCATTTGCGCACATTCCTGGGCACATTTGAATTTCCTAGTACAGCCCAGCCTTAGCTGCTCTAGTCATGTCTCAACTGATGGTCAGGGAGAACATTCAAGGTCCTACTGGGATAAGAACTCCACCACATCCTTTCCCCTTTTACAGCCCGTTGTTTTGATGGGAAGGAGCCTTAGTTGTACGGCCTGAAGGGAGCTGTGGGCACACCAGCCAGGTACCTCATTTAGACCAGGCCAATCAAGGGACTGGGACAGCTGTGCAAATCATAATGCACCACTCTTTTCCGGTATCTAGAAACATAACAACATTTCCTGACTTAGAAAATACGATTTAAGGCAGCACAGTAAATGTTGAGTTAAGAAGAAATATTAAATAATTGCTGTGTTGGCAAAGCCCTATCCTTTTTTCCTAAATTACTCCTGGGTTTGTGGAATCATCCCATATGGGCAGGTTATTCTAAACTGCACATGCTGTGCTTCTCTTAAAGTCAGTTCTCTGTTACACAAAGTAACAGGAGGTAGGAGATCTGTGTCTTTGCTTCATCCAAGCTCATACATTCACTGTGGGGCAAAAGCCCCTAATGTGCCAGTCATTCTCATCCCTTACACAGTCCCTGTGGGAGCACAGTGTTCAGGGTTTTCAGCATTTGCCTGGTGGTGTTCACATTAGAATAGATAAATGAGACAGGCAGAGTTCCCAGCAAAAAGGGAATAGTGTAATATGTCCATTCGCTGGCTTTGGCACAGCAGATTTTAGATCCACCAAATGAGCCTGGTTATTTTATTTTTGTCTCATCAGCAGGTGGTTGTCTTTTTTTTTATTTTTTTGCAGTGATCCTCTTTGCCTTAGCATTTTTTGAGAAACACCTTTGCAGAGCTGAAGGAATTTTAATGCGCACTTCTTAATATGGAATTATCACTTGACATTTGCAAAGTCAGCTCCTCCTAGGTTTCCCGTATTTTGGATTATGTAGGACTGGGAGATCAGTGCAACCTGCTAAGTGGGAAATTGATGTAACCCTTACCCAGCTCTTGCACTTTCTGGCTGTCACCTTCACCCCACTTCTACCACATAGGTCGAAGTTATACATTACAGTATCTTTTAAGGGCTCTGGTAGAGCCATACAATGCAATTTTAAAATACAGTGCTACTACCGGAGTTACAAAAGAGACTTCCAGGACCTACAGAAATTCTGTAAATGAGACTCTTAGAACACAGCCGATTTCCACGATGCTTGAAATCTTACAGATCTGAGGGAGCTGTGGGGAAATTCAGTTGTAAATATCCTTTTTCTCAAAGACACTGCCATAGTGTGCAGAAGAACACTCTCCTATATATTACTTGAAGGTAGAATTTTCCCACAGTAACATACAGGTCTCTACCCCATCAGTTTTGGTGGCTACCGTACTTGTCTCTTCTGCTTCTTTACTGACCTCCGACAAGGTCTTGCCAACACACTGGCAGAATAAAGAGTCTTGTGCTCCCTGTCATTCATTTAGTACCCTGAATTGAACTCTTTCCTCATTTTTGCCTCCCACTGGAGCTCAGTGGTCCTTTTTACCTGTCTGTGAGAATGGACCACAATGAATTTGTCAAGACCTATACAGTATGAAGGAACCAAAGCTCCACTGAAATTAGAGTAGTGATCATACCCAATGTTGATAGCAGAGGAAGTTGTATTTAGTGTAACTTCAGGTAATGCTTTTTCATCATGAGATGCAGTCCTGCGATTACAAGTATAGATTCCTGTTTGCTTACACTTGAAGAGCTCAGGTTTTTATACCATTTCCACCAAAAAAAAATCCTCTCTCTTCCTATTTCCTAGCTTCAAGTCTGTAACATCCTCTTTCCTCCCTGCTTTATACTCCCCTAAGTCATTAAATAAAGGTTTGCATTTCTTACATTAACATTCTGGCCCTGAAGCTTGCTCTTCTTTGTAATCATGTTGTCAGGGAGGTTTGCTGGAATGCCACACCACGTTCCAGCCCCAACTCAGTAATTGTGTTTCTTGGTTTTCTTATGTGTTTAGCAGAATCATTTTCCTGAGTAAACAGACCATGTTCCCACTCCCATCTCTTTATCCATACATACCTTGTTTCAAAAAACTTCTTTGAAATCTGCATAAATGCCACATTTTCTGTAGAAATACCTCGGTCAGAATAACGATCATTTGCATGTTAATAGCTCCATCTCTGTAGGTGGTTGTTAGTTGTTACTGGTCTTGCTTGTTACAATGAATGCAAATCCTTTTTTAGTCCTAATCTTAATTGCAAAATGATTGTATTTTTCCATAATTCCCTATATTTCAGTAATTTTAATCTATATCAAATATGATTTCTTGACATGCTATCATCTGCTTTGTCTATTACGCCTAGACTCTGCACATGTTCCAATAGACTCGCTAATTATCAAAGCAATTTGGTGTTTGAACTGAAAATGGGCCCTTAGCCAACTCTTTGCTGCTGAAGTTTGGTAAAGAATGAAATGAGACTTGTACTTAGTGTCTTGACTCCACTTCACTCTCTTTGCTCTTCATCCTTTCATCTGTATCTGACGGTGGAGTGACTGACCTGGCAAAGGGCTGCTGGCACCATCATTTCCGCTGTGGGGGGGTGAGTTTACTGAGGTGGAAAGTGCCCTGTCATCATGAGTTCAATATCTGTGGCCTTTGCAGCACCAAATACTTGGTGTTCAGTACACGCAGCAATGTGGACTCTGTGTTTTAATGGGACACTTCTAAAGGAAGCTACTTTGTTGCTGATATTTTTGATGACCTGTTAAATGTACAGAAATGTGACTCAGGAAAGTCAGAATACAGAGGGGAAAGACACCTGAAATAGTTGCCAGGAAATGCTAAGTCAAGGAGTATGGCCTTTACCCTAAACCTCTTAGGGATTTAGTTATTCTGACTCATCATTCCTGGTTTTGAACGTGGACTATTACAGAATCATAGAAATGCTGTTTGGAGGGATCCTCTGGAGAATTCTGGCTCAGCATCCTTCTTGATTGTTCCTTTTTTTGGGTTTGGGAATACCTGAGAGTGCAAGGTACTCTCTGAGGTGGTCTATGTTATTTCCTAAGAACTGTCAACACCGTAGCAGTCTCTTAGATTCACCAGCACTGACTTTACAACAGATCTATGCAATTTCAGGGCTGACCCTCCTCAACTTAACAGGCAGAAGTACTCTTCACTATCTACTCTATGTTTCTGTAGCACAAAATGACTGCCACGAAAGCATACTGTAGGTCAGGGGCCTGCTGTGACAGGCTTTGTGCATACTGTCATGAGGCTTGCTTGAGAAAACGACTTTCTGAAAACAAACAAAAAGATGCTGGTGTGATCTTAGCCAAACCTGGTAAATCTGTGGCCTGCTCATTTCACATTGCAGAGAATCCCAAGCAGCATAATCCTCCTCAAGGAGAAATGCCAAATTACACAGTATACTCAGATCCCACAAAAAAGTGGAGTATTGTTTAATCACTGCAAATTTAAAAGTTTGTATGACTTCTTGAAATTAGCAGTACCAGACTCCCAAGATGATGCAAATCTGCTTTCTGACTTATCTTCCATCCAAAGCCAGAAGCCCTTTTCAGGCTGTCTTTGTATCTAATGTTGAAAGTAATATACTCCTGAGCTGAACATAGCCAGGCACTGTAGGGGCACATAAGTCGGGGAGGGTGGGGATGTAATATGCTTTAAAAGAATCCTTTCTTTTTGGCTTATAGATTGGTAAATTCTTCTAGGACAATTGGGACTGGTCTTTTCCAGAAGAGCAGGAGAGATTTTCTCGAGTGCTGTCCCAGGTCTGCAAAATGGGGTTCATCTGTCTAAGGCAGTGCTTTCCAAAACACAGCCTAGTTACGCAGTTCATTCAGGGAAAGCCACCCCTCATAAACAGACATGCTTGTGCAGTTCAGCAGACTTTAATGTATGCAGTAGCATATGCATCTTGTACATTCATTCTGCTTTAATATCACTTCCCAGTGTGAATCTCAAAACAGTCTGCATCTCTCATAGTTTCCTTTAGAGCAACAGAAGGAGAAAGGCTCCTATTTGACAGTGACTTAACCTGTGAGGTAGGGAGGCTGTGAGAAAATGAACTTATCCAATATGCTTCCCTGCCCTTAGTGCTGCATACCCATAATGTTGAACTAAATCCATGAAGCTGTTTATTTTCACATGCAACAACATAGTGCTGGCCATCTTTCTTTCTGCCAATGGACTGGATACATAAAGGGAAAAGTAGGTCCCCAAACCACCAGCAGCCAAAACTTGCACTTGCAACCCATTTCCCCCTGCCTACTAGTAATCGTAAGGTCGTGGAGTCTTCCCTGCATAACCTCTCAGTGGAACAGGATGTGTGCAACTCCTTTTGTATTGACAGCTGTGAGTTGTCTTCTCTTCCTTGCATTGCTTGATCCAACACCTATGTTCAAGTGCAGCTCGCTCAAATCAGTAGATAAGACAGCCCTCTCTCCTCTGGCTCAAATGCCTAACCGACAGCATCTACCATGGACATGGGAACTCCAGGCTTCAGGCCTTCCTCTGCTTCAGGGTGCTCGAACCCAATCCTTACCTCTGATAATAGCAACCTACTCACAAAGCTACGCTGTCTTTTAGGTCCAGTGTTCTGCCTCTGGAGTTCACAAAGTGAGTGAGCCATAGTGGGAAGCTCTCAGACAGTAGCAAAGGTTTCCTGCCAAGCATGCAACCTTATGGAGAGGTGGGTAACACTTGTGTTCGGTTTCACATAGTTGTTGAAAGTAAGAGCTTCCCTTGATCTGCCAGCCACACTCTTCCTGTTGTAGCCCAGTACGCGAGTTTGATGTTTTCAAGATGACAGCTGGCTCATGCTGAACTTGTCATCTCCCTCAGTCCAATGACGTGGTACTCCGTGTCCAGTTTTAGGCTCAACAATTCAAGAACGATACCAAGAAACTGGGGACGATCTAGTGGAGACAACTAGTAAGATGATTGGGGCCTATGGTACATGTCCTGTGAAAAAAGGTTGAAGGATCTAGGCTTGTTTAGTGTGGTGAGGAGGAGGTTAAAAGGTGAGCTAGAAGCCTGCAGCACTTGAAGTACAATTACAAAGAAAACAGAACCAAACTCTTCTAAATAGCAACAGACAGTAGAACATTGGCAACAGCCACAGGCTGTAGTTCGGGAAGTTCATATGGGATATTAGGAAAAGCTTTTCACTGGCAGGGTGGTGCAGCACTGGCAGAGGTATCCTGTGAATTGTGCAGTCTTCTACTCAGGGGCTTTCAGGACCATCTTACATGACCTGGCATGGGAACAGCTGAATAAACTCATTGGTCTCTTTTGTAGTAAGCCGGGACTGAACCTAGTAGAAGATGTAGCCTTGAGCCTTGTTCTAAAAGGATTTTTTTAATGACAGGAAGCTTATTTAGCTTATAAATCTTTGTGAGGTCATCTTGTCCTGCCTTGCCTATGCTTTTCTGGTGGTCGTCTTTCCTAGGGCTGCTCTGTCTTTATTGGATGGCGATGTCTTGAGAGCAGTATCGCTGTGAGCGTTTGTGGGGGTGGAACTGCCATTGCTGGTTTAGTGCGGTTGTTAGGAGAGATTAGAACAGATTGGTGCTGTGTGAAGCTCATGTCACATGCTTTCATTGAATAAACTCATAGTGGGATCTAAAAGTTTTATCAGCATGAATTTGGGATGGTTGTTTCCCTTACGGCTGGGAAAGTAGAAAATTAACAGTGTGCACAAAAACTTCCTTTATTCCTTCCCTAAGTTTGTCTCCAAATCTCTGGTACTCACTGAGCATTGTTTCTGCAATTATGGAAGGTAGGCTGGAGTACATGTGATGGAAAAGGGGAATAGATCACCACTTCTTTGGAGGGTACTTATGCAGGAGTGATGAGGCAACAATGGAGAGGGAAAATAATCACAAAGAAATTATTCTGGGAAGAGATCAATAACCTGAAAATTACTCGTGTCACTTGACGCCAGAACAGATCTTTTTAAAAACTTTCCCTCTATAGAAGAGTAATCTTGAAATTGACCCAGTCTGCCTAGTTTATTCTTTTCATGTTAAAGCAACAAAGAAATTATTGAAAAAGCAATGCTGCTTTTTTTTTTTCCCCCAGGCAAAAAGGTGTAGCCAGCTCCTTTGCACCATGTACATAGATTCCACCAACTAGAGCAGGGTTTGGAAAGACCTGCCAGTGATCTTTTTCGTAGTATAAACATTAAATACAGCTCACCCAGATGGGGAATGATCTAACAAATGAACCCCCCAGAGAGCGATTGCAGGGAACACTTCCAGAGATTAAGGCAGACAAGCACGTAAAACTGATTATGTTCTGTTACCTTGTGAGGCCTGCGGATAACGCTGGTGTACAGATACATTGTGACAGGAAGAGGCAAACAGATTGGGGAGGTAGAAACGGAGAACTACAAAAAAATTTGTATGGTAGGAAGCTGTGAATGGAGCTGATGGTGTCCTTTCCACTGGAGGGTAAAGAGGTTTGTAAGAAGAAAAGGGGCATAAACTTACCAGCCTACTCTGTGGAGCCCACACAGTATCGTAGAAGTGAACAAGCAGGGGGACTCTTATTTTTAATTTTTGGGAGATGCTGCTTTATAATGTACCTTACTCCTTTTCTGCCCTCAGTCTCACCAATTTGTTAATTCCACTAGACACATAGTCCAGCAGAGCTTGGAATAGCACAAAAGGATAAGAGAAGCCAAGGCCACAAGCCAAGTGATGGTGAAGGATTGCCCTGGATTTCCAAGCTCAGCTGATGAGGTGCCAGCCAGTGTTATTTTAATTCCATAACAATGAATTAGTCCCTGTTCACAGTCTCTTCTATTCTTTCTCCAGCTTATTTCTTCATGGAAGGATAACCAAAGAGTTACACATCTAGATTTTCAGTTATCTACAGTTCCACCTGTGTTAAGCTGTTTGATTTCCTTACACCTTTTGTTACAAATTTAAATTGGTATTTATTTTGCTTATTGTAAGACAGTAAGAGGTGAATTCTGTGCACTACTAAGTGTGTAATATTTGCAAATGCACAGCTACTGTTTCTGTATGTGACACCATTCAGTTACAGCTGGTCGTATCTTGCTAGAATGCCTTTCAGTCATGTTCTTATTCCAGTCTTGGCTTTTACGTAGCTCAATATTTCAGTTGTAGTTTGGTTTGAATTCTACCAAATTCACATTGTTCTTGTTTAAACAAGGCCTGTAGTTTTCAATTTCAATTCAATTCTCATTAAGAAAATGCAAAGCTTTCAGCACTCGCTAAAGCGTAATCTAAACAGTGCCAATAGTACCCAACTCATGAGTCTGTAGGGAATGAGAAGAATGAATTCACGAGTGGGCTGGTGAGGTCGAGCAGATCAGTTAATAGCTCTGCAATTTCCAGGTAAACTTCTTCCAGTAGTATTTTCTAATAAAGACAGAGTTTACACCTGTTTTGTTGAAATGGGATAGAGGCCAAGGGCCAGATTTTCAAAGGTATTCAGGCATTTCATGATGCAGGTAGATATGTAGTGAAATGCCAGAAAAAAACACCGTTAGGTTGCTCACCTTTCAATTAAACCAATAAGGATTAGATATTCATGTGCCTTTGAGAACCCTGCTTTGTGATTACCTCCATCATTAGGCATCATTTAAGTCTTTTCAGAAGCTTTGTCTGTGCTTCCATTTCCACTCTGTGCAATTCAGACAATAGCTTTTCTTTCCCTTGCTACCTTATTCAGAATATCAGTATGTTATAAACAGGGTCATATAAAGTCCCTTAAATGAAAGAGCAATAAAAGCCTCTCTGTAGCAGCTATGAGAATCGCCTACTGGGCTTAAGGGTATTGCAGAGTGGAAAAGGAAAGTAGTCAATAGGACTGGATGGGGTGGCTGAAAAATTAGAAAGGACAAGCATATACCAGGCCATCTGTTCCTTTTGAGAACGGAGCTTGTACAGGTTAACACCTGCTCTTGTCTACTCAACATGATGCTAAACACATCTTCCATGATTTTTGACCGAATGACATCCTGGGTGCTGTTTCTGGATGTACTGAGACATTAAAATTAAGCAAGCGCTCAATGCATTTTTCCTTAGCTTCAGCTACAAGTTAGGAGGAGGAACCAGTTGACCTTGCACAGGCCATCTAAATGTGGTGGTGTTTGAGAGAACCTCCTGCTGCTCTAACACAGTGGTATCCAACCAGCTGTAAGCGCAGTGGCCCTCTGCAGACTGAAGAGGATATTACCACCATCAACAGAGTTGCCCAAATGAGAGAATTTCATCACACAAGGCTGCAAAAGGAGTGCAAGGGGATGTAAGAGCAGTGCTTTTAACTACTAAACATTCTATAAATACTCATTATTTATATATAGATATATTAAAGATTTAATATTAGATTTATAAGTAAAACATATGGAATTTTCAACAGAGAGTGAGAGCAAATAAGAGAAAGCCAAGAACAGTTTACAGTTCTAACTTTGCTGGAAAGGATGATAAGAATAGGACAATTGATGCAGGGGTATGTCATCCTCAGAGGCACCGTCTACATCTGGTTTCCAGGGGAACTTTTCAAAAGCTGGAGTAGATCTCTTTGCATGATTTAGGTCAGGAAGACCCTTTGCTCAAATAGAATAAACTTTATAGCACCTTTGCTGTAGTTATGCTTACTTACAACCACTTGTACACCTCCTTAAGAAATTATTCATCATGTTACGATATCACAGATCCCAACACACACTGCTGATAATGAAAATTAACCTGACTAGGTGCATGTGGCTTTCGAAATGAATGATCAGTGTTCTTTCCTGGACATTGCTGTATGGTCAAAAGAGCTGTTGTAAGAGGTACAGTAAGAGTGGTGAAATCCAGCATCAACACAATTCCGGGAGAAGCAGTTGTAGTGAACACAGAAATGTGAGGGCAGGATTGAAAGAGAGTTAGGAAACTTTTTTAAAAAATCTGTGCCATCTGGTACCTTCCAGAGGCCAAAAATACACTTTTTGGATGCATGTTTTTGAGTCAGAAATAAGCCAGCTGTTCCAGGGGTTGTCTGTTGGTTTTCAAAAAGAGATTAATCTCACCATAAACAGAATTATTTTGCCCTTTGTGTGTCTTGCTTCCTTACTAGTATCAGGAATTAGTGTTTGGGGGTCTTTTGAGGAGTCTGAGGTTCTACTCAGTTAGAGAAAAGAAGTAAAGTACCGTCCTGGTACTTTACAGGTCAAACAGAACCAATTTTCTGTTCAGTAACTTTACTTTTTAGCTAGGCCTCTTCTAACTGCTGAAATTAACAGCATATTGTGTAGCAACTGTTTACTTTCAGAGTGGTAAGACCTATGTTTATAGCTGATGCCAAGGAATTCTATATGGAGAGGTTCTTGCTTATACTAATTGCTATAACAGCCAAGGCCAGCTAACTTTTTTATTTGCCCTGTTGGAAGGTCAGAAGTGGAAAAGCATAGAGAGGGCCCACACCATTGAAATGACTGGAGCCTATATCCAGATGGTGTAAAGCACCATCTCCCAAGTGAGGAGAGAGTAGAGAGGAACAAACAGTAGCGTTAAACTTGCAAACAAGAGGGAACATGGGAATTGAGCAGTGGTATGTTAAACTTCAACACTGGTGAATGCTTGGTTCAATAACCAACCCACATGAAACTTTCTGGAGAGAACCAAGATGTGAAATAATATGGATTCTTCACTCCCCTGCCCCCCCCCAACCACACACCCACACCCTGAAAGAAAGAGACAAAAACCCCAAGCCTAATGGCTAAGAAATGGTCGTGGATGTAACCAGCTTAATTCTCCTGGTAAAAGTGGGAAATTCTATTTTGTTTTAGGTAAGTTAGAATATGAAAACAGTTACGTCCATTCCAATATATCTTGGCCACAATGAAGCATTTGATTAGATGAGCATGAACTAACCCTTAAATCTTAAAGGCTTTTATTTTTTGAAAGCTATGTCCACAGCAGAAACAACCTCCTTTGCCATCCTTTTAAAGTATGTGAGAAGAGCCACATGAGTGAAATTAAGCCTGAGATAGCAGTAAACTTGTCAAAAATATGTGTGCCTTTTGAGGTTTCTGGGTTTCGAAGCTGAAATTTCAGGGACTGTTGTGGCATCCGTGAATTTGAAGTCTAACTATGGTTGAACATCAGACTTGTACAGCTTCCCAGTTCAAATACTGTTTCCTTGACCTCTGCCTGCATTTGATCCAGGTTTGTGAGTTGTTCCTGCAGAACATAAACTCAATTGAATTACTGCAAATCACATAGCCAAGTGTTGGTTGGTTGTCCATCTGTACCCCAGAAGATTGGGTATTATTAAAGGTTTAGAGTCAGGTTAGGCAGTGGTGCATGGCGTCCTATGTGTATGTGCTCTAGATCTGATACTGCTCAATGTTTTCATTAACATTTTCACTGGAGACCGGAATGGAGAGTATGCTAATCAAATTCATATGCAACACAAAGCTGGAAGCAATCGCCAATGCATTGGAGAATAGGATTAGCCCAGAGTCCAACTATGATGAATTCAAGAAGTGAGCTGAAATCAATAAGCTGAGATTCAATAAGCACAAATGTAAAGTAGTTCACATAGGAAGGGATAATTAAATGCACAAATGGAAAATGGAGCTGTCTGTAGGCAGCTAATATGGAGGGAGAGACAAAGAGGTTTTGCTCCTTAAACCAAATCTAGGAAGACAAGGAATCATTTTTATTCTTGGTAGTGAACAGCCAATAGCTCCAAAAATTAGCTTTTAGCTCCACATGAGCTTGTCACTGACGATGCATAATTAAAGGTGAAAAAAAAAATCAAACCCAAAAGCACTAGCTCAGCCTTTTCTGTTCTACACAGAAGAGGTTAGCTCTTAGGTAAAGGAATTGCAAGATTTTGTTTTTCCTCTCTTCAGCTACCTGTGATCACTTCTCTAAATCTCCCTTCGTCTTTGCATTCTCCACGCCTAATGTGGACTGACAGAGATGCAGGTTTGCAAAACTGGGCTGACATCTCTTTCTCCATGGACAGCTCTGATGACAGGTGTCTTAACCTGTCATGCATAGCCCCTGTTAGCTATTTTATTGTTTTGTGTCAAGAAGAACCTCCCATTCTGTTATAATTAGTGATTTCTGCACCCAAGCTTCTGTGCTAATGGGAGTGGTTGCCAGTCAGAGGAAGAGGTGTATGTAGGCTGCAGCGATTAAAACTGGAATCTCAGTTTCCGGAACGAGATATAGTCGGAGACCTGTGTACAGCCCTTGCAAACTGCGATAGGAAAGGATTGCATGGGTCAGTAGTCTCCAGAGAGAAAATGGTAGTAAGGTTGGGATTAAGTGAATTCGTTTACTTCTGTTCAGGCAGAGTAGTGATGTAAAACGTGATGAGAATACCAGTCCGCAGTTTCCCTGGTGAGGTTTGGGGCGTGTTGACAGATTGTCTGGTGATCACTCGCATGGCCCTGGCACACGGGGTGCCTGTCTTGGGCCTGCTCTGTCACTATCTGTCAGATGTACGTCTTGCCAGAAATTCTCTTTTCTTTGCAGGACAAGTATCTCCACTATTGTTTGAAGGGAAGTTTGGGATTTTTCACCAGTACAGTGAACTTCTTCCTCCATTACTCTGACTGGGGTGTCTGAGTCACCAAACCTAGGGCTTATTCTCTCAAGGAGTCTTTTTCTCTTTTTCTAATGTGCTAATCAGGAGTAAGTAGAGTGCTGATTCATCAGGTGCTGCTGTCCATGAAAGGACTAACTAGAGAACATCAAGGGGGTTACCTAATGTATCCATATGAAAGGTCAAAAGCTTCCTTCATTCAAACCAGAAGCTATGATCTTTTGAAAGCCATTAATGCCCATGTTCCCCTATTAAATCCAGTCAGGTTCTTTTACTGAGTGCACTCTCCTCAGGCTAAGAGCTGATTTTATTTTCCAGTGTCCTGATCCTTCCCCTGTTGATCTTGGACTAGAGATTTCCTTTTTGAAAGTACACTTACTTCAAGGAATCACAGGCCTGAGCTCTTGAAAGGGCTTTTTGAGAGGCAAAAACAAAACTACACTTTATTTGTGTGCTTGGGGCTGTTAAAGAAGAATATTTTTCTCTGTGAGGCCATGAGAGCAGCTTTAAGTCAAGTGATAGTAAAGAGACGGGGTGGAGCTGTCAGTGTGCTCTGTGCATTTAGTGATTCCAGGGTTGCTGGCAGGGGGAGGACAAATCGCCCTTTAGAGGTGTCAGATACTGTGGGTCACCTTGACCTGAAATCTTGGGTTCAGAATTTATCTCAACAGAAATGTCTTTGTGGTAAAATTGCTCCTGCTGAGGGCTCTTGCCACATCAAGGGAGGTTTTTGACTAGTCAAATTTGGCATTGCCTGTGTAGATAGGATGACACCATGCTTTAATTATGTCTCATCGCTGTGGTTTTCCTGTCTCTTTCTCCTCAATATCCCTAACTTTACCCCAGCAGTAATCAAACTGAGAGATGGTAGCAAATTGCACTGGGATGCTGTGCTCCTCCTTCCCCTATAAAATATCATCTGTGGTGTTTTTAAAGCCAAATTTTAGGAGTAACTGGCCTAGGATGATCTTTTATTAGTTTAGTACCAGTTTCGTGCAGCTGGCAGTGTATTAGGGCATAGGAAAAAACTCTAGAGTGCATTTATGTCCGGCCATATCCTTCCCATGCGCCTTGAGAGCGCATTATAAAGTAGCAAAATTCAGGGCAGTCCTGAGATTGTACTCGGCTCTGGTGTACAATGCAGTTGGCATATAAGCACTTCCAGAGTCAGGAACAACAAACAATTGCTCTGGACTTCTTTCCATACCCAACAGTTCCTGTGAGTGGCTGGGGATATTATCATACTGCTAATGTAGCAGCTACAGTATGAATTCAGGTTTAGGATGCATCAAACAAATTGAACCAATACAGTAAATAATGTATAGAAAAGATATTCTTTTGCATGATGAGCGCCACTCCCTTAGGACTAGAAGCAGTGAGGAGGAGGCACGAGACACACTCGTTGATGAGAATAATTTTGGCATAACTGACTTGATTAAAACCTGATGTGATAAAGCACTTGATTATAATGTCTGAAATGTGGCTCCGGCCATTAAGGAACGAGATAATGAGTAACAGGGCTGAAATGGTACTTTGCATAGAGCTGCTCTTAGCCTTTCACAGTTATTGATAAGTCAAAACTGCAGAGTCATGCGTGAAAACAGCCATGTGCCGAAGCCAAGGAGGAGGGCAACCTGTGAGAATAGATCTGTAGAAATAAATTAAAAGTGTGCAGGCATATTCCTGTGTACTGAGGACAGCTGGCTCAGAATAGCCATTCCCATGCTGATAAATGCTCTCACCATTTGAACCAGGGTAGCTGGATGCAGCCTGCGAGTTGACTGGCCCCAGGAATGTTCTACTTCCCAAGCTGCTCTGGAGAGTTATTTCGGAGGGTGCCTGCAGAGCTGTACTGGGGCTATTCTGTTTAACAGCACAGATGATTATTTTTCCATTCTCAGGACCACCTTCAGGCACTGTTTAACTTATAAATATAGATGCACCTTGACAAGCCACCCTGTCATACCAGAAAACAATGTTATTCCCCAATATACCTATCTGAATGCATGGAAAGCAGTTGGGGTGTTAGGAAGGATATCAGTGTTGAACATTGGCTGAAAGTCTTACACAGTCATTATTATAATTTCTAAAAAACCCTAGATTATATATTTTAACTAAATACAAGTCAAGAGACAAAGGCAGACACAGATGAAGAGATGAGCAGGTAAAAGAGAGGTAGTATTATGGCTCAGCCTGAGAGACAGAAGTGCCTGAGCACCTGAAGTCCAGCTGTCATCATTATTCCTTTGTGACCACTGCAGTTTTAGTATAAAGAGTTTTAAGGAGGACAATGAAGCAGCTTTGCAAAAGTTTAGTGGAGAAAGCTCAAAGGTGCTGTTGAAAACATTTCAAATCTGATGGTGTCTGGTAACACTGACTGTGAGACATGGGAGCTAACTTTTCAGTAGGGATTCAGAGGTGATGCTTGGCGGAGAGTAGGCTATAAAAGTCTTTACAGTGAACACGAACAGCTTGTGTTTCATGAAGTAGAAGAGGGGAAGCCGAAAGAAACATACAGAGAAAGGTGTGACATGCTCCAAAAGACAGGAAGGGAATGTGACCTTTGTCTTTCTGCACTGATTTGAGCTGGGCAAGTTTGCAGTGTTAAGTCCAGGAAAAGGATGTTGTAGTAATGAAAGGGTAGGCTGATGTGAGCCTGGGTGACCATTTCAGCTGCAGTGAAAATGGATCAGGAATTCATGCCTTAGAAATGTTTTCTAGCAAAAATCTTTGAGATTTATACAAAGCCCAAGTGTGAGGACCTAGAAAGAGGTCTGAATGGAAGATAATGCATGGGTTATAGGTCAGAGGGATGGCTGGCCAGGCTGATGGTATAGTCTACAGTGATAGAAAAAGCATTTCAGTGTTTCGGAGGAAGGCTTTCTTTTTGCCTGTGTTGAACCATTGCTACCAGTTTCAGGCTCAGCAATGCATTCATTTGCATGTCTTTTGATGAAGTGCGAAAAAACTTGCATCATGTTCATGTAAAGCCAGCTTCTTCCTGGATGTTCCATATGGGGCATTTCTCTGGTGTGAAGGGAAATTACTGGAGTGTTTCCAAGGTGGGAAGGGAAGTTAGTGGAGTGCACTGAAGTCCCAAATGTAGAAGAGTTTTTAGGAGCTTGTTGTGGGTCATTTAGGCTGGAACATGGTATAACTATTCCTCCAATGAGGATAGAGAGGAATTTTTCAGTTTGTTAATAAAATGATGATTGATATTAAGTAATGTTTACTAAGGGTAGATATTTGAAGTCTATAGAACCTGGTGACTTGTGCCAATTTACTCTCAAGCATTGATTGAGAGGATCTCCAGCTCACAGATCTTAACTTTAAATCTTTGTGGGAGACTCACAGAAGTATTAGAAGAATGTTAATGTTGTGCTGGATTCAAAACAAAACAACCAGGATGACTTGAGTGACAGTAGGGCAATTATTTTGATACTGTTCCGGAATAAAAGAATGAAAAAGACAGTAAGAATGTCATTAGCAGTAGTGAACACAGATTCAAGAAAAATAGGCTTTTTCAAACAAATCAGCTTTTTTTCTGTGGAATTACATACAAGTCTAGTTCATAAAGATTACTTCATATTTGGACTTTTCTAACATGATATAATACCTCGTGGCATTCTGATAAAATGTTAACACTATGCAATACCAATAAAGCAGAGATTAAATGAGTTGAGAGAAAGCTAAATGATAGATCTCAAAAAGCACTTGTCAATGGGGAATTATCATCAAATGGGAGCATTCCAGACTGGCTTCTGAGGAATCAGTACAAAGCCCCATTTTATTCAGCATTTTCATCGATGATCTGGGAATAGCTATGCTGATAAAAAGGGTGGATGACACAAAGATTAGTGGGATACAAAAAATAATTTCACTAAAAATCTATGCATGGATTGCTCAGAAACGCTGCATCCCTTTAGCAAAGGTATGTAGCACACCCAAAATTAATTTGGGTATTTAGGGAGACAGAGCAGCAGTTCACGCTTTCAGACTGTATCTGGAAAAGAAGAATAAGGTCTTGTACAAATGGATCTCAGATTTCCAACTGGTGCAGTAGTAAAAAGAGGCTTAAAGACCATATATTTATGAACAGACCAGCAATGAAATGTGAGGTGAACTGGTTTTCTCTCTCATGTGGCATTGTTTAGTCCAGTTTGGAAATATTTGGTCTTTTTCTGGTGTCTACATTTTCAGAGCACGTTGTAGTATTGGGTGCAGAAAAAATCTTCAACGTGATTTTGATGGTTAGAGAAAATTACTTGAAGTGAGACTTCAAGATCAGTCTAATGTATCTGAAAAGATTGAGGGGGGCCTTGATTACAGAGCATAAGTATCTTCATTTAAAAATATAAAATATGGGTGCTACAAAATGCTCTAACCTAGTGGAGAAAGTCATAGCAATGAACAAGACATGGAAATTGATGTTAGACAAATTCAAATTAGGCCCAACCTTTCAACAGTGAAGGTGATCAAACACTGGAACAAACTCCCTTAGGACATGCTAACTCTTCATCACTTCAAATCAAGACTGGATACTTTGCTAAAAAAAAGATGTATTAGCCAGGGAAGAGTCACTGAGCTGAGTACAAGGATAGCTGGGTGAAGATTAAAGCCCTGTGACATATAGAAGGCCAGGAGGAATTGTTTAAACCTCTATTCTGACCTTAAAGCATATGAATTTACCAAACCTGGTCTCTCTTGGAAATGCTTTGCTTATTCCTTGCATTTCTCTTCTGCCATCATATTTCTGTCATCGAACTGTACTGTACAGACACTGTTACATATGTCAAGCAAAGAGAGAGGCAAACAACCCTGTTAGATGGATTTGAAATTTCTTCACATCTGTCTTCCTCTGTCTCACTGCTGCCCTTCTCCTTAGCCCTTCCCATGAATGCTGATTGAGAAAAACAAAAAAACAACCAAACAAAAAAGCTGATGTTTCAACAATTGGGAACAGAACCATTTTGAGAAAGAATTCGTTTACTCTGACGTGTAGGTCACTATTAGCAGAAAAACAAGTTTAGGAAGTGTTTGTGCCCTGGGTGATAATCTTTGCTACTGAGAAGAGAGTCTCTAATTGAAGATGTAAAAGTAAATGGTGGATTTCATGAGGTACGCATCTTCCAAACCTTCAGTCAAGGCATGGCAAGTTGAGCTTCTGTTGAACTTGGCAAATTTAAGCCTTGAGAGGAACTAGGAAAGGGAAGCTGAAGTCCATGCATCTTGTTCTCACTGTATTCCCCAAGTATGTGAGGTAGCATGTGTTAACCTTACACTTAAAAAGCCTAAACGTAGTATGTTCCGTGTAGGCTGAGTATCAGAGGGCACGTTTCTACACTTAAACTTGAAGCCAGCTGCAAAATGGGTGATACTTAGTCAAGTTAAGGGGGTTTGGCACAGGAAATCAGATCCGTGCACGTACTCTCCTCCTGGCATTGTTGTACAGCTTATAATTTCTTCAGGACTTGAGAGCCTCTCTCTCAACGTGAACCCACTTAAAAATTAAAAGATGTAATTCTCGTTCCTTATACCGTTAAGACAGTGCCGTCAGTGAGAAGGCAGCCTATTTGGGCCACTGGAATCCATCAACTTAGCATAAGCCTCTGTGCAAACAGAAGGCTAGCACTGTAGTTCAAAGATGATAGTCGAACAAGATTTGCAAGTCAGAGGCTTGAAATTCCACAAAGGGAAGATCAAACAGCCTCTTTCTTTTAACAAGCATTTCATTTCTTTAGGGGACTGGACAGTTTTCATCCAGAAAATAAATGCAGAAATTTCATGCAGAAATTAAATGCCATCATTGATACATATAACCAAATGTTATCCGTGACACACACATTGTCAACTGCCAGCTCATCAGCATATCTGGGAATCCATAGAGATGGTCCCTAGCTAGCTGGATTCAGAGCTGTTGTTAGCAGAGATCACACTTGCACCCTGTTTCTGAAGGAGACATCCTGAGTTTTATGGATAATTTTAGAAGTGGCTCCAAGCCTGTATGTTATGTCTTTAACAGCCAAGACTACAAACTTAGCCCCACACATCTCTGAACTCTGTCACATTTGAATTTTGAATCTACTTTATGTGGCACCAATCCATTTCCAACACCAATTTTAAAAAGCAACAACCCTCCCCCTGTGCCCCCCCTCCTCTGACTTCCCCAGCCTTTTCAAAACTCGAGCAGGTTGGAGAGTGATAATTCTGTATCATGACAACTTCTGAATTTCAGAATTTTGTTTTTGATCCATGTTGGATTACACCCAAAACTTTTCAAGCATTTTAATGAAGCACGATTGTGTTAAAATGCCTGCTCTGCTTTTCGAATGAAAATTTTAAGTATTTTGATTTGGGTCTCTCTGTCACCCCTTGGAAGCACTCAGATAGCCTGCCCTAGACTTGAAATGTTTTGGCTTCCACTAAACATCACATTTTGACCGGAAAATATTTAGTTGAAAATGTTCCGCCAGCTCTACTTGAAATTCCTCTGCTACAGTAGCAGAGCTTGCAACACATCTCACTGTTAAATAAATGATATTTATTGCAACCTCCACATCACATTGAAACAGGCAAGCAAGTAGATGCTGAGCATGGCTTTTGCCACTGCTGCTTATCCCACAGTGGATGACCATGGGGTCTTGTTGCTGTAGGTGTGATGGCCAAAGTAAGCCTTTGCTGAACCATCCTGAGCCTATTTGCCTACATACAAGTGGTGCTGGTTCGGGGGAGTAGCTTTTGTGCACAGAAGCTTTGGCTACACACATCCTGAGCATTTTGATAGTTGTTTAGATATTGGTCTTTCACACAGTGCCAGATACAACAGTCAGCTTCTTCCAGATCATTTAAAAATGATGCTTGCTAAATAATTAGCAGCTGCTATACTTAGAAATCTGAGAGGAAATATTGGGAAATATTTCAGCGCTGACATCGCAGTATGTGGGGTAAGGGAAGTGTGTAGGGCGGTAGAAAAATGGACAGAAGACAGACTTTCTCAAGAAAGACTTAACATTGTAACCTAGCTTTCTCACAAGTAAAGAAAGAGATCTATCAGATGCCTGAGGACATGTTAGATATGATTTAAAATGCCCTAGGTGTCTGTTTTGAAACCCTTGCTGGTTTTGGCAGTTGTATCATACAATTTCTTCCCTAACTGTATTCAGCTTCAGCATTAAACCAATTTTAGGGGTTTAGCCCCTATTTCTCATTTTGGCAGTCTGTGTCCCAAGGGCTGAGGCATCCCAAAATGACACAATGCTTAATCAATCCCAAGCTGATTCATGGTAATGCCCTTAATATAATTTTCAACCTTTCTTAAAGGCTTCCTGCATTCGATCTGCTCTGATGGCCCATGGTTGATGTCATTGCAGAGCGGAAGATGGTAGGGGGGAGTTGAACACTGGGGATGCAGAGTGCACTGGGGATGACAGCAGAAAGATGTAGCATGTTGGATAAATGTGTACCACATCCCTCTCTCGTGGCTGGTGCGCAGCTGTGATAAAAGCCTCCAGCTGCAGCCAGCTAGCAGATGTTTTAGTTCAGGTAACCGAGTCCCGCGCGGTCGGCGGTGGAGGCATGGGGGCCCAGTGCTCCTGGAGGCGTGTAGCAGAGCACGAGCACGCTGGTGTCACAGGACCTCCTGTGGTGCAGGAAAGCAGAGGGAATGTTTAAGTAGTCTTCATCCAAGCTGGATGAGTGCTGTCAAGTAGTTTTCTCAATTCTTTCACCAATTTGTCTTGATTGCATTGACACTCTCTTGGCATCCACATCCTGTGATTATTCCAGTGAGCGCATTTATGATGAGGAAGGTTTGTGGAAAGACTAGATTTCAGGTAAAGCTCACCGACAACAAATTTTGAATTCAAAATTGGCAATATCTGCACTCAAAATTAGCTTTGAGGAGTTAAAGATTCATTCAGGTAAGGGAAGGAACAAACAGCCAAGGTAACCTAGGAATCCCGTCCAAACTCCTCAAGCTTTTGTAGCATACATCTTGCAGGGAGGCTCTTGGATTTAAACAGCACACTCAAAACTACTGACGGAGATCTTAGGCAAATAAGTTTCAATCTGAACTAATTTTAGCTAGCATAATCTGTTTCCAGTTTCTGAGCGGAAGTATTTGATGACATATATTTGTTTCTTTCATTTTGTGCTTTTAAAAAGGAATGGAAATGAGTTTTAAAAAAACCCTAAAGTATTGTGGAATTGTTTGCAGCTGTAAGTCCATTTAGCCTCTCCCCTTTTTGCCCATGTTGCACATCTCAGAGCTAAGTGATTGTAATTCTTTTTTTAAAAAAAATCTTTATTTTATTTTGTCAAGCCATTGTAGCCTTCTCCTTCCTGCTTTCTTAGGAATGTGATTTAGGTGTGACCTGTAATCCTTCAAACACAGGCAGGGGCGTCATTCACAGCACCATTTCACCGTTTCTCTTCAGTAGAACCCACAAGAAACCACTCCCTGGCTTTCCCCTTCAGCCACTCAAGCGCAGATACTTACAGGCAAATCCCAACACCAGCTTCTTCACTGTGAAGCATCGCTTGTCAAGGGTAGAGTTCAGTGATCTGTCTGTTTTGTTTCCTTTTAAAGATATGCTTTGTCCCAGGGAAGATTTAATCCACTGTAAATATTCTTATTTTCAAGTGTGATAGATGATCTACTGGTTAAAATGCATGAGAGGTTGAGGTGCTTTTGCCTGTTCTGTCCCAAACTGAATGATTTTTTGTGTCTGTCTCCTCTGTAAAATGGAGCCAGAATACATTCCAGTGCCCAAATAGAGAGTTGTTAAATTTGCTCATCACACAGGCTTAATAAATTACAATATGCAAAGCACTTCAATGTAAGAGGGAAGAAAGGGGCCCCAAAATCCATAGAAGCGGTGCTTTTGTTCACACTAGCACTTTCCCTGTACAGTACCAGGAAGGAAGTGCCAGCTTCAAGAGGGGCATGAGTCACTTCTAATTTAATTATCGCTGATTCTAATTTAATCACACTCCGTAAACTTGATGAGATTGAGTCTAGTCAGAGATGAACAGGTCCTTTCCAAGGAACCCCGCGCTGCCGCAAGGAACTCCACAAAGAAATCCATATGACAAAACCCTGCCTTGAGCGGCGCTGGCACAAGCATTTAAGATGGGCTGGGTTGTGAGGGGAGGTCACATCGCTGACAGGACCCAGCCTGCAAGTAATGATACTCTGCAGCCTTGTACAGTCCCATGATAATATATTGTGAACAAAACAATACAAATCCCTGTGTCCCGACCGTATTTCCGAGGAATGATGTTATTTTGCTTTCTTCCATTTACTTTAGTGCTGTATTCTTCAGGCTCCTTCCTAAATTGCTGTGGAGTGTTGACACACTCTAATAAGTGGTTGCCTGCTTCCAGTCCAGAGGTGGCTGCAGTTCTGGGATGAGTGGAGTGACACTTGGATGCTGGCGCATTTTTTTAACAGAGTATTTTGGGATCTTTCTGGCTGCTAAGTGCTATGTGAATGCAGTGCATCATTACTGAGTAAATTGTGTCACCTTGTAAGTTAATTTCTAATTACACAATTACTTTATATGGCATTAATAAAAAGTAATGTGAGATTTTTCAGCAAACTCTAATTTTAAGTAAATAATTTTTTTTGAGACCAAGTGATTTATTAAATTAATTCTTTATTAGGCCTAATTTAGACTTCAAGCCATTTTTACTAGTGCTTCGGCATAAAATTATTACATAATTAGTAATACAGTTGTCGTACTTAAAAGTAATGGTTTTACTTAGAACAAATTAAAAAGGATTAGATTTTTTTAAGAGGGTATTGGGTCTCAGGGGTAATAATAATAAAGAATAACTTACCTCATTACACCTTTCCTATGTTTGATCATCCTTTGGAAGCGTGGTTTTGTAGAGGGCCCCTCACCTGCTCTTCTTCCCGTACAGCAGCCATTTCTGGGGTGGAACAAACCACGTATTTTTTTTACATTCAGCAACTAATGAAGTTTGGGGGGTGCAAGTGGTTTCAGCTTCAAGCTTCTACCAGATGTTACTGCCCCACAGCAGGGACAGCTGAATGGCTCATGAAGCAGCCCCTTCCCTAGCACAGTTTTACGGCCTGCCTGGTAAAGTAAGCCAGCATCAGTTTGATTCATGCTAATCAAGTGAGATGTAAAGTGCAACAGCTGACCCAGGAGCTGTTTGATTGTCCCTTATGTGGGAGCTGCAGTCTCTGGGAGAGAAGTTTGATGGAGAGCTGCAGGCCGTAATGCCCTCAGCTTTCCCAGCTTAATTTGCTGACGTGAGCGCGGCAACGCTCTCTAACAGAGCAGGCATTTAGTGTGGGAAGAGGAGAAGAGCTTAGCCACTTAATCTGCTGGGGGAATGGAAAGAGGCAGTGCATATGGAGGGCTTGTTGGAATTTGTTTGGCTTGCTGATGCTAACACCTACACTTAAGTATATGGGAGGGACAAAGGGAGAGGTAAAGAACCCCCTGAGAAGTCAAGGCCTTTGATTTGATCTTAGCCACAACACGGGCTTTAGCAATTGTGTACTAGAAGACATTTTGGCTCAGTGTTATTTTGCACAGCAGCCCCCTGTGGTACCCCAGCAGCCTGTTTCGCTCTGTTATTAGATTCAGTAGCTTCACATCCTCTAGCGTGTGCGTAGTGCTGAGAGTTGTTGCCATTAAGTATTGATACCATTAGGCTAGGGAGGATTTCTAGGAGAGCGGTGTACTACTGTAGCCGTGTCTGGTTTCTCCTCAGAGGGCCTGAAAATCTTCACAGGTTCTTCCAGGTCTGAACCCTGGGTTGGTATTCGTAGTGAGGCTTGCCAAGGTCAGGTCATTTACAGCTTTGGTTTTAGAAGTTAAAACTTCTTGCCTGTGGAAGTCACTTACCTGAATATAAAATGCACAATCTGAGGACGGAGAGAGAAACTCCTGAGCAGAATGATCCCTGGAAACCCCTCACCCCAGGAAGCAGCCAAGCATCATGAGGGAAGGCTGAAGTCTGTGATTGAGTGGGTAGGGAGAGCAAGGGATATCACCTGTAGGAGCAGCCGCCTATACCTTCCCTTTTATGCCCATTGTAAATAAATTGCATTTATCATTACCTGCACCCTTTGTCTCCAGGCTTCTGAGGTGTTGAAAGCTCCAGTTAAATGGCTCGCCCAAAGAAAACACTGTCACATTTGCATAATATTTTCATAGACACTGAGCTCAACCTGAGCCTGAAGGGAGACAGGGATGTTCCCTGCATATTTTATATTCCCGTCCTCAATTCCCACCAAAGCTAACTCTAAATTGTGGCATGGATATGTGTATAATAAAGAGAGAGAGACAGCTGAGAGGTCTGAATCTGTCTGGGGTATTTCCAGACACTCTTAGTTTAAGAAGCTACTTACACCCCATGGAAAACTCTGAAATAGTGCTATTTAGAAACAAATCGGCTTCCATTTCACCTCTTTCTCAGTATTCCTCTTCCCTCATTCTTCATTACTAGGGACATCTGCATGAAAACAGAGGGTTTTTTTTTTCATATCTTGGGAGTTCATCTGCCTCTGCTGATTATCCCCTCCCTCCCCTCTCCTTCTGAAGTCATTATCTTCTGATTGCATTACATTTGCAGCCATCCCACCGCGGGCTCTCTTCTCATCAAGATTCTCAAGCTAAGCAGGGGAAAGGATAGGTCAGCTTGCGGAGAGGAAACCTCAAGGAAAGCCTGGCCCTGCCAGAAGGGGTGTTGGGGTCCAGTCTGTGTCACTGCCCCTCTCAGCCACCATCATGCTCAGCCACCGGTATTTCTGTAAAGGCTCAATGAACCCAGTCAAGTTTCTCCCACAGACGGTGTCAGAACACGAGTTGGAGGAAGTATTTTTGACAAGATGTGTATTTGCTGCAAAATGCAATGTCATTCATGTCGCCTACCCTGCAGATGTTTGCAAGCTTGAATTGAATTAAGGAAACTTTCATTGCAGGAGTCGGGGGGGAGTAACTGGAGATGCAAAATCCTGCTTATTTTCTTGAGACCAGAACTGGGAGTCTTAATTACAACAGAGTTTTGCTCAGTCTTGCTCTGGGCAAGTAATGTTTGTTTAACTGAAGTGGAACAGCTTCCTTAGGAGAGACTGAGGGAGATCCTTCTCAGAACAAATACTATCAAAGTTTTTATCCTTACTTTGGATCATAAAGTGGATTTTGTCAGAGGTCTACTGTGTCCTGTTACAGCAGTGAAGTTTTGCCAGTCGGTCTCCCTGGGCGCTTTTTATCTATTGAAACATCTTAACAGCCTTAACGAATGGTGGAACTATCTTGATGAATATCACTTAATAAGAAAGGGCGCAAAATAGTTATGGCTTAGCTAAGGTCACAAAATGAGCCGATGCAAGAGTTGAACCCAGCTCTCGGGTGTTCAGCCACCCAGACCTGCTTTAGGATACACGTGGCAGACAATCTCCGTCAACAATTATCCTATCCTTTATTTGACTGAACCCATTTAGAGGTTTAAAATTAAATTCATATGTCTGCAGAATTTTTCATATTCGTATTTTCCTGCCCTTAATTCCTTCAGCCAGAAAAGGAGGCTCCAAAATATGACGATAAAATTGTATCTTAAAGGAAGAACTTCAGAGTTCTTAATGGGGCTCTGTATAATAGACTTGGGCAACAGCTTTGCTAACGAATCTTTTTCCACTTGACTCATCAGAAGAACATTGGCGTTGCTCCTTACCTGCTCCTAACTGCATGCAAGTGGTACATTGTGTTTGTTTCCATTGTTCTGCTTCTTCTTTGAAAATGTTAGAAGAAATAGGAATAGGTCCTTTTTATTTCTTGTAGTAAAACCCATACATGTCCAAGACAGCAACAGGGCTGTAATGGTAATGCAAAGCAAGGGGCAGAGGAATTTCTAAATGATTTTGTAGAGGGTGAGAATGACAACCCTTTCTTCCCAGACGGATGCCTAAGCTGTTCTGGTTTTCCCCAGGAGGCATTGCAAAGGTAATTCTAGCTAACAGCTCCAATACATGTGTACACTTTGTATCTCTGGATAGGGGATGCCAACAAATATCGAATTTACTTCTAGAATTAAGTGACCATGCAACAGCACGTTATTGCATTTAACGCTACTTCTGTACTGCGAAGAGTATCAGTGATAGAAATCAGTTTAAATGTAGGATGATCTGATTTCCCAGTATCCCATTACAGCTGGTAGCTCTGCAGTGTTATTGCAAAGGGCTTGGCATCTCTCAGTTGATGAGTGCATCTGTCTTGGGATGTATTTGCAAAAGGATAGACAGCACGGTGGGTGGCTTGATCCTTCAGAGCAAGAGTTTGTTCCGTAAGGATATGTCAAGGACAAGGTAATGATCTCTTTTCTGTTTTAAATCATCCAGGTGAATTAATTTCAAGCAAGTTGTGGATTTGTTTTGGGTTCTATCCCCTATGGGGATTTGCTTGGCATGGGACTGGACAGGATGACTTCTGTATGCAAAAGAGACTGCTTAACTTGAAACCAAGTATTTATGCAGAATGCATATCCCTGTGGGTACTTCCCATGGTTGATCCATACTTAAAGATGATAAGGGAGTTGGTTAGGTTACTCCAGGTTGTGTATACTTTGGGGAGATGAGGCAGAAAATAAGTCTGAGGCCATCAGCAGCACAGCATTTGGTGATCCGGGCACGTATCCTGCTTCGTGTGCTATATACTNAAAAAAAAAAAAAAAGCAACAGAGGAATCCACATTGTTGAAGTTAATCGCTTGATTAAATTGCCATTTGTCAATAGCAATGTAATTTGTATTATAAATTACAGCAGCGTAACTCTCAGACACATTTCATCAATGTGTTTCAAATTATTTAATAACCATATTCTTCAAAAAATAAGCAATGTCACTTGTTTTCACCCCACCCCTTTTAAAATCAGCCCATTCTGAGGGTTTCCATCAGTGTAATAGCCAGCTCTGCAAAAATTCCTACTAAATAAATTATCACCAGGAGTCTCAAAATCCATTACCATAAACAAAGCCATTTTCCCCTCCCCAATCGATGGCCTGCTGTGTTGCTGCTACTGGGACTGTACACACATGTTGCATAGAAAGGAATTCATTTGCAGGTTCCTCAGACTTTTTTATTTGGTTTTCTTGGTGGAGAGGGGGCAGGAGAGCAATATTGTGGGAGGATTCAGAAACTGTTTCACTCAACATTTATTGCAGAGAATGAATCCTTCAGTCTGCAGAAAGGGACACATTCGACTTGCACATTAAAAGAAAATTTTCTGTACTAATTCATAGCAGAAATGGGAGAAAGGCAGGAGATAGGAAGGAAAACCCAAAAGAATGTGACTACTGCCTTTATTTGGGAAATCTTTTCTGGGCAGAAAAGTGTCCACATATTCTGCTACTGGTTTACAAATGTACCCTAATTGTTTCCAGTCATATCCTTCCCTATTTCAGTCCTGCATTCGTCCTACAGTTCTGCCGTTGTATATTCAGGCCGATTCCCTGCTTTTGCAGCCCTGGGCATCCCACACCCGGTCTGCTGCTGCACTACAATCATTTTATTCGTTCTCATTTTGTACAAAGTGTCATTCTCTTTTTCAAAAAATGAATAATCGTATTTCTTTTTCAGGTAAGTGGCCATTCCTGTTTTTATAAGACTGGTGAACAATCAGCAAGCCTCAGCTCTCAAAGGTACTCTTTGTGGTATGGTTTCTTTCTAAGCACCTTGAAGTATTTTCCTCATCCGAGTTTGTATAACACCTCAGCAGGAGGTTCGAGATAGATGAACTGGGATTTAACCTTAACCAAACAATAATTTCTCTTCTTTGATTTCTATGGTTTAGTCTAGCCTTACTGAGGTACGGAGAAATAAGGAGCTAAAGGTACAGTGGCAGGAGAGATTGTTCATGGATCTTCAACCGCTAGGAACAAAAACGTGAAAGGCTGTTAGCACAGTAGGAGGCAGGCTGTACAAAGCTCTGCCAGACATAGGGCCAGCTTATACAGGTGCACTGCCTGTTGCATATTCTGATTCCTTTCACATTATTCTCCATGGGTTCCTGTTAGAGGAACACTATGGAGACATATGTATGCATTGGACCTAAAGTGTTTAAGACGGTTTGTATGCATTTCTAAATCTGGCAGGGCTGATTGCCACCAGCAAACATCTGACTGTATCTTCTGCTGCTGCTTCTCTTGGGGGGGAGGTGTTGTTCAATACTGCCAACCAGGACCATGGGAAAATAGTTGTTTAGGTCCCCAGAACTGTACAACTGACTTAAATAGTTGTGAATTTTTTTAATTCATATGTCTTTATTTTATTTTTCTTTTTTGTATTGGGAATCTGGAGCATTTATTTTCCCTTCCTTTCCTCCCTCTCTCCCTCCCTCTCTCCCTCCCTCCCTTTTCTGTAGCAGGATGGTGTTAAAAATTATTAAAAGGAAAATAGCGACACTGTATTTATTTTCAGGAATGTAGAGATGGGTCTTTGGGGAAGAAATCTTGATACATAAGCAGTATCAGTCATTGTGGAGAATATTGGCACACCATTAGACGGATTTTATTTCATATGCAGGGTTTGGAGGGCATTTCCATGGGAAGGAAAAAGCTAACATTAAATTGCTCAAATGCAGAGAACCTGAATTCCCTGGTATGTCAGACAATTTTAAAGGTCTCTGATTTGTTGCTTGATAGTCTTTGGTGCTGAATGGGCAATTATTTTCTAGTGTGACTAAACTATTGTCTCAAATGAGTCAGTTGGACACAGCTCTGAGTATTATCAAGAAATGAAAGTCTGGAACACATTAAATATCAATATTAATTAATGAGTCTTGGACACATATAGGAAATTGCCTTAAACCTCCAACCTTCTGAAAATATCTTCAAGTGGGATTACTGACATAAAGGATTTGATCTAATTGTCAGTGGTAATTTCCTTTATGATGGTGGTAGCAATGCTGCTGTTAAAAAGGCACAGTCAAGATTAGTCACCTACAGTATTAGTGTTAATCCCTTATCTGTATTACTAATATTTTAAAACTAAATCTTTTAGAAATTACCACCACTGGTCCTGCTTCACAGTTTATTCGGTGTAGGCAATTAGATGGCTCAATTTTTTCCTCCTGATGTGCTAGGTTTTGGGGTTTATTTCTTAAAGCTTTCTTCTCCTGAAATTGGCATTACTGGTTACACTTTCACAGCCTTTGTGCGATTTGAAATGCTAGCTGTACACCATAAGAGTAGGAGGCAGGTAGATAGATTGAAATGATTTAGCAAGATTATGTGTTTTTCCCTCTGGCTTAGCCATTAGAGGTAAGCAAACTCTGTGAAATAAACAAAACCCAAGAAAATGGTTATGAGGGGGCAGGAGAGTAATGACAAAAACAGGCATCTGGGAAGATACAGCACCTTCATCTCCCTGATGTGAATTTTTTTTTAAGGTTTGCATAAAGCAAGCAGTTGTGAGGAGGCCTGTGGCTCACAAGAAACTTAGCTCAAAGCCTGGCACTTTCTGCTGGGACAGAGTTAGAGAGGTCTTGTGGAGGCAATGGGAGGTGTGGGCACTCCACTAGCACTACATGGTGGTGGGAAGGAGATACTTGCTCTTTTAGCTTCCTGGGGAACAGGGACTCCTAGCCTGCCAGTCATCATGCCTTAACAGGCCGAATTATCTCAGAAAATAAAGCACCCAAAGGGCTTGGATGCTCTATGAGCCTCAGTATAAAATCATAGAATACTTGTAAGGGACCTTAAAGGTCATCTAGTTCCAATCCCCCTGCCATGGGCAGAGACACCTCCCACTAGACCAGGTTACTTGAAGTCCCTTCCAACCTGGCCTCAAACAACTCTAGGAATAGGGCATCTAGAGCTTCTCTGGACAACCTGGTCCAGTGTCTCACCACCTTCACAGTAAAGAATTTCTTCCTAATACCTAATCTAAATCTACCCTCTTTCCTATCGCTCGTTCTGTCGCTATACTCCCCGATAAAGTGTCTCCCCATCTTTCCTGTAGCCCTCCTTTAGGCACTGGAAGGCTGCTATAAGGTCTCCCTGAGCCTTCTCTTTTCCAAGCTGAACAACTCCAACTCTTTCAGCCTGCCTTCATAGGAGAGGTGGTATCTGCCCAAAGAGTATGTAGTCTAGAGAAGGCTCCTGAAAGAGCTGACCTGCTCAGTTCCCTCCCAGCCTTCAGCCTTGGGAATAGAGAAAACTCACCTGACAACCTGCTGCCTCCAACACTGACACAGAGAAATGCTACCTATCTATGCAGTTCATTATCTGGTACTTGGTTCTTAGTGGATAAAGTTGCTGCTGAAGAAATCCCATAGCCACCAATGTCATATCAGACAGCACAACATGCTGTCAACTCTTAAATGTCCAACTCATCAACACAAATTGGTTCCTCTGAACAGGAATCCCACGCAGAAATCACTTTTCCCTTGACACTCCTTTTTTTTCCCCCTCTGTCACAGTTTTCTTTCTTATGTACTTTAAATGGTGATCTTTTCTTGCATAGATCTTGAAGAATTTTAATTGGCACACAGACCTCATCTGGAAATAAATGTCTTTTATTGGTGCTTCGATTTGTTTCTATTGACAACTGTTTCTGGGTAATGATCCAAACTTCTGCAGTGCTTTTATATAAACACATGATGTTTTGATAGGGAATAAGAGGTTGGGAGAGGGCTATGTAGCTGGCAGACTTTGATTCATCAGTTGTACGAACAGGTACAAGACCTATCCCTTGCTCCTGAGCAAAAAGCAATTAAAAAAGTACCCCTTTTTAGAGAGCTGGCTCATCACTGTGCATCAAAACAATTGAGCAATAAAGGGCAACACACAAGATAAATGTGAGAAAATCTGGCAAATTCTTGTATGACAGAGACACCCACTCACAGTTCTGCAAATTAGCAAATAGAGATAATAATAACAATAATAATAAAAAAGAGCAAAGACAGTGAATCACCAAATGCACTTTATACACTTATTTTGAAAATTGCTAATTGTCTATACCTTTCTAGTTCTCTGCAGCAGATTTCATAAGAGTATTAAACATGGCACCTCTCCTCTGTAAGCATGAATCTTTGCTGAGCAGTGCAGCAATATTATTGTAGGTAGGGATCTTTATGTAGAATGTATTAATGAGTCTTTTACATATAAAAAGAGGGGAGGGAGGAACACTCGAAGTTTCTTCCAGTGATGTGGTTGTTATGTGCAGCAGAACAGAGCGCTGCATTCGGCAGGAAATGTGGGCTGTGGAAAATGATGGAGGATGTGCAGGCAGGCAGTTATCCTCTGTGATTTGGAGCCAGAAAGAATGAACATAGCGGGAGCGATCATACGTGTTCATGTCTGCATGCATATGCATATGTATGCTTAATACTTGCAAGCTCATATGTGTGCACACAAGCACATATCTGTATCTGTGTCATTCTATGGCAAGAGACCTCAGAGAGATAAGGAAGGAGGCCTGTGTAGTTTACTCCCTCTGTTTTATAGATCCAGAAAGCTGGGCATAACTAATTCTCAAGTCATTTGTCAAAGATCACCCAAGCAGGTGAATAGAACTCTGGCCTTCTGAATTCTTCCCAACACAATATCCACTGAGAAATGCTGCCAGCTGATCTAGGATCTCTGCATACCAACAAAGGAGAGAAGAGTACTCCTAGCTAGTATGAGGAAAGTGTGAAGGGTTTGTCCAGGATTCTCACACGTATCTCTCTCCCACCACAAACCCTCCCCCCGAAGTCCCCAGAATGAAATACATTTCATATCTTTCTCTAAAAAAACTCGGTGTGTAAAAAAAAACCCTCTAGTGATCTACCAACATTTTGAAAAATTCACAGGGAAAAAGGATTAGACAGCTACTACTTTTTTATTTATTTAGTCTTTTAAATGAAAGCATAGCACTTCAGGAGATGTTTGGCACCTTCTTTAAAAATCTGACACCCTCTTCTGGTGTTTCCTACTCATCACTGACTCACTTCTTAAGTTTTCTTTTTGTCTTTTCAAAATCAGTCCCATACTGCTGGAACTCACCAGGTTCTTTCAAAGAAACTACATTTGAACTTCTAAGACAAGCTGCTTTTGTCATAGGGTGTTCCTAAGAATCACTTAAAACGTTTTCCAATTGTTATACATCATCTATATTTTGCTGAGTCCCATATTTCAAAAATGCCTTGTCTAAATCTCCATGCAAAGTGCTCTCCATGGATCAGGCAAACAGTTCTTTCTAGCTGCAGGCAGTGTAAGCTTCTGAACAGGGAACCACCTTGTCTGAGAAAAGGTATAAAGGAGCAGCCAGACTCTCTTTCAGTACAAACATGGCTGATACTACCATTTTTTCAAGAGAATGGTAGGTCCTGTTCCTCACTATCTAAACAGTACCAGTCATAGTCTTGTTCTGGGAGGGGCTATAAATACCTTGATCATGGAAGGCTTTCCCGGGAGCGTTAGAGGTGTCGTAACATTTATCCAAGAAGCAAGTGGGGAGGGGGACACTGCACACCGGTTGTATCTGCAGCATCCTCAGAGCTAAACAGTCAGACTGAAGCTGCGGCTCCCTGCAGGGAGTTGTTTCATGTGCTGTACATTACCTGTGGACGGAGAGGTACAGTCAGAAAGACTGGTTGTCTGTCTACCTGCCTGGGTTGTTGTTTTTCTCTGCTTGAAAACCTCCCATTTCTGACCTAGCTAGCCTGCTGGTCCCTCAGCAAACCCCTGGATAGCAGGTGTTTATCCGAGCGACACGGGCAGCGCGAGAGCCTGCTGCGGATGGTCTGTAAATCAGTTTGTGCTGTGCAGCAAGACTCTAGCTTAATGATGAGTCAGAAGAAAAATGTTATTAATATTTAATGTGCAAGCTGAATGTCTGGCATGCTGTTATTAGTTACACATCATGAGGGGTGCAGTATCGGCTACCAGTCAATGCAGGTCGCTTCCTCCAATGTTCTCATTCTGCAGACTTTAATTCGTACTGTATTTTTCCACTCACTGAGACAAATATCTGCTCCATTTAAAGGAGCTTTGTCAAAATCTTCTAGCGAAATCTTTAAATTGGTGCGCCTAGCTTTCAAGACCCTTTCCTGTGAGATGCCTGATTACTTTTGAGAGCAATTCTTCAAGGGTAGGGCACTACCATCTTTTAAAGGGGTTCTGTGCTGCACCTCAGCCATGAGACTTCATGGGAGAAATCACTTCAGGGTTGAGCCACAGGGAGTAGGAGAAGAGATCTGAGCTCTTTGCTTGCCTTAGTCTGTTCTTCTTGAACAACCTACAGCTTGGCTGTGCTTCAAGTGCAACTTTCAGCCCAGGGCTGTATCACTTAACCAGCAAAAGAGTGCTGCTGGTGAAGACTACTGGATAATCCAGATTCCTAGCTGCAGGAGGAAACATCTCAGCAGCAGATGCTATGCCATTACTGGGTCATGCTGGAAATCAGCTGCATCCACAGCCCCATCCTGCGCTGTAGCTGTGGAGACCCAGGAAAGACAATGTTGTTTCCCATTTGTAACCTCCTCCTCAAGCCCTTTCAAGAAGGTGTATGGTTGTGCTGCTAGGATTTCTGAATGCCGTTGAATGGAGCAGCCCGTGATGCAACTCTTCTCTTCAGTAGGAAGAGGTCCATAAGTATAAGCCATGTTCTCAAAGGTGAGAACAGTAATCTAGGTCAGTATTTTTTCTGCAACCCGTGCAAAAAACCATGCTTTTTCAGAAAAGCATCTGGCCAATTTCTGCAGCCAGTTCTCCTCGTGTTCCCCCTGCATACACAGTCATTGAACCGGGGACATTAGGAGATGCATTCCTGCCTATTTGCTTTCATATCTCTTCATGGCCTTGTTTTCTGTGAATTTGTCCTATTGTTTAACCTGCTGATACAATCTGCCCCTGCAGCCTACTATGGCAGAAGATTCACTGCATGCTATGCAAAAAAAAAAAAAAAAAAAGGAGAGAGAGAAAAAAAAGGAAAAGGAAAGGAAAAGCAGCCATTGTGTTGTCAGAAAAGGACGTGTGGTTTACAAGTAAATAATTTTTCTCTTCTTGGTTGTTTAATACTACTTGGGAGTATTTGCAGCCTCAGGGATGGATTGGCTTTTTGTGAAGGGAGTGACACTGAGACTTAAAGGGGTCCCTTCTGATTTCACACAGTTTCCATGCAAGGGCCTATCCTTTGCTTTCAGCAGTGTTACCCCTGGTTCCCAGCAGCACAGCTTAGATTAGATTCAGAGCTCGTGAGCTTCTGCGTCATTCATTCCTCTTGCACTAAATTGACCAACTCTTGAAGTCCTACTTGCTTGAAACCAGCACCAGTAAGAAGATGAAATGAAGCAAAACAATTGTATTTATAAAGCGTGTCTCTTCTTATGGCATTTAGGCAGAAGCATGTACAGTTCTCTTTTACTCTATTCTGTTTTCAAGATATACCCAGCTCGTGTTCGTCTTGGGAAAAATGATGACAAGAAAAGCAACAAAGCTGTACACAGGTAATAACGCTTTTGGAGTGGCTGCTGAAGAAAAATAATGTATGGCTCCCAGCAGAAACAGTTGCTTTTCTGTCTGAGTATTAACCCATTCCCCTCCAAATATCTGTATTTTCTCATCCCCAGCTGTTCCCACTTTTATGGTAGAGTATGTCTTCAAGGCACTTCACTGGGGCAATCTCTTATTTATCAAATTGGGGTCAAACTTGCAGTAGAACTCCTCACTCAGCTAAGGTGCTCGTCTGCACTTCACACGGGCAAATAAAAGTTATCTTTGAAGTGAAGGCTGTGAGAGTGAGTTATTTGACCTGAATAGTCTTAGTTTAAGACTATTCAGTCTCTGTTTAACCAGCCTATTCTGACCATGTGTTACATTATTAACAGATTAGAAGTTTGGCTCCACAGTGTTGTAATTTTGTTATTTCTAAATTTTAGCAAGCATGCTGGAAATACATTGAAGATTATAAATGTCTATGTGTGGCCGTTTTTCCCATAAAAAAATAAACAAAAGTGATTTTGGTGCAGTAGACCAAAACCAACCCAATAAAATCATTGTGTGAGGTAGCAGAAAGGGGATAGTTAGGCACAGAGTGTGTTTTGAATGAATTTATTAATGTTATCATTAATATTCTTACAAATCACCTAGTTCTGTGAATTTCCAGTGACATAATCCTTCAGACTGCGACCTAGTGCCCACTGGTTTTGGTGGTAACTGTCACTAGATTAACTATTTAAAAAACAGTTCAAAAATGCAGTAACTCTTCTCTCAATTGAATAAAAGTGAAGTATTCTTTTGCATTGAAATTAAGGTCATGGTGGTTAAAGATCCTGGAGCATTTTTACCCCCTTCAGAGCATGCGTCCTGAGAGAGAGGCAAAATTCCACTTGGCAATAATTGCATTTATTCTTCCTACGTTCCTATTTTTTTTTCATTCTGTACCCCCTGTGGAGGTCCCTGTCCTTCCTACCCTCACAAAGTAGCTGCATTTCAGTAGATGAAGTGTATAGAGTTTGCAAAACATTCAGTGATTTCTTGGGAAGAAGTATAAATACTGGCTCTAATATTGGTGCTAATAAGTTGTGTGCATATTTTTTTAAATCACAATCAGAGTATAAAGATTTTGCTGTGAATTGTAAAATTAGCCAAAGCTGCCTGGCATGTCGCTGCTGCACTTTTTCTCTTCCACATGACATATTCTTAACTAAGTCAATCATTTACATGGGCTTTAAATTTAATTTAAATGTAATGAATTTAAATTGGGCTTTGCTCTATTTCAAGGTTGTTGGGTTACTTTTCTGTAAGTTAACATTCAGCACAAGAGATTCAACTTCTGGATTTTGGTTTCAATTACTCTCCCTCACTTTCCAACCCCTTCCTCTTTTTTTCCGACCTTTTTACCACCTTCCCAAATCAAATCCAGCCGCACTGCCTTTTACTGACTTGTGGGCCAGGAAGGGTGTGTGGGCAGTAAAAAAGGGGGCAAATACAGCAAGTTGCACATGTTAGGAGTGTGACGATTACTGATTGGAGCCAGCAACAGAAAAGCATTACAAGAAAATCAAACAGATATATTTTCAGGAGGAACCATGCGATTCTCCCTGCACATTAGTGCCTATCTCAGTAATCATTCTCTTCCTCGATCAGGAGCCCTCTTAATCCTCCACCCCATCGCCCTCCTCCATCAAATCTCCAATACTTCTGAAACAAATCAAATCAAGAATTAACCTTTCAACCGTGAAAAATTCCTTTGCTACGGTACGTGTGTCCCCTGTTAATCACCCTACTGCAAAAACATGAGGCAAAGAGGGCACCATTAGTGGCAATGGACTTCTACATTTTGTACATTTGCCCTTGCGTGTCTTACAAAGATCCCTAAGTCCATTTCAACAGCAATCTTGTGATGTCTTTTCCCAGATGTAGGGTTGGGGAGATACTGGTCTATGATGGACCCAACCTGGAAGAGGTTCTGTAAGGCTCTGAGCTGTCTTTCCACATGTGACAGGCATCCACTATTTGTTGATAGGTGATTGTGCATCTTTGCGGATCATTGATGTGGTGCTGCTGGTACCTTTAGGGAAGCTTTTCTTTATTGTATTTAATTAAAGGTAGTGCAAGTAGTGCTTGCTCGAAAGAGAAGAGTAAAGATGAACAATGTGGGGAGAGAAATTTTGGGCAAAGTGAGGGCAAAGTTGGGGACTTGAATTTGAAATGACTCAATGGGTGAGAGAGAGGTGGGGTTTTCATACCTTAGGGACTGTGCCTGATCCTAGCACCGTTTCTGCAGAAGTGGAACATGTAAACAATATGCCTTTGATGTTCTGCTTACATCTGTAAAACCTTGTCGTTTCCATGGTCATTTCTGCCACATCCCATGTTCACCCCAAACTCATTCTCACACCTGTCTATGTTTCTGAAGGTGTCATTTAGCTTTATCAATACCTGGCAGGGATATAAATATCAGAGGATATTCACGGATTAGAGATGCTGATTGAACTGTGGCTGCTCTGAGTTGCGCCTTTGTTCATTAATGTGATACTGAACCAGGCAAAAGATCTGTTGCATTCAGTAGCTTGAGTCCAGCAAGAGCCAGATTTTTAATACCAAAGGAAGGGAAAGAAGCCCAGGGGACCAAGGTGTATTCAAACCAGGGTCTACTAGCCACTGGCAATGTAAGCTGCAAAGTCCTCCGTGCAATGATGAGGAAAGATGTCCCCTTTACACTTCATAGTGTCCCCTCTGCCGATTTGTTTGTGTCTCGTTCCTTTTCTCCCATACCAGTTTCATGTTCTGTTACATTTTCTTTCTCCTAATTAGAGCTGGCATTAACCGATACCATTCTGTTTTCTCTCATCTGAATGTCATCTTCACCCTGAAATAAGGTCAATGGACCTGTAAATATTGCAGCGTGCTAAGTCTCCTTTCATCTTCAAATAAGAGCTGGGGTGCTACTGCCATGAGACTTAGTATTAGCTCTATTCCAGTGGCTGCAGGCTCACCATGGGTTAACAGAGTGCTGGTGGCAAAGCACAGAAAAAATATAGCAGTTCAATAGTAATGAAGTAACAATGTACTAACATAGCAAAAAATGGAGTGAAAATTACAGCATAGCTGATTCATCACTGTGTTATTCTACTTAAACCAGTAGTGAATCAGAGCCAGCAACCTGGGAGATGTTGATAGAGTCTTTATGAAGTTTAGAGCCATTTACCAGTACTCGAGTTCATTTTGTTTCATTATGGCCATGATAACCTTACATGTTTGGGGATAACAACTATTCTTTAGTTTTGGTTTGGATCTGTATATTTTTTTGCCCCTTGAAGGACGAATCTGTGGCTGAGGTTTCTGTGTGCTCCTGCTGTACAAAAACTGCTTTGGAGAAATATTAGTAATAAGAGCATAACTGTAAACCTGTAGCAGGTTGTAGCATCATGGGGTATGTATGGTAACTTTTTTAAAGCAGTTTATCACTTCTCTGCACTTGCAAATGCAGCAGGCCTTTCTACTCAGTGTTATTCTTGCCATATAATTAGACATACTTAGAGTCTTCTTGATCTAATATTTCTGAGAGTTAGGTAAATAATTTATAGGGTACTCTTCACAAATAGATACAATGTGAATTCAGAGCTAATCCGCTCCTCTGGAGGTACATAAAATTATCAAGCTTATACAAGAGCAAGCTAATTAGGAAGCAATCATCATCAACAACAGCTGTTCTTAGCTCACTGAAGGGCGGAGGCTTCCCTTGCACCGTCCACTCATCCATTTCCTCTCCCCAGCTTTGCATGAGACAAGCATCTCCAGAGCTACTCCTGTGCAACCTTTCCTGCCAGTCACTCTCAGCTCAGTGTTCCTCCTATCCAAAAAGGGAGTTCACTTCTGCAGCAAGTTATTGCCATTTCGCTAAGGATGGATACATGTCTGGGGAGCGGTGGAAGGGGAAGGATGGATGAAGTGTCCAAAGTGTGTTTTGCCCCACCGATCCAAAAATGATGAGTGAAGACTCATGTTGACTACAGTGTTTTTTATGTTTATATCAATTGTAGTATTTCAGCTGCAGATAAAACGCATGGCAGAAAAATGAATTCTTTCTACAGCAGTACTGCTAAAAAGTAATGGCTGGAAATGTTGCAGTCAGTCCCCTCACTGACCTAACCTTTGTTCCTTTTAACCCCATTAAATGGGGTGCTTGGCCCATTGGGTGGAAGATGGTGTCTATGATGGTGCCTCAAAAGTTCGTAGTAACTCTACAACATGAACCGTGTGTGAGGTCAGCAGATACCTTTTTTTCTGGTACTCCCATCATATCACATAATGGAAAGCTGAGCTAGATGTTCTTTGCTGAAACCAGTATTACCTTCTTATTCAGTGTTCCTGCTTTGGTGTCTATTGAAGTGCTTCTACTAGCAGAGCCATTGTGTTGTGCGTATGAGATGGAGAAGTAGGAATCAGCTGTGAAAGGTCTGTGGAGAGAGAGAAACAATGAGAGAATGGACAAAGGGGGTTTCAGGACCATTCAGCTCCAATTCCCTCATATTCCCCCAGTAAATGGAAGAGCCTTGCCAAAGATCCGTGAAACTCTGTATGTTGAGAAGATGACATTTTAGCAACCAGGTTGGAGGCACATGATGCTGGAGACAGCTTTTATCCTTAGGAATAAGTGATTAAAAGTTTTTTAGAAGGACATGATATCTGTAATTCTCACACTGATTTTACATTTGTTTTCTACTTTATTCGAAGGTCTGATCAGAGCAGACTTCAGACACAAAATCTCTGACCCCAGAGAAGGCCAGACTCTCCCACAGAAAACTGAGAGCTGCCTGTGGCCATCTCCATTTCTCATTGCTCTCCTCCCACTGACACAAAACACAGGAAAGCTGAGGGGAAGGGAGAAGCTGACTGTCAGTGGAAATGCTTTGAGAGACGTTGTGAAAGGGAGGCTTCTCCTTAGAAGATGGTGTTATGTCTGTCATGCCCGTGTTTGATATTTCCCAGTGATACACGGCAACCTCACAGAGGACTGTTGCTGGACATGGACAGAGATGCCTGTGAAGGTAGTAGGCTTCTGACAACATGGATAAAGCAGGTCAGTAAGCAGCAATGGAGGCAAAACACAGGCCAGGGTTCCTGGCCTCCTCCTGCCTTCCACCTGCTCAGGAGGGGACGGAAGCTCCGGGATAATGAGTCAGTTACAGCTTCAGCTTTCCTCTGTAGCACCTGACAGAATTCACTTCTTTAGAGGAGACAGAGAGGTGTTATGCTGTATTCAGCCCGGTTTTCATACCTCACACAGCGGCCTGCTGGTAAAGTGCCAGCTGTATGCCACCACAGGACTGGGGAGAGGAGATTCAACTCTCCCACAGACCTGTGAGGTAAGAAAGAGGAGACTGGGTTTGGGGAGAGGAAATATGGGTGTCAGAAGAGAAATTCAGGGTTGGCAAAGCCTGTGACAGCTTTATAGATGAAACCGCTGCCAGATGTTAATTGTTTTCTGTGTAGTTTTCAATTGATCTGTAATTTGACTGTAGATTCCAGGCTTTTATAATAAATTGTGTACAAAGCTAGCCACTTAAGGAGATAATAAAGGCTCAAAGGCAGACAGAGACATAAATTTGGACTTATCCAAGACTAAGAGATGAGTTAGGGCCTGTTTGGCAGTGCTTTTTTTCTCCTCCTTCCTCTTTTTGTTCTGTAGAGCACTGAGGGAACCAGAGCTTCTGTGCTCTGCAGACAGAGGATGGAAGCAGAAGGTCACATCCCAGCCGTGCAGCAGATACATTCCTTTTGGTGGGTGATGCCTCAGCATCCATTTAGCCTGTCAAATTAAAACTCCCATTTGCTCTGATGGTGAAGGAGCCTTTTCACCAATCAGACTTTCTCCTCTGTCTTTGTTCATTTATGTGCATCCACATGCGCTTGTGTGTCTGTCCATCTACTTTTCTGGCTTCTCCCTGCAACATCTGTTGCCTTCACTTGCCACGGTAAAAGCCTGCTGGATAGTAGAAACATGTAGATTTTGGCTTTGGTGTGGTCTCTTGCAGTTTATTTCAGGCTTTTAAGACTGTCTGTGTACAAATACTTACGTCACCTTCTGGGGCAGCTCCTGGAAAATAAGTGTCAAGTCCCCTATGATAAAAATAAGGATGGTTGGGTCACTTCAGGTCTTCTGCTCCTTTTGTCCCTTTAAATGGGGCACAGAGGTTTGGTCACAAAGGATAATAATGACACTGAGTGCATGATCATGATTTGTAGTATGCAGTGCTCATGTTGGCCTCAGCAGAATGAAGGAGTTTTCCCCCTGAAAATAATTTTTTTTTCTACCTAAATGTTCTGAGGAAATGAGTGGCTTCTGTTCACATTCTTGCAGGAAAACTGCATGATGTGAGCATTGCATGGTGCTGCAAGTAGTGTCAAGGGTGTGCATAGAACCACGTGATGTAGTAGGTTGCGTAAAACTTAGGTAAGAGAATATTGAGGATGAGTCACAATGGGGCCACTGTGAGCCCCAGGAGCTCCACTCCTGGACTCACCACCGCCATGGAAGCCTGAGTATCAAGTAGTGGGAAATGGTATTGTTCCAACGGCCTCAGCAAGGCTAAACTGATTTGCATCAGCTGATTTCATGGCCCTTTCCCATCGGCTTTGTGAAGGCTGACAGTGCGATAATATAATTTGTAAAATGCTGAGAATAGCCCCTGTGCTGCCGGACAGTTGAAAGGACTCTGCAGGAGACAGAAGCCCCGACCGTCCTGAAATGGGGGAAAGAGCGAGCATCTATTTTTTCTGATCCTTGTCATACAGGGGCAACTCTGTGCAGCGAGCAGCTGAGAATGGCCGGTTTCTGTCCATGTTGCCCTAGGATGATGTGAACGTACCCTTCTCCCTGGTGCTGTACCTACCTCCATAGCTTCTTTCAGTCCTAGACACGTCTATGTGTTCCTTACAGCTGCTTCCAGCTTTGTCTGCTGCTACAGTAGCCAGTGCGTTTTGGTTACGCTTGGAGATCCTGCTTCCAAGGAGTGTCCAGGCCAGATGACCACCTTAAACAATTCTTTCTCTATTTCTAGTTGCGGGTTGCTTTTGTGTAACCCCTGTGTTTCACGTTCATGCTCCGGTATGTCAATGTACATTTCAGGGGGCATATGAGGCTCTGTGATGGTGCACAAAAGTATTTGTGCGTCTGTGTCTGCCACTGAGCATGTGCATTGCCCTTCATTCCACTCTGCTAAAGCGCGTGGCTGAATTTGCACATTTTTGGTAGTATGTGAAGGAATTTTCTTTTACTGCTTTTGTGATTTGCAGTTGTGTTAGGCCAGGTCGCTGGGTGTTTATGTGTCTGGCTATAGGTGGCGGTGTTCAGTTTTCTGTGTTTGAACAGGCCCATACGCCATGTTCAGTTGTGTTTGCCAAACCGTGTAAGAAGCGTATGCGTACGTTGCCTCAAATGTGTGCCCGTGGGGTGTTTGCAATAGGCTCGGAGGATTTGACTGTCTTTCACACTCTGCCGTCGCGGTGCTGTGTGTGTGTGTGTATGTGTGCGTGGCTTTCCTGCCCTCTGACTATAGCACCCTCTCAGAACAGGACGCCAGCCAACTGCTGGCTCATAATGTAGTGAGGACTATCTGTCACACGGGATTAGCTTTTCTGATGTAGTTTGCTATGACAAGCTGTCCTTTTGGGTGTGCAGATATGAAGCTGAACGTATGCAAAGCAGCATCGTGCAAGGTGACAGGTGCTTTTTTTTTTGCGTGTACCTGGTCATACCTGTTACCCTGTGATGCTGAGCATGAAATCCGGAGTGAGATCACCTTAAAAAAATGTATTGGGTGATTCTCCTGGCCGTTGCATAAAAAGTCGTGACATTAGACTTCCTGCAGCTCGATCAGCTTCTCTGCTGAAGTGGCAACTGAGAAAAGTGAACAGCAAGAACAGTATTTAATGCCTAGAGGCAATGGTGGAGTTTTGGTGTGGGGGGAGCGCTCAGGGCTGTGAGAGCTGAGGGGCTGCAGAGCCAAGGGGGGCACTGACAGAGCTGGTGGGGACCCAAGGGCTGGAAGAGCTGGGGGGTGATGGGGGGCTGCAGGGAAGCACAGACCAAGCTTTCGTGGAAAAATGCCCTTTTGGTTTATTCTCGTCTTCCTTTTTGTGAGGCAGTAAATCCTCCCATCCTATAGTTGAAACATCCTGCTGACAGACAAAGCAGTGAGACGAGGTAAGCCCTGTGAGCACCAATGTGCCNCCCCCCCGCCTTTCCTTCGCTGGCCTGGCACAAGCAACCTATCTGTGATCCAGGAAATGGGCAATTTTATGATCTAAAATAACCATTTCTGTAAAGGCTGAAAGGCTCACAACCTGCTAGCATTTAGAGATCTATTGGCTTTTCCCCTTTTGAACCACAGCACTGGTCTTCACCATTTGGCAATAATTCACTGTATGTTTCTCTTCTCATGATGGGATCCTTAGAAGCAGAAGGCGAGTGAGAAAGGATTGCTCAGTTTTTTAGCTTTTTCCTGTGGACAGAATAGAGGTAGACAGCAACTTGCAGTTGAGGAATCTGTCTTACCTCTGTTGTGTGGTTTTTTTTTCTCTCTGTTGCACTGTCCTCCTTCAGGGTGCCTTGAACTTGCCAACATGTTAAGCCACTTGGAGTCCTTTGTCTTCCAATAGCCTCCATGGAGGGGGGAGTCCTCCCTGCCTGGGAAGTGATTGCACTGTAGAGAGGAGTGGGTTATTAACCCAAGTGAAAAGAGGTAGTGTGTTGGTGTGTATTCACTTACTTCTGCCTCTAGTGGAATGTCTGAGAGAGAAATTGTATCTCAAGGAGATCTCTCCTCCCACTTTGGAATCACTCATCCAGCTGGAGGGGAGCTTGAAATAAGTTCAGTTCAGCCAAGCCCTGTGATGGGACTTCTATTCCTGCTAACGAGACAGGTCACCATGAAGTACCTATTTGAGGAGTTTCAGAAATGAGTCCCCTTCCCTGTGGCAGAGATGCCTCTTACTGTCTAATCAGCTCCTCTCCCAGAGAAATTGCGCAGTCCATGCTGTCATTGGGCAAGTTGCCCTTCCCCAGAATCTGCTCCACAGCCTGTTTTAATTAAACAGCCTAATCTTTAAGTGACCCTATGCCGTGACGGCTTCTAGAGGACCTGCAGTGTCCGGACAAGCATAATTACTCACTTCAGAGATGCTGTGCTCGGCCATCCAAATGAGGATGCCTTCATCTCCCTTGTTCACAGGTTCCAGTACCTTTTCTCCTGTGGTGCCAGGTCCAACATCCTGCAGGTGGGCTTGCCTCAGGCTCTCCTGCCTGGCTGTCATTTAAGCTGCCTTCTGCCTGCAGTCCTTTGTTCCACACTGATGACTCCTTCCCCTTCTGCCTGCAGCACCACCAGCTTCTCTGGAGCCCACATCTGGGGGAGGCAGGTTTCAAGGTTTTCCTCTAGATTTTGAAGCCCTGGAGGACCTGTCTTTGGCCCTATCATCCAGCGGTGGAAGATTAGCAGCCCCACAGCTTGAGGTGCTGAGTCTTTCATGGGGCAGAAGGCAAAAGAAGGGGCTGTGTTGGGGTTTAGCTCTCTGCTTACCCTTACCCGGGGAGAGTCTCAGGTTCCATGTGAACAGGTTGAACTGCTGAGCATATGTCTGTATATATGTGAGTTTATTATGCACTATAGCTCAAGGGCATTTCAAGGACTCATTCAAGACTGAGAGAAAGAGAAGGGCTTTACAGGTGGGAGGAGGAGGAGCTGCTATCATAGTGTTGCTTGGGATTGTCTGATCCTTGCTGGAGTCCTACTGCTTCCTCTCTGCACAGACTGGAATGTGCAGGGGAGGGGGAAACCACCGTCTCTTTTATCTTGAGAGTTGAAAAGGCATAAATAAAGAAGTAAGCCTGTTCCCTTAATATTCTAGACTAAATCTCTATGAAGGGAAAAAGAAAGGGAGACAATGAGAAAATCATACAGTTTGTCGTGTGCAGCGAGAATCTGCCATCACGTCCAGGCTTCTAGGTAGTGGGTCTGCACATGAAATGCCCTTACTTACTCTCCCACGCTTTTCTAAAGTGTTTTCGTTGCACGGAGTTGAAACATTTTTGAAAAAGAGTTTGCTTCTCCCGAGTGCTCTATAGGTGGCATCGATGTGTCCTTTTCCAGAAACGGGACCCGAGATGAACAAGTGGAGTACCGTTGCCATCTGCTGGCAAAGGGAGAGGTTGCCTTTTGGTGGGTTTCTGGTTTTTTTCCTCCTTCCCCTTCTTTCCCCCCCACCCCGCAGCTTGAAAGCAGCTGAAGCGCCATGAACAGTTCCATCTCGGGTGTTCTTTCTCGTGGTGGAGCGTGCGTGACGTGGGGTTTCTAATTTGGGTGGCTTGTTTGTACATAGAGATCTCATTGCCCTGGATTCTCAAGCAGGGGTAGTGATGCAGCCCTGGCCTGGCATCAGTATAGTTGTTCCTGTTCCGCGGGATACTGAAGGTACTTCTCAGAGATCCCACAGGCACCACTATGTCCAGATGGGACAGAAGATGTAGCCCCACAATGCTTTGGGAAAATGAGCTTTGCAACCTGGTGTAAAGTGTTGCAGGAGGGACTATACTCCTCTCTGGACAGAAGAGTTGGGGTTGTGTGCATTATAAAGATCCCTTTGAAATGCTCACACACACACACCCACACACCCATCCTTAGAGGACAGAGCAGGCATCATTCACTATAATCCCTGTGTATTCACAATGTTGAATTAGAGGTTTTCTCTACCCAGCAACAGAGTTAGTTGCCTATGCCCCTGCAGAAGAGCAGTATTCTGGTGCTCTGCTGCCTCTGCAGTGCTCCCAGAAGAGTGCTGACCTTTCCTCACTGCACCAGTTGCAGAAGGTGAGAAAGGATCAACCCTGGCTTTTCTAACCCCAGAAAAATGAAGGTACAGTTGATGTCCTTTCTCGCAATCTCCTAGCAGTCTTCATCTTTATCTTCGAAGCTGAAACGGAGGTAAGGGGAGCATGCAGCATGGCACAGCAATTCTTCTGCACAGACAATAGGGTAACTCTGAGCCATCTTTTCTCATGGGAACTGCTACTGAAATACATCCAGGCATTAGTCAGTGAAAGTTGAGGGCACCAGGATCTCCATGCCCTCTCTTACAAGCTCTTTGCATTGACCACGAATCATTACACTGGAGGCAGGTATTTGATCCTGGGCTGGAAACAAGTAGGGTCCACGAGGCATGTAGGGGTGCATGTGGACTACTCGTTTAGACCATCAGAAATGGTCATGGGGGAAGGGAGAGGTGAAATGATGAAGGGGAAGGATTGTTTATTTTCATGGAAAATGCTGTTGAAACTAGTAGTGTAAATTTGGTGAAACTTTGCTGAGAAAACTTTCTCTGATCCCAGATGGAATTTATGGTGTAGGGAAGACAAGGAAACAGCAGACTGAACGGTGTCCTGAAAATAAAAGCAGTATCTGTGTCTCCGCTCATCCTCTCATCTTTTTCACTCTGTTTTTCACAGATGTTTTGTGATAATCTTTGCTTTATTTCACAACAGTCTCAAAACACATCTCAAAAACTCCATCTTTCCCTGATACAGGATTCTTGCTTTCTGGCTATTCCTGATCACCAGCCAGCCAAAACTATAGACCACCACTACACTCTAGTTCCAGGTATGTTTTCTCCCATTGAAAGCCATCCCTGCCTTCACAAGCCAGTGGGCAGAGAGCAACCCAGCTGTATAACATGTGACAGCCCCCTCTAGCTATAGAGCAACTTGGGACAAAAATGTTGTAGGTGAGGAGGTGCTTAGGAGGGAAGGACGTGGAGAAGGAGCCAGAAGCATCAGGTAACATCCACACTCAAATGAGCAGAGCAGGACAGGGCAGCACGTGATTGAGATGGCATGTGGAGCTGGTGAGTCACAGCTGCAAGTACACTGGCCCATAGGTAAGAGTTTTCTGAAGGAGATACTGGGTTCTTTGTGAGAAACTAACTCCCCTGCAGATAAAGACTGAGTCAACATTTTTTAATAGCTACTGGCACTGAGGGACTGCATCCTCTTCCTCTTTTGCTGCTTCTGTCCTGGGGTCTGACCATCACTAGTTCACGAACAAAAGCAGCACATTCCCAATCAGCCCCCCATGCTCTGTGTTACCCACGTGCTTCAGGCAAAGCACCACTAAGCAGAGGTGCTATGCTGCAAGCATTAGCAATGAGAGCCAAAGAGCAAGGGTGTGGAAATTGCTAGGAGAAAGTGGAAAATGGAAGATAAAAAAGAGATGAGGCAGGACAGGTGGGTAGGGTAGGGGAATGGCAGTCTTGTGGTCTGATGTCTTTTTCCTGTTTTGCATTTAATTGCAGATGTAGTGGTTTCGTAGTCGCCAATAGCTGAATTTTCTTTGCCCAGCACAGAGGATAAAACTCATGCACTTTCAGTTGTGACAGCCTCACATTACAATGTAGGGAGCTACAAAACACTTCCCAAATACCTATTGGTTCCGTAAAGCCCTTTAAAGGATGCACTTGAATATAACTAACGGTAGCAGCATTTGAAGCCCTATCTGTTCCCTGTGCTGCAGCCACCAGAGAGCAGCATAGTTCCACACATGCATGAGCTATTCACAACCCAATTCAGTGCATAGCGCTTCTCTGTGACCATTTATCCACCTGGTGCCTACTTTCCCCTACCATGCCTTTGGCTGTGGGTGCCAGCGTGAGCCCCAAGGGCTGCATCCACTGCCCCTTCTGTGTCAGAGTCATATACTGGCCCCAGGCATGGGCATCTCTCAGAGAGGAATCCTGCGTGGGCAGCCAACTACCTATTTGCTGTGGGAAACTCTGCTGCAAACAGGAGATTTGACTACTTCAAGATCAGTAAAGTAAAATAAAGTAGGGAAGACATTTTGCTGTTCTTGGTGCAGGGTATATCACTCATCTGGTAGATTAATCTTGCTTGTGACTCAGTGGGTAGCCACCAGGGATACCATTGCCTTAATTCCCTGAGCAGACCTGTCTGATTCTCCAAGAGACTTCCCTTCTGCTGTCAGGAAGCTGTACAAGCAACACAGAGATGGGTAGGATGAGCCTGAGCCTGCCAGCAATGGAAAGCAGGATTCCCAAGGCCCACAGCACCTGAATGTAAACACAACAAGAGGATCAGTCCCACAAGTTGAGTTGATGGGCTGGAAACACAGGCCCTGCCTTGGGGCAGCATCTGCACATTTCCTCCTGGGGTGGCAGGGTGATGTGGCCATGATGGGGAGATGCCATGTTATTGGAGGTGCTTGACAGGGGAATATCTCCTGATTCTGGTCACCCTGGCAGAAAACTTTGAGAGGCTGGCTATCAGCCACTTCAGCATCCTGCCTCAAGTGGGAAGACAGCTCAGGAGCTTTCTGTCATGGGGGTAATATTAGTCCAGTGGGTATAGCAGCACCAGCAGACCATTGTCACCAATGCCAAGTTGGGCTCTCACTAAGGCTTGGGCTGGAAACAATGATAATAAGCTTCAAAGCTTGTTGGTTGGTTTGTTTTAAACAACCTCGGCAGCAGGCTCTCAAAATGTTTACTGCCTCTTGTATTAGGAAGCTAAGTGAGGTAGCACAAGGCTTGGGTTCATTGCTATGCTCTGCCACTTATTTCCCATCTGATACAGAAAAGTCTGTGTGGCAGCACTGCCCTGGCTCTCAAGAGTGTTGTGTGGATGAAGTGGTGGGAGGATGGGTACTTGCAGAGTAGGGTGGCTGGAAGGTGGGGAAGCACGACAGAACGGCCTAAGGAGGAAGGGGAAGAGTGCTGGGCAGAGGGCAGTACACTCTTTCTCAGCCTTGGTGGTAAATTGGGTGAGAACTTCTGGCTCATGACGTCTTAGGTGATGTGTGGGAATTGCCATAGCAAGGTTTGGTTTTGAGGGAAAATAAGGAAAAGCAATGTCTGTCTAACTGGGAGCCACAACTTTGCAGATATATGCTTGTGTCACATCTTATCTGCTGGTATTAGTGGCTAAAACCATGCTGGTACCTCTTCCCTATCTAAAGAGGCTAGGGTGGGCAGGACCCACTTCCAAAATAGCAAATTCTTCCATTGTGACTGCAGGCACAGCCTCAACGGGGAAGCAGGCTGTGTCTCTCTCTGCTAACACACGCACACGCACAAGCCACAGAGAATTAGCCAGATGGTTTCACTTGAAAAAATCAAAAGCACAAAGCCATCTGCTCTCCTGTCCTGGGGATCATGAACTTGACTTCTTGTCTACTGGTAAAAATTGAATCTCACAGAGTGCAGGCAACACATGTACGCACCGAGATCAGAAATCACTGAGCCTGATGGGAGAAGAGGACTGGAAACAAGTCCATCTCTCAATTTTCCTGTGGCCAGACGTTCTCAGCATGTGTTGTGGTAACCCTTCCACTGTGAGACAAATGCCGGCCAAATAGCTATTAGTTGTGGGAAGACATCAGCTGCAAAGAGCTGCAGAGTGCTGTATGGCCACACCTGCCCGAAGCCCTTGTTTAGTGGCACAGGGAACGCTCACATCACTCTCGGAGAGAGACATGACTTCTCTTTCCAAAAAGGTACAAGAGGGAGAGAGCTGCTTAGAGGACAAGTTAGTCACTCCTGGAAAATGTCGTCCAGTCCTTGGTCAGTCCCCGAGATGCTCATGTATTAAACTCAGCTGACAGAGGAATGACATTGTCATGGCAAGCAAAGAGACCACCCTCCAAATGAAGGTAAGAGAGATATTTGCATAGTTGTCATAGAGAGGAGCACAGTAGCTACCAATCATGTATTGGAAAAACATACAGGACAAAAAGTTATCGTTACTCTCTGTACCCTGTATAGGGAGTAAATAGAGCTTAGGAGCCCAAATCCTTCCTCCAACACTATCTTGAATGTTTGATTTGGCCCTAATTCTGTTGTCCCCCTTTTGAGTTAGATTTGTGTGATTACCTCAGGAAGGAAGTCTCCTGGCTGGAACTGTTGTAGAAACCATGGCAGTTAATTCAGCAGTGCAAACTAATGTTTAGTTTTTATTATTAGGGCATAATTGTTTAGTTAGGTGTTGGCCAGCACTCATGTTTTGTTGTGGGGCTTGTAGTATTCACTTTGTTTCTGAAATCCCTGCTGTTGAAGTCAAGGTATTTTTTCTTTCATAGAAGCAGCATGTTTCTGGCCCTTGTGCTTTTGACAAAGAGGCTGGACCTGAAAAGTTAAATAACAAGGGGAACTAATGAAAAGAACCCAACATTTATTACTTGGAAAAGACCAGAACCTTGTGATTTTTAGCTTTGAGGTCCTGACTCCTGACTTTTTTGTACTGTGGCATTGGTGATGTGGCACTGAGAAGACACATTGTGAATTGTGGTGTCTTCCTGGGAAGTTAAATTCCAGCTTTCATCCATTCAAGAATATGCAAACTTACCACATGACTATTCTATTCAAGAAAGATAGTTGTAAAATTCCAACTCACTGCTAACAAGGAAGTTGAAAAGAAAACATAGTTTGTAAAGAAAATAACCCTAAGATCCATCAAGACAAGCTCTGTTCAACAAAAGCTTTAAAGCACAAGCTTACTTTTAAGCAAAGCAATCATCCTGCTGACTTCACTGATGTGTTTGTACCCGAATGATTTTGAAGAGAAAATAGGCTGGAGGAGACAAAACTGGGAAGCGCTAGTGGACAGTTCATGAATTGGAGGAGGTAGAATTGAGCTAATAAATGATTCATTCAGAATTGTTTACCCAGCTTTAGCTAGCATCAGGAGGAAAAGAATGCAAATGGGCTGATCATCCAGATTCACTTTGTGTCAGTGAGTTGTTCTTGGCTCAGGAACTCTTCCTACAAAGGGAAGGGTTGAGCACTCCATCATTTGAGAACATTTATCACAGAATTGGACAAAAGTCTGAGAATGCACTGCAGGAAATCCCCATGGCAGAGTGGAGGATTCCCCAGGTGCTCTTTCCTTATCTGCTACAATGCTTTAGTGTTGGTAACCATGCAGATTACTAGCAGAATTGCCTGAATGAAATTGCACTGAGGGAACTCTCCCATAAGAGTTGAACACAATGTGGGTTGCTAATAAAGGTACGGCAAAACCCTTGTCAAATAGCTAACTCTTTCTTGCAGAAAAAATAGCTAAGCTAAACTAAAAATACCGGGCTGTTTCCCTGAAAAATCTTTACCCAGCTCTGCCTCGAATGAGGAATTTGGAGCTGGATCCACCCACCAGTTCTAGTGACAAGCAGCAGAAAGCCCAAGGCAATCCCACACTAAGGGTACTGCTCAAGACAGCTGAATTTGCTGTTCCTCGATGCCACTTAACAAACAACCCACACCAGGCAGTACAGAGACAGAAGACAGGCCTGGCTGTTTTGTAAACTATAGCAAACAAGGATTGCTGGCCAAATAGAAGACAGAGCAATCTCTTTATGGATAACTTTAATTAGGCAGCCGCCCTTGGGAATTGGTTTATATGACAGTGACATAGGCCAAAGTCTGATGTGAGTCAAAATTATGAGTTGTGAGTACACAGCAACACTTACAACTGTTTCTTGGGGGTGCCTTGATGGAGAGAAGGAAAACTCCCACTTCTGTGTGAAGTGATAATGAAGTTGTTTTCAGAAGCTGTTTTGACATACTAGAGAAGAGAGCCTGGGGAGACATGGACTCTCCACCTCTAGAAGTTTAGAAGAATAGGTTGGACAAATGGCTTTCAGGAATGATTTTGATGTACTTGATACTTTTGACAGGGAGGGCATGGCTAGGCGATTCAGCAGGGGTCTTTCATCTTTGCTTCAGATGCTTCTAGTAGCGTAATTTGTCAGGGAAGGCTATCTAATACCCAAGACGCCATTGACCCTCTTGTGACTGCAAATGGTCAAGAACTCTGCTTTATGGGTGGCCCTTCTCAGCATCACTTTGGCACACAGGGAGTAATGATGTTGTAGCAGGAATGACAGCCGCTCACTCATGAACTCTGATGCCTTCAGCACCTTAAGTTGTCTGTGGAGGTCTCCCATCCAGGAATCTGAATTAATGCTCCCCTGGAACAGGGAGAGAGGGAGAAGGAGATTTATGGTGGTTTGCAGGCCTGAGAGAGACACCATGACTAACAAGCTAATTAGCTCCTCAAAAGCTGGTAGACAAATGGAGAGGAAAAGAGTCTCTGTCTAACCTGCAGCCTTACAATTTACACACTGTGAGAAGGCAACTTGCCTGCAGGGGCCAGCAGAGTTTGACAGGAGAGTGACTTTCAGTGCATCTGCTTCACTCCAACACACAGTTGGTCTCCTGTGGTGGCACAGAGCACCCTGCCCATCGCAGGGACCACTGCAGTGGTGGCAGTCATCCACAGGGTTTCCTTTTCAACAAGATGTCTGAGCTGCAGGTGAGGGAGTATTTTGCACTGGAGCCAGAGTGAAGCTGGCAGAGGAGGGAGAGCCAAGGAGCACTTTGTGCCCTACATTCCTCGAGGCTCCTGTAGTGCAGGTTTTAGAGAGGAGCGAGCAGCCCACTCCACCTCCATCTGTGTGAAATAGATGGAACATAAGAAATGTTTTAAATAATTGAATAATGAAATGAATATATTAATGCTCAGAGAGCGAGAGAGGGCTGCTGGGCTGGACTTACTCAGCCAAACAGCCCCTGACAAGCCAGGAAAGAAGTAGGGTCAGCATTTATCCCTCGGGAGGGCATTGAAGGTGGGGTACTGTGTTCAGTGGCTTTCAATAGAGGTTTCCTTTTTTTTGTCCCATTTCTTCGTTCAGTGATTCCAGCTGCTTTTCTTTCCTCAGGTGATCTCCTCCGCCTCACTGCCATACTTTTCTGTCTCTAGATCTTCTTTCTCATCTGTTTTTTTCTCTCTCATCACCATTCCCTTTTGCATCCTTATCTTCCTATGGCTTTATGCTGTTTAATCCTCCAAAACACAGGCAGCCTTCTCAGAGAGCACATATCCATCTCCAAGACATACGCCCACCCTAATTCTGTAGCCACTTTATTTCTTAGAAGCATTTAATTACAGGTGAGATTCATCTACTCTCCAGATACTCCACCTCTCATTGAGGAGACAAGTAAGTGTCTTAACACCAAATGCAGTACATTTCTAGAAACACTTGGACGGCTGACAGCTGAGGTTGGCAGTCTGAACCATCCATTTGCTTGTGTAGGAACACAAGTGCAGGAGTGAGTTGGGTTTGGTAAGTCAGGCAGTAAATGGCACTGGAGTTGGTATTAAGAATGGTTGAATTGTAATTCTAGTGAAAAATATGGAGTGATGGAGCTGGCTGCAAACAGCTGCTGCACATCATTTATTATACCCAGCTCTGCCAGTGCCCACTCCTGCCTTGCAGCACCCCCCACCTCAGCGCTCCCAACCTTGGGCTCCCCACACCAGCTCTGCAGTGCCACCAAGCTTCCCTACAGCCCCCTGCCCTTTCACTGCTATTTAAGGACTTAATTCCTCTCTGTGGAGGCTGCCAATATTGCTGATGCATGCAGTGGTTTGTTAAAACAATCATTCAGTTCCATAACATTACAGGAAAACCTGCTGATTCCTATCAGGTGTAACCTGAGTCATATTTCAGATGCTAAATCTAAAGTACTTAAGGCATCACCCAGCCGTTTTTCATTCATAAATGTAAATGAAAATCATTCAATTAGTGGCTTTGCCCTGCTTGAACACTGTTGTTTTTTTTCTTTCCCTGATGTTCCTGTTTAAATTATTTGGGGAGCAGCAGCTTCAGAGATCTTGTAGCCCTGACTGTTGAAGTCAGTAGGGTCCTGTCACCTACACTATACAGAGAAGTTATGCTATTGCTGTCTTTTACTGAGTGTGCATATTTGGGAGATTTTTGTTGAAAGAGAGATTAAAATGTGCAGAATATAAAATAGGGTAGGAATGAGTTCAGAAGCATGTGAGAAGAGGGTGATGAGGTGGGAGGAGCTAGGAGCTGGAGGGGCTGTTGGATATGTTGGAAACTTGATTTTCCTCTTAAGATCATGAAAAGACTCCACAGGTTTACATACATGAAGTAGCCTGTATAAAAACAAAAACAAAAACCAAACACATAAAATACATATACAAAATACTTATACAGAAAGTACCTATGGAAGAACAGCCTGTGGTATGGATCATAGCAGCAGCTGGCAAGCAGAAGAGATGCTGGTGGAAAGAGATAGATGATTTCTGGGTGCAGCACGCAGGGATGGGTGGAGAGGAAGAAAGCACAGGGAGTTTAAAAGTGGCAGCTCTCTCCTTCATCTGGGAAGTTATTTCTTATGCAGAGTGAGTGTAACCCTCCAATGCGTCTTCCAGTTAGTGACACCCAGGAAATGTTTTATGGATGAGGCTCCATCACCTGTTGGCACGAAGAGGAGAAGGCAGAGCCACTGGTGATGGATGATCACTTGGAAACTGCACTGTGTCCTCTGCACCCTCCACCTCCCTCTCCATGCCTCTTTATCATGCATCATTGCAGTAGCATCCACCTGTGGCTGCCAGGAAACTCCCAGTTCCCAGCTTCTCTCCCTCTTAACTTCCAGGGTGTTCTGACATACTTCCCCTTCTCTGAAACTGCTTTTCTAAGTCAGAAACGTCATCACCTGAATGGATGAAATGTTTGTATTTCTGTAGGTGACAGTGAGAAAGAATTCTTCTCTGGACACGTGTAGAACATCTTGCGTGTTAACCCGTGTTTCCTCAGCAAGCATCCTGGTGTAAATCAGATGGCTTTGTGGCATGGGGAAAAAGGAGCAGGGTTTTGCAGGTGTTTTATTTTGGGTTGTAGTGCATATGTGCTACCAATTTGAAACCTTTGTGTGCGGTATTTTTGTTGGTTAGGATTTGTTTTGCAAATGCCCTTTCTCTGCATCTCTCTTCTCACTATAAACTACAGTTCCTAATGCCATGGGAAACCGCAGAAAATTACTGCAATGGATACTGGAAAGTTCTAGCCCCCAAACCAGATTATGGTCAGAGACAAAGTAAGGAGAGACAGGGGGTTTCAGAGGTGACCAGCCAGTCCCCCTGGTAGTAGTCATTTGCTGAGCAACCCCTAAATTCAAGCACCTGTCAGAATCCCATTTAACAAAAGTAATTTTCCAGATACATTTGGAAAGCATAGACAGAGCCTAGGTACTGGCCCCTGTGTTAGTGTGTCTATTCTTGGATGGTGCAGTCTCAATTAGACCTACCCGTTCAGTCCCCAGCCATCAGGCGCTCCCTTCTGTGACTGCCAAGCCCAGTTTGCAGAAGCAGGTCTCTGACTGTGAGCTGTGTTATTGCCATGCCAACCCTTCCTTTCTTCCTGAATCCCCGAGTCCCATCTTTGTTTTTGCTTCCTGCAGGAGGCCTTGTGTTAGTTCCACATTAATCAGTCGGCAGTTCACTTCAGTGCATCGCTTCGTCTAATCTAGGTGGTACCCAAGCTTTCCCATCTTTTTCACATCTCTGTAAACAGGAGTTTGTTTCAGTAGATGGGAGGCCCAGAATAGCACAGTAGCGCTGCTACATGGCATACAGACGGCAAAACCCTTGGGTTTTTTCAAGCATCCTCTTCTGGCACCTGGTATGGTGGCAACAGGAGCATAGCCGGGCACCTCAAAACCGTGTCTGTTCTCAGCCTTCCAAGGGCTCCTTCCCAAGGTGTAAGTCAGAGTAGTCCAGAGGATGCTGAGGGGCCCAAGACCGAGCTGTGCCTGCATCGCATCTATAGGTAGGCAGCGTGATAATACTAGGCTGAAACTGTCCTAAACGGCTGCCCCAACTCCCACCCATTACGCGCACAGACGCACCCATATGGTGCACATCCAGCAGGCCTGATAGCAGTGTAAGGTGAAGGGCAAGGAGCGTTGCTGTGGCACTGCCCTACGCCAAACAGCAGGATTTGTCCTGATTGCCGGCGAGCTGGGGATACAGGCTCATAATGGGTCCTCAGGAGCGCCTTTTCTCCCGTGCGTAGTTTTTCCCTCCCTCCCCCCTCCTCCTTCCTTTGCCTGAGTATTTAGCTCTGAAAAGAATAATTTATCAAATCATTTTTATTCAACTTCGGAGGAGGAAGAAAAAGGATGGTGGGGAAAAAAGGGCCCTTTGCTGTTTTAATTGCTTTGCGGCGTACTTGAGAGAGTGGAGCTGGGCTTATCAAAGCCGGCGCAGCCGAGTCCCTGCCACTCGCTAATGAGAGCGGCCACGTGACCAGCCACGCTCCTTCGATGGACCAGATAGTGCCTCAAACCAGGCAGGGACTCAAACACTTAGGAAGTTAATTTAAATGAGGAGCTATAAAGTTTAAACTGGAGGCTGAGGGAGCTTGTTTTACAAGGACTTTGGAAGCAAATTAAGAGGTTTATTCAGCTAAAAAAAAAAAGGCAAAATGAGACATACAGTCTAGGATGCTGTTTGGCTTGTTTTTTTCTGATGATTCATTTCTGAGTCAGGTGTCAGGGTCTAGGAAGAAGAAGGTTATTTTTTTACTTGATTGAATGAAACCCAAGGAACCAGCTGGAGCTCATTCATTTCTCTTTGTGCCTGAGGGTGCCTTTTTAAGAGCTTGGGGCTGCAGTGACTCCAGAGGGCTGCTGTGAAGTGTGGTGAGATCTAGTCACAGGGTTACGAGCACTGTGGCTCTTGGCCAGAGAGCTGTCAAAATTCGTGGTCACCTGGGTGCCTACCTACATGCACTCATGTCTTCAAGGAGAGCTACCAGGGCTTCCAGGGGGCTGTGTAAACTGCCTGGTTTTGCACCACACAGTCAGTGCACCCCTGCAGCCCCCCATGGCTCTCCTGCTGTGGGCTGCCTGTACCAGGTCTGCAAAGCCAGAGGAACAATCCCAGGTGGCCATGCCTGCTGAGTCCTCATCTCTTGGTACAATTTGCTTTCATGTCCACTCAGTTTAGACCTATTGTACGGCAAGCTCTGAAAGGTGATCATTTATACCAGCTGCCAATGTGCTCAGGTTATATCACGACTAGCATCCCAAGCTCCAACATCTCCAGTTATTCAGGGTAAGAATCCCCACACAGCTTTGCTATTGCATTTCAGGGATGTCTTGCAGAACATCTTCTAGCTGATCTTCATGTGGCTGTACCAAAAAGCCACTTTCAACACAGATAGCACATCTTGAGCAACCTGAACTAGCATCAGCTCACCCTGTTTTGAGTTGGATCAGGTAACATCCTCAGGTCCTTTTTGACTTTATTTTATGATTCTCTGGTTTTGTGGTCCTGCAGTTCTGGGGATGACTCTAGCATAGCCCTGAATGATCTGTACCCATCGATGAAGGTGACTTACCCCCGCCACAGGGTTCAGCTCAGTGACAGAAATGAAGGGAACAGAGGGTGTGAAGGAGGAGACTAATATCTCATATTTAAGTTCTTTTTCAATAAAATTGTTCACGTCCCTTCTGGCTATCGTGACACTTAGGTTTCACATTTTTAATTAAAAACCCCATAGCTGAAATTTCTGTAATATTGTAAAAGTGAGGACTGAGTTCTACCTGGCTGCTTGTCAGTCTCTTCATATGAAGAAACAATGTCGGCTCTTTAAAATATCAAATGTGAATAAAATATGTTGGGTTTTTCTTTTTTTAAAATCTTAACTTAAAAAAAAATAGTTTCATAAAAACCTCTCTTGAAAGCAATGATGGGACAATCTATTATTAAATGAAACAAATCAATATTAATGCAAACTGATGGCTGAGATTTGCTTGAGTAGTATTTTATATTCATGTGTATGCTGTTAACTCTGCCTTATTAGATATGTGCAACATGGGTGAGTTAAGGTTGCTGTGGGAACCATCATTTTTTAAATTTCCTGACTTTTATGCATGTAAAGTCAACCCCAAGCTAGCTTGCATTAATATCATGTAATTTCCTTGATTGAAGAAAGAGTGTTGGAGTATTTTATTGTCTGTGTTCCTGCATTCAATGTCTTGTTCAACCGAAAGGAGGTAGATTCCTAGCCCCACACTAAAGAATTAGAGCGGCAGAACTGGAGCTTGCTTTTAGAAAAGAGTAATAGTTCTGAATGCCACCACAATCCACAGACTTGAAGGCTTTTTCCATCATGTGCTACTCTCCAGGTGCTTGTGTGTACCCTGTGACAGGTGGCATACACACACGCATCCTGTTGTGCCGCAGGGAACCAAGGGGTGGAAATAGACAGTCTGGGATTTAGTACCTTAGGCAAGCCATTTTCCCTGGTGTGTGGTGTGACCCTTCCAGATGCATAGGGTTGCATGAGAAAAGGCTGAAATGACCAAACCATACGTAGGGCAATGTGACAAATTCTCCTAGTTCCTCCCCACCCTGTTCTCCTTCTTTATCGATATGTTCTGATACCCTGCGTATATCACCATGTGAATGGGATGCTGGTTTGAGATTTCACCATGCGCTTTGCAGTTCAAATATGTCTTTCTTCTACTATGCCTACTCCTGAGTATCAGGCAGCTAGATGATTTCCACCTCTTACTCAGAATGAGGGAAATGGCCTATTACTAATTATTTACAACTTACGGCACGAATGCTATATCCATGTTGGCTGCTGGCTCTTTATAGTTCATGGAGAGATAGCCATGGTTAGGAAGCAGTTTATCTGGTGTTTCCGCCTGATGTCCACAATAGGATGGGATGATTTTGGAATTCCACATTGACCCCTAGGAGTGCCATCTAACTCAAGAGGAGCCTTCTGCATTAAACATGACCAAATATAGCCCTAGCGTGTCCGCAGGGAAATAGCAATAATATGCAAAGACACACAGCCTAGACATTAACAACCTGACTATATGTTAGCACAGTGTAGTGCCTGGCTACTTAACTCTGCAGAGAAAAAAGCCTCCATGAGCCTGGCTACAGTGCTGTTTTGCTATGAAGACACTGCTTCTGGTACCAAAACTGGCTTGCAGATCTTGGCAAAGCTCTGCTTTATGCCATAGAGACATAGCCTCAGGACCACCTGTTTTACTGGATGTGGTTTGCACTCTGGCACGTTTTCAACCACTTCTAATCAGTGTGTGACATTTTAGCATGAATGTGAGGTTAGCTAAAGCTGGGCTTGACTGCTGGAGTGACTAGGTGTCATGGTTTAACCCCAGCCTTTGGATGGTGGTGGTGCTGCTGCCTTTTGCAACAATATGTGTTTCAGAAAGGCAACTTCAGGCCAGTCGCTCTAATCCTTTCAATCTAGAGAGGAAATTTTCTTGGGGCAGAAGTAGTTAATAAAAGTTAAGTCATCCAGTAAGGGGACAGAAAAAAATACCATGTGACTGAGATGGCCAATTAGACATCATGAATATTCAGAATTCTCTAATCGAATGAAAGCTCATTACAAACACCCAGACTAAAATTTGCTCATGTAAAATATTCATTGAACAATTTTGCATAAATAAATAATAAACAATAATAAATGCATAAAAATTTGTTCATAGACCATCTATCAGCAGGGGAAAAAAGGACAGAATCTGCTAAATAAACTGTATGCAATGAGTAATCTGTCCACTGCTAGTTTTGAGCTCTCCCATGGTAGGTCTGCTGTGGAGATCAGCCATGAGCATCTTCCTTCTGGGAGGGATGTGAAATAGGGCTGCTTGGAGTAGACAAAGACACCAAGCTACTCCAACCTTAAAGGGAGCAGGCTGTCTAAGATTTGGACTTAGCTTATGTATAGCTGTAACAGAGTCTGCGAGTTGCCTCAACGTGTGAGCTGGAGAAAATTTACTGGATTTGAAGAAGGTTCAAACGCATTTCCATCTAAGAGCAAGCCTGTTCATCCACCCAAGGTTTACGAACCTCCTCCCGATACAAAGGATGTGCTCAGTTTCACCTGCCATCGTAGGGCGATGCAGAGGGAGAACAAAATTAAAACTGTAGTGCGTGTGTGTGAGGTGCAAGGGAATGCATATTGCTGGACACATGCAAACAGACTGTACACAAACAGAAAAAGGTCAGAGCTGTCCCAGAGCTGCATATGAAATAACTGCAAATGACTGTATACGCTCTGCCTACCTGTTTGGTTAACAGGGCCAGGGGAAGGGAAGTGGGAGAGAAATCAAAAGGCTGTTTCAATTAAATGTGAAAACTAAAATCCACAGTTGTTCAGCGAGAAATACCAGGCAAAGCACAGCAGTACTAAGCTGTGATGGGAGAAGGTTATGAGTGAAAAGGTCTTATGCCCAGTCCAGTCTCAAATCATACTGTGCTGGAGCCCATCTGTGGAGCATCTGGCTCTTAGGAAGTCTGTAAGACAGCCTGACCTATTAAAAATGGGTAGATGACAGCTGTATACCTTGGGGTAGGAACCGTTGTTTTTGTTGTTTGTTTGTACAGATACAAGCAGAAAAGCACCCCATTCTCCAGCTATGCCCCATCGCAGCAGCACTGAACAGGACAGTTTTGGGGACATCGTATATGCCTCCTGGCGGGTGGAGAAGGGATTGTGAGATCTCAGGTTGTCCCCTACTGCCATTTGCTCACCTGTGGTAAACTTTTGCATGTCCCCTTTCACTCACATAGTAATTATCTGACAAGTACCCAAGTATCAGCCCACAGAGTGAATTACATGGCAAATTTCCTGTAACTACATGGCAATTACCTGGTCCTTCATGCTGCCGGGTAATTAGAATCTGAAAGTGTTTTGTAAAGGTTAATTTATGTGAGACTGATCACACACCCTCTGCCTACCCTGAGCCCAGGACTTCCACATGCAGGACTCGTGCTCTTCTGTGGCGTCACCTGCTGTCCCTGGGAGGGATTTGACGTCTCTGTGGATCAGGGCAGAGAAGGCAGCCAGGGCTGGGTAGACTTTTATCTGTTGTCAGCCTACATGTGCCCAGTCCTCAGCAGATAAATGTGTGATGCTGCCACAGCCAGAGGAGTCTGATACGATGCTCCCTAATGACTGTGGTCCCCTGGAGTTTGGCTTAGAGCTGCTCAGGCCCTTGCTGTTCTCCCTGGAGAGCCCATCACATTAAGCTGCTCTCCCCATTCCACCTTACAGGGGAAATCACTGCTCTTCTACTGACCAGCTGCTATGGGAGANGGGGGGGGGGGAATGGTAGAAAAGAAAAACCCTTATGCCACTCTTCTGACCTAGAGTGAAGTCTCTTCTTCTTCTACCAGTGAAGTCTCATGTGGGGATTTTCTATTAAAGTGGGTGATCATGTGTCTTTCAGCCTGGAGTTTTGAGCTTTCATGGCTGGATTGTGCTCCGTTAGAGAGAATCTCTCCTTCTTTAGCTGGTTGCAAATCCCTACTCTGTTATCACAGGACAGCTAACTATCTAATCACACAGTTTTATTGCATGCTTAGCCATGAAACACCTCGTACTGCCAGATGCTATAACAGACTGTATTAGGGAAATAATAACAAGGCAATTCAGAAGGCTTGTCTCATAGCTGCTGGGTAATTTAGTGACCAGGCTGTTCTGTAATTTTGTTGTCACTGTGGCTCTGTTGATTTGGCTGGGAAGAACTGTGTCAACACATGTGCCATTTGCTGTGACGGACTCCGTGTTGTACAGCAGCACTGCATGGGAGGAGCTGGTACATGTGACAGGGGAGTCTGCTCGTTTTATTAGGCAGGGTCAGCCTATGCAAGGGGACTGATCACTGATTTCTGACTGGTTCACTGGAGAGAACGATACACAGAAATGGTATCAGAGGCTGATTCTTCTCCTTACCCCCTAGAACTGGTCTCTCCAGGGGAGGGTTGATGAAGATGAACAGTGTGAGGATAGTGGAAAATATGGGATGGGAACTGTTTATCTGGGCAGGGCAAAAAGGTAACCCCTGGGGCTTTGGCAGATTAACACTTCTGCAAGCACCAGGATTTGTTGAAAGGAGGAAGACAGAGAATATATTAAACCATCTGTTTCCCTCTTGCAGTACACTGTAGGGCTGGAACAGAGATGAGTGTGTCTGCCTGTTCATCACTCCTACCTAACCATGAGAGATGAGAGATTGAGTACTGGCAAGAGACATTTAAAGACAAGTGACATTCGGCAGGAGCCACAGTAAATTCATATTTACTAGCAAAGGAGGAATAGTGGTGTACGAGAGATGTGCAAGTGAGACGTTTTCGTTCCATCAGTCCTTGTCTTTGCGTTCTGTGCCTCAGCATTAGCTCAGTCATAGCCATCAGCTTTCTCCAACTGTCTGGGCAGGGTTTGCATTTGAACCATCCCTCTTCTCCTCCCAACCCAGCCTGCTTCCCCCTCTCTCCATAACAGCACAGCACAGCCCAGGCTTGAGCAGTACTGTAAGGCACTGGAAGGTGATGAGGGTAAATGGAGTGTTCAGGCTCACGGGTGAGCTTGAGTCTTCTGCTAGCATGATGGTATTAGAATGCCTTTTGGTGACCTGTGCAAGCGGTGGTGATGGATAGAGAGACATAGATGTAGGAAGAACAAGAAAGCAAAATGTGTATATGACATCATGACAGCATGTGTGAGTTTGTGAGAGTGTGTGCATGCGATGGTATATGAGTCCGTGTGACTGTGCACTTGTGTGGAAGTAGGTGTGAGTGATACAGGTTTGGAATGGGTGTGTAAATTTGAGACTATGGGAGAACAAGAGACTGCATGAGTCCTGTGTTTGTTCTGGGAGCCAAGGGAGTTAATCCAAAAATGCCCGTATTTCTGAGATCTTGGGCGCGTATATAGGCAGGGGCTACGTCTCAGAGATGATATATTGAGAAAAGATGAAGGCTGTGCTAACGACTGATCATTTCTTGGGCAAATAACTGTTGCATTGCCCCATGCAAAGGAACACAAAGCAGCCTAAGTGCAAGGTACATGTTGAAAACAAAAGCCAATAGCATCACCTGGGAACCTTTGACCAAAGGGTCTATTAGGAAGGATGTTGTTCAGGCAGGTAGGTGGCAATGGCTTCATGAAAGATGTGAAGAGATGTCTTGGGCTGCTTGGGCAAATTCCCTTCACTGGGAGTTGATGTTGATGGCATACTCCCCCTCGATCCTCTATCATTCATGAGGGCAAGATAAGCTCTAATGCCTTTTATGAAAGATATTGGTGGTTGCTTGCTTAAAAAGAGTTAGGTGGGCCTGTTCTGGCCTTTCTGCTGTCTCACCTGCTTGTGGGATGTACTCTGAACAGTCTTCTGTTGTGGGACAAGGCCTTTTTTCTCTCTTATGAGCTGAGTGGTCCCAGCCTAGGAACAAAAGGTGCCAGCTCCCCCTTGCAATGCCCTTCTCCAGAGTGTTTTTAGGGCAGAAGGAAAACAGTAAACAGAAACCTTCCTCCAGCCATGCCTCTCATTCATAACCCAAGCCTCAAATGGGCTACCGGGGCCTAAGTATCTAGACTACTGAAAGGATGAGAGTGTAGATGCCTCAACTTGTCTTCATGCCATGGTAGACAGCTGGGAAGGGCATCCTGACAAGCCCTCCAAACATGCGGGTGCACACAGGCCCTGGGAAACTTGCACTTGTGAAATCACGTGTGTGTAGGATGTGAAGTATTTGGGCACGTTGGCACTGTTGCATACCGAAGGTTGCCTGCCTTCTGTCATAGGCAGCGAGTGCCCCTGCATATCTGTGTCCCAAAGCCTTGGAGGCCAGCAGGAAGGTGGCCTCTGCAGCTCACGGCAGCAGGTGCTGATGCTCAGCATCTCAGGCAGCGGCACGCAGCAGTGTGCAGCAGTCAGTTGGCAGATGCTCAGCCTCAGTGCTGGGCAGAAGGAAGAAAAAAGTGCAGGGGGTTATGGAGGCAACGTGACCACAGATGTAAGGAACAGTTTCCTTAGCTTTATTGAGCTCCCCTGGAAGAAGCATCTGCTTTGCAGGACCTATTCTTCTCCTGAAATTACTATAAAGGTTATTGCTTAGTTACTTTTTTATCTCTCTGTTCTCACATCTCCTTCATCTGGACAACAAGCGAAAGGAAAGGCATCAAAGCAAGCTTCCAACATTGTCCAGATATCAGATGGTATGTATATGTGTTCAGAGAGGCATGGATATTTAAGGTAAAATACTAGATGCGCTGGCAAGAATGGAGTTTGCTGGGGGAAAGCTTCCACATTTCATGAAAGAAATGAACTGCCTCATTGTTATGTATAAACTAGATGGGAGGTACAAGAATGAAGAGGTGGCAATTAGAAGGTGTTTGCATTTGAGAGATGGAAGTTCAATTTCCTGCTGTCATACACAGCCTGTGTGGTGTGGGACAGGTCATTTAGTCCCCTACTGCCCAAGTTCACTGTTGCAATATGGCAATGGCATCTACCATTAAGAACGCAAATACTCTACCATGATGCACTGGGATACGACAGAAAGAAAGCAAGAAAACACAGGTACCTAAAATGAAATATGTCCATATAACTCACCCCAACAGTGTCAGAAGCCAGCTGATGGTCTAGCTACTAGACTGCGGGCAGTTAAATAGGAGATATTTCTTGCTTGTGCTTTGACAATGCCTAGCAAGTTGGTTCCTAGATGTTACACTACTCTTAAATAGTCATTCACTGAAATTGCTCTGATAAAAGTAAATGAGCTTAGTTTTCTCTACTTCTGCTTCTGCTGCAATGGCTCAGTTCAGCATACAGCGAGAAGTGCCCCTTCCAGGTGCAATGGAGCACAAATTCTGTGCACGCACGTACACAGAGTTAAGGAATTCACACTTGTTTATTGGTGAAGTTGCTGTCTGAACCCGGAATGAGGTGGTATGTCACCATGCCATTTTTTATTATGGAGGTAACCATGCTTTCACTTTTTGGAGAGAACAGCTCTGTTGAGAGAGCTCTGTTGATCTCAGCAAGTGCTGCCACTACTGCTGGGTTTCTGCAAGCACCCACTGATTTCAGAGCTGTTTCTTCTCTGGAAAGCATGGTACCACCTATCAGCTGGTTGGCCCCATCTTGCTTCTGTGACTTGCCTTCTGCATCATGGTTCCCAGTGAGCTCAGCAGGAGTGGGAATGCCTGAGGGGCAGGTCAGTAGACAGTTGCCTCCCGGCCAACAGCAACTGCTTTATAACAGCAGCCTGTGGTGTGCACACAGCTGGAGATGTACTGCAGCTCCCTGCACCTTTTGAGGCTACATGGTGCTCCCTCATGATTTCCTAACCTGACGCAGTCATGGAGATGCAAGAATGTATAGTGTTCCCTCAACCTGTGTCCCCTGTGCTTTCTTACTGTAGTTCTGCGACTTGTATGCATGTGTGTTGAATCTCCTGCCCCCTTCCCTTTGAAGTTTGGCATCATAGGACCAATCTGTCACATGAATGTGGATCCAATATGAGGTGATGCAGAGATCTGTTTTCACATCCAGAATGGGAATATGCACGCTCATAAAAACATCGAGCCGTCATCATTGTACTCTCTGGTTTGAGTTCTGGATAAGCAAGCCAGTGCTGCAGAGTAGGAACTAGTGATCCTGCTGGATGGTCAGGGCAGAGAATTCTAAGTCCTTGTTAGCATGCAGAGATCTGATAAGAAATCTTTTTGGAAGAATAAGATGAATCTCCCTGGTTCTTTATCTCCCTAACAGTCACTTGTAAAAGTTTTTTAATTCGTATCTTGAAAGGTCTCATATGTTAGCATAAAAGAAACAGAGGTTTGGTCTTTGCTCTACTACTACCAAGAAACAGTGAGTTCCACATGGTAATATGTATGCACACTATGACATACAAGTGTAATTAATACAACTACATTGAGTGCTTTTCTGTTCCTCTGGTTTGGGTCATTGAACAGCAGCATGTGACTCACACTTGAGTTGTTAGAGGTAGTACTGGTTTTGAAATTGAAAAGATCAAAAAGCACATCCCCAGTGGCTTAGCAATAGAGAGGGACAGCATTCTCTTCTCAGACGTCACAGTATTTAAGGCTGCTTCCTGGTTATGTGCCTACAGTCAGAAATAGACCGCTGTTTCTGTCGTCTTCTCCCTAGGTCTCCCCCCTTTCCCTCTTTATAGCTATAATAGCTTCAGTGGGGTTTGAATTCAAGCTTTCAATATCCCATGACCAAACCTCTGCAGATAGCATGGAGAATTGGTTTGCATGCCTGAGATGCTGGCTTTTGGAGAGCACATTGATGCGTTGTGCTGAGTGAGGAAATGGACCAGGCTAAAACTAACCTGGGAATAGCCGACTCTGGTGTTTTTGTGGAGGAAGCAAGGAGGACTGGTGGTAGCCCTGATTAGTTACCCTGCTGGGTCTTAAACTGGTTTGTAGATCAAGTATTTACTGGGAACTATATGTCCTGGGATTTGTGCAAATCAAACTACAAGCTAGGCCAGCTTCAGGATTGCTGGTGTGCTGAATAAATTGTGTTGCAGTAGCTGCAAGCGAGCACATAATTCTAAATGTTTGGCACTCAGTTGTTAGGAGCAGAAGCAATAAAACACGACAGCAAAAGAGGAAAGAGTTTGGGGTGGGATTGAGTGACACCCACTTTGTGAATTCTGGCTGCTGCACGACTCGCAGCTGATGAACATGAAGCTCTGCCTGTCTAGTGAGCCAGCACACGTGTCTCTCCAGGTAGCCTTCCCAGCTATTTGTATTTCTTTTGCAGGCCCAACGGGGTTGTCACTGACCCTATTGCTGTATTTTGTGGTGGGTTGGTGCTGGGAGAGCATCCTGGAGATCACGTGGGGGACCACCTGGATGGATTAGCAAAGCTTTTTCCCACGAATTGCCTTGCTACAGAACCAGTCTGTATCCATGACAGGTTTACTCTACTATCAAACCCACAAGAGGCTTGCATGACCACTTAGACTATAAATCTGCTCCTTTAATATGTTTAGTCCTCAGCTAGTCATTTCTCTCCTGTGATGTTTCTCATCTCTCTTCTTCACTTCTCTGCTTCAAAGTTGCCATTAGTTCTGACTTCTTCCCCCCCTGCCCCCCCCCATTTCTTTCCTTCTCCCTATTTTATCCTATGTTGACAGAGTTGCCTGAGCAGTTTGATTACCATGCTGGGGTTCTGGTCCTGCCATAGAGTGGACATGTTGCCTTTCCTTTCCTCCTTACCTCCCACCTCATTTTAAAATGCTTGTGTAGGCGCAAAAGGGAACAACAGGACTAGACAGAAGCATTTTAAACCTATTTGTTATCCAGCTTTGCTATAGCCCTCTTCTCGTTTCCCTTTCAGGAATGAAATATGTGTCTATTTCTGTTTTCTACCGGCTTGTCATATTCTGCATCTGAGCTCCTAGGAGCGAGGTGAAATGCCCTCATACTGGCCTGCAGGGAACAAGGGAAGGAGGGCCACATTAATGGCTAGGAACCAGGGAGGTGTTATGGAGAATCCTCCACCGTTCAAGTGCAGGAGATGCTGGCACCTTTATGTTGCTAACAATTTGTGATATATTTTTTTCCTAGAATCTGAAAAGTAGGCCATACTGATGGGTTTAGAGTCCTAGAGAAAATATTTCAGCCTGGTGTCCTATAAACTCTTCTGCCTCCTGAAAAGACTCTGGGAATATGATTTCACAGCCCATCTACCTTCTAGGTGTCTGAGAGTCTACCTGGCAAGAGGCCAGAAATGTCTTGCTTCTTAGGGTTTGCACATTTAATCCATCTGAATAGGAGATTTAAATTGCTGTATACATCAGGTGTATGTGTCTGTGTGTGTGTGTACACGTGGTCAACAATGGGTTCATACACACAGTGCACACACCACTCACGGACACAGAAACAACTAACCCTACACCCACATACAAAGTGGGGAGGAGAAACAGTTGACAGAGAATCACCTGGTCCTGACAGGGGCCACAGAGATAAGGTGAAGAACAAAGTGTGTCTCCTGTGCCTGCCAGTGGAGCTGATGCGGTTGGAGAAGAGAGGGGAGGTGGCAGCCACATGCTGTCAATGACAGTGGAGCAGCTTTCATTGAAACCAGAGCTCTGATGGGGCTAAGTCAGCCAGAGCCCACCATTGAAGAATCCCCGCTGCACTGTAAACCCCTCTCCTCAATGAAGGGCACTGCATAAAGCCACCATCTGCAATGTGCTTTTTTAACAGCATCAGGATCCACAGTGAATTTGTAGTGATTTTTCATGTAATCCTCCTGGCAGGGCTTGCTAGTTGTTGTTTTGGTTTCAGATAACGTAGCAAAAGGAAATTTCCTCCATGTTCTCTGTTGCTGGCCCTGATTTGGATCCAACATTCACACCATTTGGAAAGGAATGAGGGAGGGAGTAATTTTCCAGTTTCACTGTGTTTCTTTTTTGTAAGAGGCAGGCACTGGGGGATTGCCATACCTGGATCACTGTGTTCAACAGTGAGTTACTGGTCTAATAACAGAGTCTTTGGCATTGGCCAGAGGAAGCTATTTCAGTAAAGCAGAGAATGGCAGTCATTGTACGCAGGGAAAGCAGTAAATTGCAGCATAGCTTGAAGAAAGAGCAGTGAGACCTCCAGGCTGAACTGGCAGAGTAGCATTTTGCAGGAGCTGCTGTTTTTTAGCAGCAAGTCTCAGCTTTTGACTTAATGGGCCACAGGGCAGATTGTACACAGAAGAAATTGAATCTGCGATCGCGGAGCCTGACTTAGTGAGTATGTCCTTTCTGGGCTCCAAAGTCTTGCTTTGCAAGTGTTAGTTTCTCTCTCGAGGAATATCCTGTAACCTTTGGGAAGCAAAAATAAATGTTACGTATATTGCACAGGGAGCATAAAAAAAAAAAGGAAAAAGAAATCTTCTTCATATGACCCAAATGTCTTCTCATCAAAATGTCTTGGCTGCAAAGTCTAATATTTTTTGTCATTCAAGCTGGGCAAAACTGCGCTTCTGTCTTTCAGAATAAGATAAGACTCTCATGTCTAGCCAGCTTGGCTTGATACATTGAGCAGATACAGATGGCTTAAAGTCTGCCAATAATCTTGTGTTTCTCCATAGCTGGCTCTAGCCTTTCAAAAGTCCATATCCAGAAGTGATTAGCAAGGGTTCTTAGGTAGAATTGAGAACATTCAAATTTGGCTCCCAGTCCCTGAATTTTGAATCTCAAGACCACTACAGGTACAGGTCTAAATCTTGGCTATCCCTACCTACCTGGCCAAAGTACCTGGGAAAGAGAAGGCTAGAGTGAGAGAAAGAAGGTGTTTCGGCTCCTACATTTTTCAGAAAGTTTGGGGAATCCTCTAAAAACAAGGAGATTTTAAAACATTGTTAACAGGGACAACTCTTTTTTGGTTTGGGTTTGGTTTTTTTTTTTAATGTCTGAAAAACATATAGGGCCTGGTGATCACTATCATAAATTCTTTATGTCCCATCTCTCAGTCTTTTTCATCAGTCGATCCCAGGGCTCAGCTGCAAAGTAATGCCCGCATCTGCAAAAAGCTAAGCAGCCCATCTGTATTTGCAAGCTGGTATCTGCTGTTTCATCTCTGTTGCATAGCCTTGATATAGTTTCCATAGGTGGTTCCATGCCAGGCCGCTGCAGCTGTGTCCAGACATCCTGGGTTCATGTATTTATGGGCTTCTTTTGGCCTGCATAGGCTGTTTGCTTCGTTTATTTTTCCTCCCCTTGCCCTGTTGGGTGTACTTTTTGCTCTTTCCACAGAAGCTGGGCCTTATGCTCTGGTTGCTGCAAGCCCCAGAGCCAGTCCTCCTTGCTTCATGGTTGAAGCCCACCTTTTACCAGAGCTCTGGCTTTGTAGTCAGGGTGAGTTTACAGTTCTCTTCCTCAGGGATCTATGACACTTGAAGCAAAGTTATAGACAGAGATACTGTAAAGATTCAGAAATCCCAGGAACTCTTTCCGTTTACTAGCACCGGTATGTGCAGGGCATGGCAAAATAATACATGCCCCACTACCTTTCCCTGCTGCCATTCAAGGACACTGGGATCCTGTGTCCATCGCAGAAGTTGTGCAACCTTTCTGTTTTCGCCTTCCTCACCATCCTTCCTCTCCAAATGACCAAGGAAATACTCTTGCTTTTATAAGAACTGGTTGCCTTTGTAGTATGTCCCCACTGCTGCCTCACCAAGTCAGGTGCTCTGTTTCTTTCTTGCTTCCCACTTCCAGCCTTAGTTTTGAGGAGGAAAACTGGCTTACCCTAGCAGCGAGTTGGTTTTCTTTTTTGCTCGTTTGAGAGGACACCATCAAAGTGTATCGGGCCACTTTTGTGATCATTGTCACCTCCTGTGACCATTAGTTCAACTTAGATGCAGAAAAACACAGAACAGAAAATACAAAATGACTAAACAAAAAAACCTAGAGAAGGTATTGGAGCCTCTCATTAAAACAAAGCTTGAACTTTTCCACTAATACTTGAGCCCCCAGTATCAAACAGAGTTCATAAGCTTCACACAGACAAATTACCCAAATGGTTGCTGCAACTTGTATGCGTGCACCTCATCATCCACTGACGCATGTATTACTTGATCTGGAATGCAAATATTGGTTGGCACTCCCAGAAACGGGTAAGTGTGTGCACAGTGGGTGCAAATGCAAATAGCATCCCTTGGAGAAATGACCGTGAAGCTGCCTGTGGTCATGGAAACCACTTCTGTCTTCCCTCCCCTTCCAGCACGGTGGGACTGGAACAGTTTGTTCTCACAGTAGCTGTGTTGTGCTCATTCTGAGAGCTCCTGTGAAGCCGAATGTGGCTAGCCTTTGTGCTTTGCCATGCTTTCAGCAGCAGGCCACATACAGTTAACAGTCTGCCCCACATCCCACCGAAGCCCCTTCAAAGAGAAAATTAGATCAAAGTTTTATCAGTTCCCTGTGTTTGAGAGTAACACATGCCAGGATTAATAGTTCTCAATTTTTCCAAAATATTAAAATTTGCTCTCTATTGTCAGGACAATAAATCTTTTACCCTGCAAGTTCATCTTGCTCTGAGAACGACCGAGCGATTACTGACCCCAATTACACAATTAAATCTTTGAAATAATACTGTTTGATATTAAACAATTACATTTCTCATATGAAAATATCACCATTCTCTTGCCAGCTAAGAGGGTATTAATAATGCATCTACACAGATTCTATTGTGTGTTAATAATGAATGTCTACAAAACCTTATAGGATGTTAATACTGCGTGTACCCTCAAAGCTCTATAGGATGCTAATATATACCCACAAGGCCCTAGGAAATGCAAATAGTGAATCCAGAGCAAGGAAATGGTATTCCTTTCCATACTAGTCTCCAATACTCCATTCTGCTCCAGGCAGAACATCATAGGAAGACTTGAAGAAAGTTCAGATTTGAGCAGCAGGAGTGGCTAGATGCTCAGGAAATGGATTTGAGGGACGAGAGAAACAGCTGAGTTTGGCTTGTTGATGTTGAAGGTATGCAAGTGGTAGCCATCAGAAGTTATGTTTGAAATCCGTTAAGAACTGGTGGATTTTTGCACTGACCTCAGTGGGATTTGATTTGGAGAGCGTGAGGATTTACAGGGGATACATGAGTCTAATCAGAGATCAAAATGGAAATGTGGAAGGTATTGGTGTGCTGAGCTAGAAGGTGGTATGAAACCCTCGAGGTACCTGCAAAACACAAGTATGCCAGCCTATTTCCCTCCCTGGATGTAATAATTGAAAGCCACAGAATTGCACTGGGAAAGATGGAAACTATCTGGAAGGACTTAGATACTGAGATCTGAAATATGTGAAGTAAGTCCTGAAAAGATGAAGTAGGAGTCTCATTGCTGGCAATGGTTAAAACCAGTCTGGACTAGCCTGTGGGAAAAACACTGGGCCTGGCTCCACTAGTGCTGGACTAGGTGACATAAATGGTTACTTCTGCCTGTCCCTGGTCATCTCATGATTTACAGATCCTGTTAAGAATTACTGTTGGTTAACAAGCATCCACAGAACTTACACAGTAATATTTACCCTCCAGTTGCTCTGGGATACTGAAATATGTGAGTTTTCATCTCTGAACGTGATGTAAAAATAAGCAACTTGGCAGCATGTTGTTGGATGACAATGATGCGTCTCTACAGTTCTCTGCCAGAGAGAACTCAGAGAGAACAGAGAATTCAAACCTACGAAGTGGAGGTTAACTTGGTAATTATGGAAGGATGTCCTTTACTCTTCACACTGGTTCTTGAGCACTGCAAGTAGAGAAACTTCTCTCTTTAGTGCCAAACAGTATTTTAGATTGCATTGAAGGAAATATCCTGTACAAATTCAGTCTAGTCTTACAGAGGAGGCAAGCTTCTCCTCTTGCCACAGAGTGGGTTTTCATTCCCATGATTGAGCATGGCTGTATGGCACTTTCTGTTCCCAAAGTTTTTCATGGCAGCACATGTTGGAGGAAGCAGTGACTTGCTTGGCAGGGCATTAGGTCATGCCGCTTGGCACACTCGGCAGTGACAGTAACTCTTCCTGGTTGGATGGTGCTTACCCCGATGCCCTGTGCTCAGTGGAGACTTCGGAGACAGGCCAGCAAAGGCAGCACACAAAGGCGATCTATTCAGTGTGCAGCGCTGTTTGCGTGAGAGAGTGACTTCAGGAGAACATAACCCCTGACCAGGAGAGTTGGAAAAGCAAAACAAACCAGAAAAAAAGCCCTAAACAAACCTTCAGACAGGTCCCCTAGGAACAGACTGGAGCACTGTGTAACAAAGGAACTATTTGCTTCAACTATAAAGCACTCCTTTTGTGGTCTCTTCTGTGTGTTTTGTAGTGAATGTATTGACTGGCAGGAATGTTCATGGGAACAGTGAATTTTATGTAAATATTAGAGACTATTTGCAGGAAGCAAAATTTGAACTCATAAAAAGTAGTATTCTCTATGGAAGCCTGATCCTAAAGGTTACTCAGAAAACAGAAACATTCAGTGGGATTTACTGCATATATTTAACGAAAGTATATCTAACCCAGCTCTGATTTTGAATATCGACTATCTGGGGACAGTTTGTGGACAAACAATATGCTGAGAATTATTTACTGAGACAAGTCAGCAAATAATTGCAAATGACAAATAAATTTGAGAAAATTACTAACTGCTTGTGGACAATTCATGAACAGAAGCAAGGCAAAATTAATCAGATAAATTATTCACAATGAATGAATCTCTCAGCTCTAATTAAAACTCTGTAGGGTATTAATAATACATGCCCAAAGAACCACAAACAGAATCATATAACCAAAAGGATCCATCTGTCTCTGCATCTCAGACCTTCCCATCTTGTAACAGAGTGTTGCTTTTACCAACATTTCTCAGTATCTTTTTGTGTTTGAATTTTGATTCTAGTTGCAGCTGATAAAAAAATCTCTTCGAACTCAATGTGTGTGGTTAGTGTGGTAGATTTCTCCTCTGATGCTTGTGGTGCATGGGATCATTCCTTCCCAGGCTTTTTGTTGCTGCTTTTCCATCCCTAGGGGTATTCCTGGGGAATATGCAAAGTATTACAGCTTATCTGAAGTTGTTGAGGCTTTTCTTTCATGAGTCTCACAAATGATTCTTTTTCTAAGGTACAGGTAGGAGCAAAGACTTAGGGATTTAATCAGGTAAATGCTCCGGAGCGGGAGCCACGCTGGCTCCCCCAGCCTGAGACTCCCCACACCAGCTCTGCCAGTGCCCCTTCTCCTGCCCCACTGCCCCTTGTATTGCAGTTTGGGACTCCCCACACGTAGGTGTACCATGACCTGGTGTATTGCTGCCTCCTTAGAGGGAGCCTTATCATAGAATCATAGAATGGTTAGAGTTGGAAGGGACCTTAAAGATCATCAAGTTCCAACCCCCCTGCCATGGGCAGGGACACCTCTGACTAGAGCAGGTTGCTCAAAGCCCCATCCAGCCTGGCCTTAAACACTTCCAGGGATGGGGCCTCCACAACTTCCCTGGGCAACCTGTTCCAGTGCCTCACCACCCTCACAGTAAAGAACTTTTTCCTAATATCTAATCTAAATCTCCCCTCTTCCAATTTAAATTTTTGTCCTGAGAGGGAGTATGTTGAGGGGCTCAGTCGCTAAACATAGCAGGGGTCCCTGCCAGGCACAACCAGCAGAAGCTGACAGTAGTAGGCTGGGCTCTGAGCTGGGCACCTGAGTATCAAGTCGTGCTGCATGTTTAAAAATTCCAGCAAAAGAAGGAAATTGGCTCTTTCCCGTCCCCCACCTGTATAATTTAGCTCTGCTTTTAATATGACGGTGTCTTTGTACTCTGAGGAACTCCCCAAACCCATTCCCCTTACTCTGATTCCCTGCCTGACAGACAAGACCTAGTCAATCAGAAAATTATTCAATACTTTTCCTTTTATTCCCAAGAGATCTCTTGGCCTTCTGTGTTCCCATTCATCAGCCCCTTCTCTACCAGCCACCCCCAGCCCTCATGTGTCTTTTATCTGCTTAAAACCAATCACTCTTCTTCTCTTCTTTTTTCACTTCACAAAAGGAATCAGAATTTAATAAGAGCAAGCTGCAAAATATAAGCATTAATCCCCCTGTCCTCATGGGGCTGGCGCCATAAGTCCCTGGGTCCCCTTATCAGCACCAAACTGTATTTCACCAGCTAGAACCCTTCTGATAGCATAAATACCTGCCATGCAGGTGTCTCCAGCTGACAAGATAACACGTTATCAATCATACATCCCCAATTTATGCAAAAAGCTCATCTTCCTTCTGTTTATTTCATCTCGTGGTGGATAGAGCTGGGGAAGGGAGGGGCTGAAAAATTAAATCTTTTCTGTTCCCATACACTTGAAGAGCCAAATGACACATCTCCTGCCGATGAGAAGCACAGGCCTTTCTCTCCTGTAATTCTCTTATTAGCGGTTGTGCAATGGTGTTGTTGCAGAAAAATGGGTAGGGGAGTAATTGACTGTGGAATCCCATTAAGCTTTGTCATAATGCACAGTCCCAGGGTGGGCGCTGCAGAAACACCTCCATTCAAAATTAGCTGCCGGAGGGAATGGTGGAGGAATGCTTCCACCTATGTGCAAGGCAAAAGGTGCTCCTCACTGGCCACTTTAGCTGCCCGTTTCACTCATACATGAGGGCAGGGACGTGGCTTTGTCTCTGGGAACTGCAGGGCTAACTCAGACCTAAATCCTACTGTGCCAGTAGTGAAGGGGCGCTTTCTGAGAGGAGCTGTGTGGTGGAGTGGGCAGAGACACTTGACTTCGGCAGTGGCAAGCTTTCATCCCAGGGTGACATTAGTGGGCTGAGCCACAACATGAGGAGGGTGCTCCTTTGAGGAAGCAGCTTGTGGAGCATTCTGTGCTAGCGGCTTGCATTCCTCCTGCGACAGCCCTCAAACGGCTGTTGCCTGCTGAGGCTCACCAGGACTGCAGGCTGAGGAGGGTCTGCTTCAGTTCATGTGTCCTCTGACACAATTCACCACCATCAACAGGGGAGGAATAGTATGGTCTGTGCGTGAAATACCTTTTTTCAGCTCATCCTACAGGGCAGGGTAGGATTGGGACTGATCTTAAGTGAAGGGGATGCAGCAGGGACATAGAGGTGCACGTAGGATCTCAGGGTTTCTACAGCTTTAGTTACGTTATCTGAACTCTTTTAGGTTAAAGTGGTGCAGCCTTCTGGTCTGTAACAGGTATTGGGATAAAGATGCCTTTAACCAGTGTAGTTTGTTCTCTTTAGTTTAGGGAATTAAGCTTTAATGGTAAAAGGACCCAATACAGGTCTAACAGTTGTTTTGATTGAAACGTCTGGTTAAGATTTCACTGACTCAAATAGTCAGACCTGTACAAAGTATTGAGTTGACCAGCTTGACCTGCGCTCTGAAGTCTGATCTCAGTGGTAGCTGTCATATACAGAGAACCAGTTTAAAAGTCCAAACTCTGCTAAAAAAAAAAAAAAAAAGAAAGACTGGTACTTTGTAAGCAAAGGAAGGGTGATGCAGTGCCATTTCCATTCCTGGGAGGTGGCATTTTCTCTGCTCCACAGCACCTTCGGTTCACAGAGTGGCTGATGATGTGTGGGGAGGGAAATAAGCAGCAAGAGCAAATGACCTCAGAGGCAGCAAAGAGCCTGGTTTCCATTGCAAATGCCCTTATTAGGATGGAA